>PVJX010000124.1:0-383549 GCA_004027295.1 Dolichotis patagonum
ACTATTTCTTTCACTATTTTTATCAATTCTTCTTTTACCTGGGCAAGTATTTCTGATTTGAATTTCTCCATAGCTTTCCCTATTTGCATATTTATTTCATTTGATATCATTTCAGACATTTCAGGTGTATGGCTTCTTTTTTCTTCTATGTACACAGCTTCTAAGCTTTCTTGGGGAGGGCTAGGGCTTTGAGCCTGCCCTTTGGTCTTTCCTTTTGTCATTTTTCTATATTTTCTTGCTTTGAGCATTGTTCCAAAGCTTTCTCTGCATGTGTGATGAATTACCTCTTGCACCCTCAGTTCCTGGAGGGGCAGTGGCTCCCCCACTGGCTCTTGGCTTCCTCACAGGGTCCTAACTCCCCTCTGTGGGCTCCTGGCTCCCTAAGTTGTAAGGTGAATGGTCACCCCAGAGCCTGTGGAATCTCAGGCAGGCCAGGCCACCGTGCTTTGTCCCAGGCAGGTCCCCAGGAGGTTCCCTGCGAGTGAAGGGTGGGCCTACAGGTCCCAAAGAGTCAGGCCAAAATGCTGGTTTCTCCAAAGTTCCCTGTCCCAAACAGACCTGGCCAAGATGCCAGTCTCCCCAGTATTACCAATCCAAACAGCCCAGACCTCTCTGCAGGTCCGGGAGGTTCCCAGTCCCAAAGAGTCAGGCCGCGATGCTGGTCTCTGGGAGATTTCTTGAGGGTGAAGGGCGGGGCTACAGGCCCAGATAGACCTGGCCCAGATGCCGGTCTCAGGGCAGTTCCCTGCAGATGAAGCGCGGGCCTACCAGTCCCAAACAGTAGCGCCAAGATGCTGGTCTGTGCAGACTTTCAATCCAAACAGCCCGGGCCACTCTGCGGGTCCCGGAGGTTCAGGTCCCACAGAGTCTCCTATAAGTCTTTTAGGTATCTTCCTCTTTCTTAAATGTGCTTTTCCTTAGTCCACCCATGGCTGCCACTTCTTGATTTCCTCTTAAATGCAATCTTCTCAACAAGGCTATGTCTAACCATTTTCTCTAACAAGAGCTTCCTCATTGCTCTCTTTCTCTCTATGCAGCCTATTTGTTTATGCCACAAAATCTGCATTTTGTAATAGCTTTTTTATTGTTTCTCACCTACCTGTGGTCTCTCCCACCAATCATTAAGCTCTTAAGAGTGGGGGTTTTTTGAATGTTTTGTCCACTACAGTATAAGTAGCCAGTGCCAATCACAAGATAGATGAATAGATGGATGGATGGATACATAGGTAGATGAGAGATACAGTCAGACAGACAGACATAGGGATGGAAGGCTCACTGGATGGATGGGTGGATGCATGAAAGGTTATTATAAGAATCAAATGAGAGAGTATGTCTGAAATTACTAGACACCCTCTAGAAGATTTGATATTAATGTAATATGTCCTTGCCACATGCTAGTGCCAGGCACTGTGACAGATGCTTTACAAATATCACCATCTCCAATCATCCAATTCTGAGACAATGATGCCATTGTACAAATAGAGAAACAGGGGTTCCAGTGAGGTTGAGTAACTGCTGAAGATCACAAGATTGGTAAGCTTAGGTAAGCCCGCTTGAAAGTTTACATTCTTCTTAAAATGATTCCAAATGTCTCAGCAAAAGGACCATGCAGGGAAGTTCTCCCGGTTATGACAGATGTACAGCTGACACTGTTAAATGAAGTGGCTCTGTGGTAATTTCTGAGTCATTCTGTCTTTGTACAACTTAATCTACCTTCTCTTTTACTGTGAGTTGTTTTTTTCTTACTGCTGTAATCAAAGAACCTTCACTTAACACCAATTCATCTCAAAGAAACCATTTCTAATCACTTCTAGCATGAAATTGGTCCTTGTTAAAAATGGGTGTAAAGTGGGAGTCAAGAATTGGTACCATGCCTGAGACACTGAGTCCAATCTTCAATACTAAGAAAGAAAAAATAATTTTCAGTAGAGAAGAATGTTGGTGAATTAGTTGCAGTCTCCTCTGATTCCTCTAGAGGCTTTTCATTTTAAATTCTTAATTTCAAGAAGTTAATCCAGGGATTTGAAATTTGAGGATTAGTTAGTATCCAGATAAGCAAGTACTATTTTACCTGTCTCACCAGTTTCTTTAAAAAGTCACAAAAGAGAATAAAATGAAAGTACTTTGCGAAACAACGTGGTAATCTGAAGATATAGATATTTCACAGTATGCTGCTTCTGCTACTACTTAACATTTTATTGTTAACTTTTATGGTATCAAAGAGATTTCATTGGGGTATCAACCACATTTCCTTATTTAATCATCACACAACACTTTGAAGTAGCCACTGTGAATGTCCCCGGGCTACAGAGATAAGTGCCAGTTGAGGGAAAGTAAGAGTTTGCCCACTTGAGATCAGTTCCCTGAGTGAACACTGGAGTGTTTACTGCTGCATTTCCCATGGTCAAAACACAAGATTCCCCTACAGGAACTCTGCACAGGATGGAGTCCCTATAGACTCTGGAAGAAACAAGGACCACCCAAGAGAGAGTAGGACTAACTTGAAAGTCTTGTGATCAAGTTTAGGGTCCTAACTTTGTGCCCTGTTATGACTAACATGGAATCCAAAGGGCCACTGGAATAACCATGATCATTATAAATGCAGAGTGAGGCAGAGTCCCAAAAGTCCTCAGAAGAGGGCATGGTCTGTCTCCTCTTCCAGGGAGAAGACTCTGAGATGGAGACACTGAAGTCCAGTGACATCCAGGGGCCCTCACACTTGAGCAGCAACTATCACACTGACCAGGAGTTTGTAACAAGTGCAGATTTCTGGACCCCACTCCAAACCAAATGAATCATAATCTCAGGGAGTGGAACCTAAGACTGCATTCTTAACAAGGCCCCCAGGCAAGGATTGGATGATTGGCAAATTGGAAAATTATTGGTGTGGAAGAGAAACAGTTTAGCCTAGGTTGAAGAATACCTTTCCAAAATTTGTGACTAGAACCTCAAATTTGTGACTAGAACCTCAGAAAGTGACCTTATTTTGAAATCTTATCTATGTTAGTGCAATTCCAGTCAATTTTCTAGTCACTACAGTTGGGTTCTATAAAGTCACCACAAACATCGAATTAGAGAATTCTGAGCCATTGCTTCTGAGAGAAATGAAAGGGTTAAGAATCTGTGAGCCTTTGGTCATAAGGTTTTCAACAACTAGTCATATGTATTTGTGTGTCTGTGCATGTGCGCATTTCACATGCCTTTCGGCTGGAAGACTCCTTATTCAACACATCTCCAACACATCTCGTTGACTCTTTCACACTGAACTCATTCATGACCAACTCATACCTGAACAAAACTTATCTAATATATGCATTTTCTTCATTAGACACATCAGCCTTCTTGTACACATGAATGCCAGACAGCAGCTAGGAGGGCATTTTAAACAGCAAAATCACTAAGAAAAAGACAAAATTTTAAAAAAAAGCGGTGCTAAATAAATTGCAAAACAGACACTTGTTTATAAGAGCTGACACTTTATTTGACTTCAGCTGGGAATGTATATATCTCAAAATTCAAAAATTTCACTGAAATTGCCAGCTCCAGGAAGGATAGGTGTCATTGTCATGCATGCCCAGGGAACCCATTTCCAATAGGAGCTGCCATGGTTCATGTCTGGCTGTCCCCCCAACACCTCAAGTGATCCTAGGTAGGGCTTTTCAGAGGTGACTGGATCTACATTGTGTGATACTAGGATTGATTCATAGTGCAATGCTGGGATTAAGGGATTAAGGATGTGAGTGCTAACTACCATAAGAGTAAGTAGCCTGGATAAGCTATAAGGGACAGAAAGAGGGTCCCTGCTTGCCACTGTTCATTTGCTTCCTTCTTCTGTCTTCTGCCTGCAACGAACTGTTTAACTCAGTGAGGCCCCTCTGCCATGCCACCTTGTCTAGAAACCAGCCAGCTGTGGACTGAAACCTCTACAAATTTAAACCAAATAAACCTTCACCCTTTAACTTTGGGTGTTGGGTATTTTGTTTTAGCAACAACAACAACAACCAAAGTAAGACGGGGGCCATTCCAACTCCTAGTCCTATAGCTTTGCCTCAAATATCAAATGAGAAAATATCTGCGAGGAATCTGAACAACCAGAACATGTGATATCAGTTCAGTGAATTATTGCTCAAGTCCTCAGGGCCCCAGGTTAACCTTGTAGCAGCCTTGCAGCTCTAAGAAATCTGAACTCTTTAGATGATGGGCAAGGGGTTGCTGCACACCCCTGCGTGGGATGTCCCCCACCCCACAAGCCCCATCCTACAGCCGTGATGTGCCAAGAAGGAGGAGATTTTCTCTCTGAAACCCCAGTAGAATAGAGAATGCTTCTCTGACAGCACATAGATTTTTGCCTCTAGTAATAATTATAGGTGGACATGTGCTGTGTCCACAATGCAGTTGAAATCCTCCAAGACAAGAAACTCATAGTCCAAGTGCCTTTCACCTGCCTGGTACATGGTACATGCATAATTGATAAGCACTCTGTGAGGCACGGAAGGTCCTCAGAGAAAAAGAACTATCAAGGTCCCTCCTTTTTTGATGTCTATGCTCTGAGATTGTTGGAGGAGTGAATGGGTGCATTACATTTAAGTTTCTTCCATAGCCGATGGGAAGACAGAGTCCTGAGGGCGGTACAGATCAAGCACACCTAGGCCAGGAGGAGGATGGAGCCTTCTTCAGGCTCACTGCACACCTAGATCAGGCCCTGGACTAGGTCCCTGCACTGGCCTCTGCCCTGAGGATGCCAGTCAAATGGCCCCTTTGAAGAGCAGGATGGCCGCACATGGTTTATTCTGAACATGGGTTGTTTTCATGTCCCCTGGCTGCGCATTCCTTCAGAGCAGGCTGGCAAGAGGAAAGAAAGGGGGCTGGTCACTGCTGAGCACCTCTGAGCTTTGGTGAGTCAAAGACCACAGACAGGCAAACTGGCAGCTGGGAAGATGTCCAGAGAATCAGGAGTCCTTCCCGGGATTCAGTCCCTTGTTCTCACAGGAAGGGCATCACCAAGTCCAAAACCCTTCTTTATCCGTTCCTAGAACCACAAAGTGGCAGAATATGGAGGAGTCAAAGAGGTGGAAAATCTGAGATCATACAAATCTGTCAGGACCAGACAGGTACAGACCAGGTGTGTGCCTCCAGGGCACTGTGGCCTTGGGTACACACTCAGAGTGTGCATGCATTCAGTTATTGGTACCTTTAATGATGCACCAAGTTTAAAGAACCCAGCTGACCAGACTCAGCCCAGTGCCATTTCTCTGATTCCAATATTCCAATTCTCTGATTGTCCTGATGGAGACCTGGACCCTGGGTAGAGGTGAGGTCTCCTCAGGCCTGCCCATGTGGTAAATGACCCACAACATCAAGAGGAAAGCCCAGCCCTGCCGATACCCTAACCCACCATCTTTTGTTTGCTTATTGTGCTCTAGAAATCTGGGAAGAAGACACCCAGAATGACCTAAAAGAAAGCCTGTTTACAGGGGCAGGGAAAAAGAAACTTCTTAAGCATATTTGGAAAATAGATAGTGTTGGCTACACTAAGGACTGAAACGGAAATATGACACGTTTGTGTGTACATGGGGGCAACTGTGTTCCCCTCTTTCAAACCCTCCCTGAGGACTGAAAAGTGCCTGGTACATAGTAGATGCTCAGTATGTTAACAAGTTATAGAGATACTGTTTTGGAAACTTACAAACCAGGAAGGTTTACACCCATTATCCCAGAACTATTGATATTTCCCCCCCCCCAAATTCCTGAGCATTCTCTTTGAGTGCCAAGTCTGCCATGACCTCCTCAAATTCATAATGAGTGTGCAATAAACAGCAAGTAGCTCAAGGTGAGTCATTCATTAATCATAAACAAAACAAGTCCTGACCAAGGACACATCAGCACATGCCATAAAAAGAAAAGAGAGGAAAGAGTTGCCCAATCTCTCTAATATTAACTGTGTTACATTTTTTTTCATACGAGTTCTGAGAATGATCGCATCCCACACTGGGTTTCTATGAATCTGATCCAAAGTCAATTTCCCTTGAATACCTCGATGCCTGCTTTGTGGGTGCTGAGAGAAAGACGAGGGACTTTGGAACCAAAGTCACCCCTGGCAAGGATACTTAGCTGCTGGCAGTGTCATTCCAGGGGCCTTGTGCTCGTCACTTCTTCAGAATTATTGCCTGGTGTGTTCAGGGGGGAGCAGAGAACAGCCTGAGAACCTGTCCTTGGGAGGCACAGGTAGGGAGTGACAAGTGCTCAAGAGGACCACCTGTTGGGGTGGTGAGTACTGTGGAGACTGCTCATCTTCTCTCACATGTGCCCTCAGATACAGGCAGGTCAAGGGCTGCAATTCCATCTTATAAATTGGCAAACTGAGTCTCAAAGTATGAATGAGACCCAACACAGAACTCTTCCCACACTCCTTCACAGCACAGGGCAGGGGACTGCAAGTGCCTGAAAGTAGCTGGTCATCTGTCCCTCCCAGGGCTGTTTGGCTGTCCAGAGTGGTAGACACGGGATTACCAAATCCCACCCTGTGTGCTCGCTGCCATAGCTGAGCACGCTCTCCCTTCTCGGCCCATCACCGACCCCATTGTCTCTCTCCAGCTGAGGAAATGGCTGGGCTGTACCATGCACCCTGATGAGTGTGCAGCTCCCTGAGAGGGTGCCAGGGCCCCAGTGGCATGGACACGCCCCGCATGTAATTTGCACAGCATGGGAGTTCTGTGATCCAAAGGTGAGAGTCAGGATTTTCCCCCAAAAAAGTCCAGAGATGGGGAGAAAAGATGAGTTGAAAAAAAAGAAACTTGACACAAATTACCTAGTACTTGCTAGGGTGGAAGGAGGCGGTGGGAAGTGCCAGGGAAAGGCTGGTTAATACCATCTCTCCAGAGCAAAAAGGCCAGCTGACAGGTGGGGGCTGGGCCAGGGGAAGAAACTCCTGTGGACCTGGTTTTAGCTTTGTTTGGAAACCCAGGGAAGTCAGGAAGACCAAACCTAAGGCGTTCTCTTGTGTAGGAGTTTCAAATGCTAAGGGACAAGCAGGCTATAGCAGAATCTCTTGAGAACTTGCTAACAATGCAGACAACTGGTTTTCCCTCTTAGCAATTCTGAATCACAAAATCAAGGATGTCCCTAGGGCAGCTATATTTCTGTGGGGCTCCCAGCATCTTCCTGGTGTAAAGTCCATTGGGAGTCACCCTTCATTTGACAGAGGAAGAAACTAAACCCAGAAGGAAAAGAGTTTGGTCAAGACTCCATAGAAAATTGCAGATACGTATTCCAGCAGCCTCTTGATTCCTTCCTCCTTTCCTCTTTCTTCCCTCTTTTATTCATGTATGCAATCTACAAGCATTTGTTCAAGACTTGCTGTGTGCCAGACATTGTATTAGGTACAAAAACAGCTGGATCTCTCCCTACAAGGAGCAAACATGAGAGAGGAAAGATCAAACAGGTAAATGTGAAATGTAAGAAAAGGGGCCAGGGATTTGATCTTGCAGAGGTGGCCTCAGTCACCTCATCTGTAAAGTGGAGTCTCTTCATTTGCTCTGCCTTCTTCCCCTCCTGGACAGCTCAAGCAGGAAGTTAGCGGGAAATGGACTTTCACAAGCATGAAAGTAATTCCCCAAATGCTAGGCTTATCCTGACTCTGATAGGCATTCAATAAACGTTTGTTGAACTGAATTGCTGAATTGAATTATTCTACAAAAATAAAGCAAGAATTAGCAAGAATCCTTAGCACCAACCCAGTGTTCATTCAGCTTTCCTGCTTGTGCTGAGAAGGCACAGTCTAATTTACCAGATCTAAGCAAAGTCTTCTACCAATCCCTGGAACCTCAGAACTGGAGGACTCTCAGACATCATCTGGTTCCACCTGCTGTCAACTTCAAAGAATGGAAAATTGAGGTCCAGTTGGAGAAAATATTTTTCAAAGTCACACATAGGAAGAGAGTGAGACCCAGGCTTCCTGAATCCCAGAGCAACTGAACAGATGATAAATTAGGAAGAAAACAGACAAGTCTTGGGAACTCAGATGCTAGAGGTTGTAACTCTGTGTGGAAAGTCCTAAAGATGGAAGTTCCTCCATGTAGTCAATAAAGCTGTACTATAGGATCAGTCCCTAAGTCTCAGGGGTGTTTTTCCTCAGGCCACAGCCTAGAATAAACATCTGCATATGTTTGGCAGACACTAATTGCTTTCACTGTTTTATTTCCCATATTTCTCTTTGGGGGAACCATCCTTTCTTTCTATTTCCAATTCATGAGGCTTAGATACAGTGGAATCCACCTACTTCTGGGGAAGGTGGGCACATATCTCAGACCCAGCCAATCAGCTTACTCCATCTCCCTGGCCACAGTGATTGGTTCATGGAAGGACATGAGAGTCAAGATGATCCAATAAGAATCAGACCTGAGAATGTAGATGTAACTACTGGGAGAGAAAAACTGTATTTCCAATGGTCTTGTTAATCTGGTAGGATTTCATCACAGAACTAGCAGCCATTTTGCCACTAAGCAGGAGAGCTTTTTCCATTAGCCAGTCAACACAATGATAGATATAGATATAGATATAGATATAGATATAGATATAGATATAGATATAGATATAGATATAGATATAGACATAGACATAGATATAGATATAGACATAGATATAGACATAGATATAGATATATAGTTACATGCCCAAGGTCACACAGCAGGGAAAGGATGGAATCTCCTTTCTTTCTATGTATCCTGGATATAGCCATTCCTGAGGCTAAATACTCTGTACTTCTCAGCTATGGAAGGCAGTAAATTTTCTGCAAGTGGATGAATCATATGGTAGAGACAGCCCCCAGGGATTTGTGGAGTTTTTACTGCAAAGTAATTGCTAAGTCAAGGATGATATTTCCCAGCACTCCTTACAACTAGGTGATGTCCTGCCTCTGAGCTCTGACCAGTGAAATTGGAAACAGCAGTGAAATACATCACATCCACCAAAACCTTCCATAAAATCTTTCACCCTCTCTTTTTCCACCCACAAACTAAACATCAAAATGTCCTGAATGTTCCTGGGAGCTACAGATGGAAAATGGCATCAGGCAAGGTCCCTGAAGCAGAAGTAAACTTCCATTGTGTTAAGCCACTAAAATACTGGGGCTTATTTGTAATAACCAATACCATTATCTTCATTAACTCATCTAATATTTCAAACATCAGGGCTCTTGGGTACAAACAGGAGAGGTCAACCTGGCTAACTGAAACTGAGAATGAGTTACTGAAAAGGTAGCAGCTCCTCACAGACATCCAGGAGGGTAGGAGGACCAGGACTGAGCGCTATGCTTCTCAGAACAGTGCCTGGATTCATATTGCAGAATGAGAGTTAGTTATGGTTTATGTCTAAATGCATCCCCAAGAGACACCTGCACTCATAGAAATGGCTTTTGAAAGAGTACTGGACCATGCGGATGTCCTAGCTGACTTGCTGTCAGGAGATGGTACCGGAGGCAGAGCAAGCAGGCTGCTGCATGGCTGGGAAGGGTATCCCACTCCCTTTGCCCCTCCTTCCTATTTCTACTTCTTGGTCTTCTTGGCGAGCAGCCTTCCTCTACCAAGGCCCTTCTACTATGACTCGTCCATGTTTAGGCCTACTGAACATTAACAGATACTTGTGATCTGTGAGCCAACATTAACATCTCTTTTAAATTGTGGGTGTTCGTTATGGTATGTTGATGAGAAAATGGCTGAGACACCACTGAAAATGCCACCTAGCACCTGTATCTCACCTTGCTCACTGGCAACCCAACACTAGCCTCTAGTGCTGCTCCTAGTACTGCTGCTCCTGCTGCCCCTGACAATTGGGCATAGCTGCCATCCCAGCTGCTATCTTCTCTGGAATGCATTCTGCAAAGTCTCTGGTCCTCCGCGCCAGATGGAAAGTCATGGGTAGGTTTTCCTTAGCACCTGGGCCATACAACAATACTCCAGCAGCAAAGGGGGCTGGAGACTTTAAGGGAGATGGCATTGTCCCCATTACTGAAGTGAAGAAATGGGTTGTGCTTCAAAAGATGGAGAATTCCCCAGTCATGGGAAAAGAGTTCAAACAGGAAAGTCAAAAGGATTGACAAATGTGTGCTTCAGTCACCATGAGCTGGGTTTGTGCCACTAAAAGAGACTCACAGATGTGTCCTCCTATGTTTCAAATTTGTGCAAAATGAAACATAGGCACCTGAAGAGATTGTTTTAGGCACTTGACATATATCATCTTATGTCATCCTCATAATGACCCTAAAGGGTCATTCCCATTTTACAGATGAAGAAACTGAGTATTGGAAAAGGAAGTTATATGCCCAAGGTCACACAGCAGGGATACAACAGAATCTTCTAACTCAATGACTAGGGTCACATGAAAGTCCCCAATATATCGAGGCTGCCAGATTAGATGAGGTATAAACCAACCAACCCAGAACACAAGTGGTGGGTCTGTGGGCTGCTGCAGGAGTCTTTTGAAGTACAAGACTGAGGGGCCTCCTGAGAGAGCAGAAGCTAAGAAACAGGTCCAAATCCAACCAACTTGATCAAGGAAGGAATCCTTCATAAGAAAATACTAAGGAAGGAATTAAGATTCTGAGTGTGACTGGCAAGGGGAGCAGTGTCCCTGCTGTGTCTCCTGGGGCAGCCTGGGAGACCAGCATCTGAGCCCTCAGAGCAAGACAGCCAAATGTGAACACTGGAAAGGCCAATCTGCTCCCAACTATACACAAGACATTGGAGGTCACATATGCCACCACTCTAGGACCCCACTGGCAGGAGTAGCCTGAGGTGGAGGAAGTTTGCTCTTCCACTTCTCTACAGACCCCCAGGCAGCTTTGCACCACAGGTGCCAAGGCACTAGTGGTGGTACCAACAGGGGAGTCACGCCTGGTCGGAGATTCGCTCCTGAACATGCATGAGATTCCCTCTCTCTATAATACCAGAGAGGAAACAGTCCAGAGGAGCAGAGAGGCGCTATAGGGCTGCGGGGTGACAAACCAATGGAGCTTTTCATCTCAATACCAGTGTGGACTCTGGTGGTATCCAAGGCTGAAATTAGTTTGAATGCACTAGGAGTTTTCTATTTACAGCTCTACTGTTTCTCCACCCTTTCCACCTCGTTCTAAAACCCAGGGACATAGATATATGACCTACAGAACTGAGATCCCTTGCCTTTTGGTTTCTGCTTAGGTTCAACCAACGGAAGATACAAACGAATCTGACCCCAGAGTTGTCATGGACTGACTGCACCTCCACCCCAACAAAGATCACCAAGGTTCCTGCGGCAGGCCTTCTCTGTACAGCTTCCGGCCTTGAAGATCTAATTATTGTCCTCTGTTTTATGCTCAGAGGAGGTTATGGTGGGTGCACTGTTGGTTCTCTGCCTGTGGCTGCTCTACCCAGGTGGGCTGTATACACCCTGCCCATATCTTGAAAAGAGTCCCAGTACTGAACACTAAGTTCTCCAGCTCAAATGTTCCGTCTGTTTTGACCAATACTGACTCATATGAAGACACTTGGATCCCAAGAAGAGACAATCTGCTTCATTATTTTGAGAGGCAACATCATACTGAATTTTATGTCATCTTAGCTTTTTAACTTTTTCAGAGAGTTGAGCCCACAGCACCAGAATGTTGGTGGGCTTTCTGTAGATCTGTGGCACATGGAAATCTTGTTACAGTACTCTTATTACCTTTAAGTTCTATCCAACTGGCCTTATGTCTGTCATTGTTGGGGAAAATGTCATAAATCAGGGAGTTCCTTCAACTGATCGAGGAAAAATGTCACATAAACAGCTATGCCAGGGACTAAAAACTAGCAAAGGATGCCAAATCCCTGAAGGCACCAAAATGATAGCAGAGCTTGAGCTGACCCCTGATGGGATTCAGGTTTCAAAAGGACTTCTTGATACACAGGGGACTGCAGGTACTCAGACACCCACATTGTAAGTGGTCCAGGCTTAGACAAACTAGAGACAAAGTCTGTCCCTCCTGCAGTACTGGGGTCTGGGGTCTCTCTGCAGAGGCCATGCAACCCAGAAATCCCAGGCAGGCGGTAGAAGGACAACAGGGAGTGCTTATGGTCTCCCACCCCACTCAGTTGTGCACATGTCCCCAATCAATGAGCACACATTTGTCCAGTTTATTTTTCGACAATAAATATACTCACTCCAGGCTTACAGGGGAATGTGTAACTCTTGTACCTCAGAACTCCCTTCCTTTGCAAAGGACACATCTTCCTTTGCACATCTGGCCATCTGCCCATATTTCACCTCTTAGAGTGTCATGATCCTCTATGTTATTGTCTAACAGGCCTGACTGGAGGACAACTTGCTTCCAAATAAATCATTCCTGAAACAAGCCACAGCAGCCAGGCCCTGCCTCCATACAGTCCCCATGTGAAATTCAAGGGGCCATGTGGTTTGGGCCATGGCTTTAGAAAGTAGATCATTTGCCCCAGGAGGAAGCCTGAATTTCTGCCTGCTCAAAGATTGTTACTTAACAGTCACAACAAACTCAGCAAGGATGGGGGCTAAAGGTAACACGGAAAACAGCTGAAAGATGCAGAAAACTAAATTTTGACTCCTGGACATCCCTCAGGGCCTTTGTGTGTAGCCATGCATCTTGCACGGTGCAGTCGCCAGGGTGCAGCTCATCATGGGCTGGGATAGCTGTGGTGACTTCTTCCCGGCAGAGGGCAGTATGTGAACCAAAGAAAGGACACCTGTCTCATTCACCCATCCTGTCAGGACTCAAGCCAACTTCTCAGACACCAGATCAGAAAGAAGGCCAGAAGTACAGTTTTGGAAAATGTTCCCTTCATTACTTGAAAGGTTGTGGCATATTCCCTGGGGCTCCTCTACCACCCTGAGTCCTGTGATGTGGCCTTCTAGTCCCTTCCCACAGAGTAGCACAGGCACCAAGAAGGCCCCAGGGTACCAGTCCATAAATTCTCTTTTCATTGGAGGCCTAGCAGATAATAATTTAAAGAACTAGTCACTGCTTGCAATTAAGCACAGAGAAAATAGATCAGGCCCATAATTTATGTCTGTGTGAGGTTGGGCTGGATTCGTAATTAATGTTTGCTCCCTTTAATGAAATACTCCAAAGGTCTGCACTTCTGTCATTCATGAAGGTAATTTTTCAATTGATTAGTAAAATAATACTTGAAAAGTAAATGCACCTGCTTCTTCCCCGAAATGTCTCAGTCAACCGGACACACTGGTTGGGACGCTAAAAAAATACCACTTCAATCCAGTGGAGACCAGACTTTGCACCATCAGCATGCAGAAAGCCCAAGAAGGAGGCAAGAGGAAAAAGCAATTAGAGCAGCCGCAGTGACCAGAATTCCTGGGTGGCCCAGGGTTGCTGAGCAGCTGTACCCTTCCTGCCCAGCTCCTGTCTGCGGTACAAGGGTCAGGCAGGATGTGAAAAGCGGGGAGTAGACCAGGCCGGAGACCCAAGGGCTCTGGTCTGTGTGAGATGCCAACCCTGCAGGGAGACATGTGGCAAAGCCAGAGGGAGACACAGGGCATTGGGTTCACCAGGGATGCAGGCTGGCAAGGACACATCCTCATTGTCCAGGGGTAAAAGTTACTTAAAATGAAAACCAACATTTCTGAGTAATCAGTGAATAAACATTTGAATGGGGCCTTATCTTTAAAATTGAAACTACAAATTATGAGAAAGACTTCATTGCACTTCTATGGGATAAAACACAGGCAATAATCATAACAGTGTTATTTCCTAGAAGAAAGACTTCCATACTGACTTTTAGTAAAAATTGTCTTGATAGCAATATACACCATCCTTCCCTTCACGACAGAATTTCATTTGGGCAAAACCGCTCAAAGGTTGCGTCAATTTTCCAAAGTCAGTCCTTCCCCTTTCACACTTAAAGGATTTGACAATCAATTATCGAACATCAAACATTGAGTCACTTAGCCTTTGATGTCCCCAGTGGTTGTTTTCTTCATCTAGCAGGTCACTGCTTGCCAGTGAGTCAGCATGGGTGACCAGAGGTCTCTGGGGTCACTTCCAGAGACTTATGAAGCCTTCTAGCTTTAGGAAGATCAGCTATGTATGTTAACAGTATAACTTCTGTCTAAGGCTAAATATTGAAGAATTAATGGGTGAAAATAGTGATGAGAGGAGAGGGTGTTCAGAGCCTAATTTTACAAGGGGTCAGCTCTTTGATGAATGTCTCCATGTCACCTAGCAATGGTGGCTTATCTACACAACCGTGTATGGGTGGAAACCAGGTTGGCAAGTGGGCTAATAATGAGCACCTCTGTGGACTTGTTTCCTCCACTCACTTGGCAAGAGTGCCTTCCAAGGAAAGCATATTCCTTAGCATCCCAGTTGCAATCAACAGAAATGGATTGGCCGACCTGAGAAGAAAGAGAATTTCAAAGAACATGTCTATACGTATCAAAGTCTCCCTGAGAGGTCCTGGGAGTGAAATCCAGAAAAGGAGCAGGAGCTAAGATGGTCACCTACAGTACCATCCAGCCCACTATAACCGTCCCTACTGATGCCGTGCAGTATCAGAGGCCACGGCTCAGACCACACTCTGCCCACCCAAGACCTCACGCAGCGTTCAAGCAGCCTGCCCTGCCTCCTTTCACCCTGCTTCCGGTCCAAACTCAAGGCAAATGCAATCACTGATCAGGGCTCAGTCATATGCCTCTACTGCAAGAGGTGTGAAAGTGTTGGCTACTCTGGGGAAGTGGGCCGCCTCCCCCAACCCTCACTTGATGGGGAATCTTCCAGCATAGGAAGAGGGTTCACATGCCGGAGATCCCCCAGAAAGAAATCGGGTCCCTATAAACAGAATGCATTGAAATCATGCCTTAACTTCCCTTTCCTCTAACATCTCCTGAGCACCTGCTGAGCTAAGCACTCTCATTTAGCCTTTCCTTGTGAAATAAGACTATGTCCCTAATTCCCAGAAGAAAAGACTGAGTTTCAGAGAGGTGAAGGGACTTGCCTCAGACCACACAAATTAAGATTACATGCATCAAGGTTTGCCTATGTTCTTCTCATTCCAGAGCAGTTACTCTAAAAGACAAACTTGAAGGGCGGTCCTTGGAAGAGTGGGGTGAGCGCCCACCTCTTGCCTTGTTTCTCCAGAGAAACCAGGATGCACATGTCAGTCCAGTTCCTTCTACTTCTAATTCTTAGTCAATATGTGGGTGCTCAGTACGAGGTCAGACCTGCAGTAGAAGTGCAAGAAATTATCTTCTCCACTGTGAGTCCTCTAAGGCAAACACTAGCTCCAATGCTGTGATCATTTCCAGCCACTGATATTTTTCCCTATGAATAAAAATGGAATTTGAATCCTGGGTCTAACATTAACTGTGCCTACGCACCTGACCCTTCCCCTTTGACCTCTGCGTTCCTCCTCTATAGGATGGGAAGAGACTATTTGCAAAGGTTGCAACTGGTGGCCTTTTGCTCCAGATCTGACAGCAAAGTAGTTCTGTTTGTCCATGTGGTATGAGCCCTCCTCTTCTCCCATGGCCTCCTCAACCCTGAGGCCACTGCTTATCCGACAACCAGGGCTAGTGTTCATTTTATCTCTTAAAAATTGTAAAAACCAAAGATGGGGCAAGAGGGCAGCAGTGTTGCAAGCAAAAATGGAATTTTTGTTTATTTACCTTAGTAACCTTGCTCATTTGACATCACCTGTTCAGACCCTGGTACACAAAAGTACACGGCCCCTGCAAGAGTTGCTCTTAGGAAATGATCCACCTGATCCTGCCAGCGGGGACTCTCGTGTCTCTTCACTGTCTTGGGTGGCAGTTCACTAGCCACAAGTGGCTATTCAATTTTAAATGTAAATGAATAAAAATTCAATGCAATTGAAATTTCAGCTCCTGCCTCACACTCTCCGAACCTCAAGTGTGCAGCAGCCACGTGCAGTTGGTGGCTGATTACAGGACACTCCCTTCATCGCAGGAAGTTCTCTGGGACAGCACTGCTCCGTGTCCCCCAGAACCTCTCCCCACCTAGTCCCCATTGTGGTGTCTCTTTCCACCAAGCACCTGGCCTGGTGGTGGCGCAGGCTCTGCACAGCCAGGGCACAGTGACCCAGGGCCACCAGTGCCCCTCCTCTGCCCCATCGCCTTCCGCCTCCTTTCACGAGGGAGACTAATCTCTCTTTGCAGCTCCTTTGATTTGCAGGAACAATGAGGCTTGGTTGCGGGAAATGGCAAGATCACTTTCTCCAGCACCTCCTTTCTGACTCCCTTAATAGGTGGAAATGCCTGATTATTTCAAATGAATATAATTACAAAATCCTCTACTTAGAGTAATGTTCCTCCTTTGTGGGAAGCAGCCATCTCTTTTCTCTCGTTATCTCCTCTTTGAGAGGCACTTTGCTCCTTTGAAAAGTGTGATTCAAGCATCTCTCCCACGCTTCCAAATGATGTTCCCGCTAGATGGGCAGCGAGGGCTCTTTCTCTGGCAGGCACAGCGCTGCAAGAGGCTGCCCATCTGGACAGGGAGCCTGGGCTCCCAGGAGCACCTTCATCCTCATTCCAGCTGAGGCAAGGTTGCAGTTGCCCCTGCCTCCTTTCCTATGCATGCTTGGATTCAGAATGAGAAGGCATGGTGCCACGGTGTGATGTCCCAGGTGTCCTCAGCCATGTTTGTGCCAGGTACAGAAAACTGGCCAGGAAGGAAGGAGCAGGAAGTAATTCAATACACACACAGAGCCCAAGGGTCGCGTTAGTTCGTGTGCCCTACGTGTGCGCAGATCTTAACAAAAGACCCAGTGAGCTGGGTGTGGTGGTGCACACTGAAGTCCCTATAGGTGTATGCGCTGTAGACCATCACAAGTTCCAGCCCAGCCTAGGCAAGACCTTGTCTCAAATTAAAAAAAAAATGTAAAGGGGGGCTTGGAGTTATAGTTCAGTGCAAAGATCCTGGGTTCAATCCCCAGTACCACACACACACACACACACAAAAGGTGGCCAGCAGGTGTTGGCTGCCTTGGTGACAGAAGATGAGACAGAGTCTGAGCCCCTGGTCTACTGTCCTGAGGCCCAGCTGTATCGGAGGACTGGCCTCAGGACCACTGACATGTAGAAGGTGCCAAGACGTGTCTGCAGAGCCATGAGCTGAAAGGAGCCCAGCAGTCTGGAGGTCAGGCCTTGACTACACACAGACATCTTAGCCCATGTCACCCTTCCACACACATTTAGCATGGCTTTCCTTTGCCATCACCCCTGCCTCCAGGGCAGATCCTCAAGTGTCTTACCCGTGACCATGAATCCATGGTAGAAAAGCATCACCACGGTGGAGGGTGTGGTTGGAGCCCCAGGACCTTCTCCCTAGCCACACCCATTGTTTGATGTTTGTAGGTATGAGGTGGGCACAATATCAAGAGCCTCAAGCAAACCAGGTATTGGCATGACCCATGGGTCAAGGAGGACTTCCTGGAGGAGTGATCACTTACCATCCAGGCATGAGGAGAATCTGATCTGCATGGCTGAGGTGGGGCTGGGCTGAGGGAAGGGGACAGTGCCTCCCAGGCAAGACGAACAACATGAACACAGTGAAGGAAATCCTCTTTCTAGGGAGCCACAGCCCAGAAGAAGAGAAAGTTTTCCTGTAACCAGCTGCCTGGGAGAGCTGACAAACTGTCCCTCATTGTTTCCTTCATTCACTAGTTCAGAACATAGTATTAAACCTGGTGACTTTGACCTTAACATCACTGCAATCAAAATTAAAACATGTGTTCAGAATCTTTCAGTTCTTGTTGCTGAGCATACAGAGGTAAAAGTCAAATTCGGTCCTGCCTTTTTCAAGAGGGAGGAGATAGATTTTAAAACTCAGCTAAAATCCATGCCAGGATACACTGGAGGGAGGGCTGTGAGGCCAGGGACAGCTTCTCAGAGTGGGGGCATCTGAGCCAGGCTGTGAAACACCAGAAGAAAGATGCTGTAAGCCCGGTGGGGTGGCTCAGAGGACCTTGCAGGCAGACAGAGAGCAAGTAGAAGGCAGAGGACAGACATGGTGAGGGCGGTGGTGGTGGGTGAGGGGCCAGCGGGGAAGGTCACAGGTCATGGAGCCCTGCAGGCCTGGCGAATCACAGGGTTGTGGATTTTATCCTGGGCCTCTGGCTGGGCCATGAAACAAACTATTATGAAAGTTATGTAAGCACACGTTTCCGCCTAGCAAAAGGATCAGCAAACAAATGGGGGGCTGCCACCTATTTTCCTACAGCCCATGAGCAAAGAGCGGCTGTTACATTCTCCAACAGCCCTTGTGTACTGTCTGCACACTGTCTTTGATTTTGCCTCTAGACCTGCGAATCTTGTAACATTTACTATTTGACCCTTTACAGAAACGTGTGTTTCTTTCCTACCAGGATGATTCCAGATATGCAATTGCTGCCTAGAAAGAAGCAGATATGTTGATGATCACTAAAGGGAAAGAAATATTTCTCTCATTAGGAGGAAAATAAATAAATAGCCAAAGAATATTTGACTGATAAAGTAAAAAAAGACACTTTCTTCATGACAAGCATGGTATTGCACTTATAATTCCAGCTGCTAAGGAGGCTGAGACAGGAGAATTGCTTGAGCCCCAGGAGTTCACAGCAAAATAGCAAGATCCTGTCTCAGAAAGAAAATAAAATAAGATGTTCTCCATATTAATTTTCCAATATGTGTTAGGGTGCAGGGAAGACTCAAAGGTCCTTTCCTGCTTTACCCACAACTCCCCTCAGCCTTCTCCCTCCATCTTCCAGCTTCTAGAAATCCAATTTTCTAGTTACAGCTGTGCTTATTAAAAGCATGACTATGGAGACTGTTTTACCCCAAGATCTATTTTTGTCATAACTGTTTGTAATGGTTAAACCTCAACAACTTAAACACTCCATACAAAATAATGTATCTCCAATAAACTGAAATATTAACCAATCATATGTAATGGTTCATTTCTAGCAAATGCAGAACTCAAGGTCCTCAGGGCATCGTAGAAATTGAAAACCATATTGATGAACTGGCCAGCCTTCAAATTACACTTTGAGAGGATGAAAAAGCATAGGAAAAGTTCTCATTATGGTTCCCTGACATTAATTTGAGCATTTTTATATGTATGTCCTATTAAGCACTTTAAGTGCTTTTTGATAATTGTGCTTTGTAGTTTTTACAGCACTTCAGCCTATTCCCAGTTCAATTTCCTCTTTTATCCGATGTTTGAAATATTGATTTCTGACAGATAAAAGCAAACCTTATAATCTCACCAGCGAGCAATAAGTGAGTGGGACGAGGCTGCAGAATGCATCGGGGAACGGTCATATTTGAAACAGTCTTTGTTTTATTACATTTCGTCAACAGAATTTACTTACTGCTTGCTGATATTTATGTAAAAAGCCCAGCCGCCAAGAGGGCCGCGATATTGCCAATTTCAGCTCTACTTTTTGCATTTAGTAAGATAAAAGAAGCTTCCCCCCTGGAGTCCGATGATTGCAGTGGCTTAAACTGCTGTCAGCCGGCTGCAAGTAACTGTGATTTATCTTCTTCAGATTGTGCCGTGTTGTGGCTGCAAACTTTTCTCTCAGTTTTGCATTAAAAGGTGACAGCCTGTCGGGGTGCTCAGAGTGTCCCTTCTCAGGTTGGCCTGGGCCCCCAGATACCCCACTCTGGGAGAATCTTAGGGTTCCTTAAGCTTGAAGTGACCTTACATTCAATGCTCTGCTTTTGTACTGTATGCAAAATGTGGCTCCCAGGTCCTTGAGAACATTGAGAGCATTTCAGGTGCTGTGCAAATTTACCCTGTTCAGATGATTTTTCCACCAGTCCATTCAGTTCTAATTATTAATTATTGATCAGTATCCTGGTGCTGGGGCCACATTACTGAACAAGGAAGATCTTTGTCCTGCTGTTGTGACCCTCACAGAGGATAGAGATTCTCAACCACTAGGAGTAATTTTGCCCCTACTCTCTCAGGAGACATATTTGGCTGTCACAACTAGGAAGTGAGTGCTATTAACATCTTGAGGCAGAGCTTGGAAAGGCTGCTGAAAATCCACTCAGGACAAAGAATGACTTGGCCCCAAGTATCCAGGGAGCAGATGCTGAGAAACCTTATTGTAGTAAGAAGGGATAATTAACCTTGTAAATGGGAAAAAAATAGTAGATAGCATAAAGACAATGAATGAAATATGCCAACAAAATGTGGGGGCCACTTTAGACAGTGAGGTCAGGGAAAGCCACTCTGAGATGACGACATTTACACAGAGATCTAAATAATGACAAGGATCCATCCAAAGAAGATCTGAGGGTCTGGTACAAAGGTGCAGAGCTGGTGCAAAAACCACACCGTGGGTAAGAGCACAGAGTCTGAAGACAGAGAGGCCTGTGTAGCTGAGGCCAGGGGCCTGCAGCATCTGGTCCAGCAGCAGGTGGAAGAAGAGCTGTAGACAGGGAGCAGGGACATGTTCTTGAGGCTCTGTTGACAGAATTGAAATCAAATGCAGTCTAAGGTGGAGACCAAAGATTTGCAAATGATGCCAAGTTCTGCTACAGTTATTTTAATTGATTAACAATATTGCTTAGGGTGATGATAAAGGACATAAGTAAAGACAGAAAAAGCATTGAATGAATCAGTATGAAGGTGACGTGCAACATTAGTGTGAAGGCAGTGCTCAGGTATGTGAGTCAAGGCTGGGACAAGAGATGGGATCAGAAGGTGGAAAGGACTTGTTCATACATCACAGCATACCAAGAGCAGAGCTTGCACTGGGATCACACTCAGGGACCTCTCCAGCTTCCCTGTGGCTTATAGGTTAGGACAGAGGGCTTTTAAGTCTGAGCCTGTTTGGCCCAGAATCTTGGGAGATTTTAATAACCAAAGAAATCCTATCTGGGGACCAGCCAAGCTGTATCCAAGCCTCACTTTTGCTATCAGCCTTTCTGGGACCTCATGAATACTCACTCAGATGTCTGATACTCTTCTGTGTTCCAATATTCATTCATTTTACATGTATTTATGAAGCAAGTACTATGTGCCAGGTCCTGTGCTTCACACTGAATATGTCATAAAGAATAAAACAAACCAAATTGAGAGCAGTTTGTCCCATCTGCTTACACTGTTTAGCAGTCTGTCTGAGCTCTGGACAGCTATTGTGAGGCTAATAACTATGAATGGAAGAGTAATGGTACCAGTCAGGATCAGCCAATTGATGCTGTTGTAACAAACACACATGGACTCTCATTAATCTTGACACCCACTGTAGATGACGGGGGCACTGCCTTGCACTGTGGTCTCCCAGGAGCCAAGTGGACGGAGCAGCTGGTATTTGAAACAGTGCTAGTCCTGTGGCAGAGGAAAATACAGACCTGAAATACTTTGGCCAGCTCACCTCTCTTTCTTCTCTCTTCTCTCTTCTTTCTCCTCCTCCTCTCCTTCTCTCTTTTCTTCCTTTTCCCCTTCTCCTCTTCTTCTTCCTCTTGTTCTTCCTCCTCTTCCCCTTCCTCCTCCTCTTGTCCTCCTCTTCTTTTTCTTCCTTGCTAGCCTCAAGGGGTGTTAGCCAGAAACTTAGTTTTGGTTTTATTTAGGGGGGATTTTTTGGTGGCTTTTTTTTTTCAGTATTAAGGATTGAATTCAGGGCATTCACAATGAGTTACATCCCTAGCCCTTTTTTGTTTTTTTTTATTTTGAGGTAGCGTCTTACTAAGTTGATAATTTGCCCGGGCTGGACTCAAATTTGTCACCTTCTTGCCTCAGTCTCCAAGAGTTCTGGAATTCCAAAGATGATCTTTTCAACAATAAATTAGTCTCTAGAAAATAGGAGTCAACATAAAGAAATTATTATCTGAATCTCAGAAGAGCAGGTGCAGATGGGTCAACAGCAGGGTAGTGGCACCCAAAGGGGCACCCTAATCCAGAAAGCGATGATCCAATATGCAGATTCTTAAGGGCCCTGAGCTGCTTGAGAAGTGGGATTATGTCTTCCTAATTCAGCACCTCTTGTAGAGACATGCACATTAAAGAGATTGCAGAACAAAGAATCTAGGGGTTACTAGGGCAGAGTTGCAGTTGGGGTAAAGGAAGAGAATTTGAACTAACCACCATCACCAAATCCTTGCATCTATGCTACTGCCTGAGATGATGGCAGACATTGCTAATCAATCATGCTTCTAATTTGTCCAAACAAGAACTCAGTCTCTGAATCATGTTTGTTTGTTTGTTTTTTGTTTGTTTTTTGTACCAGGAATTGCTCTTGTCAGGCAGGCACTTGTGCCACTGAGCTATATCCCTAGCCCTCAGAATCCTTAACACTACCATCCACACACCTACTGAGGGTTACCACATAAGACGAACTCTGTCACCCAGGACTAGAGATTCTTTTTAAGTTCCTTCCAGCCCCAGTGCCAAAATTGCAAGATACTGTGAGACCTTTGGCCTACAAAGTTTGTAATGTTACTCTTCAATCAACCACTGGCTTGGAGATTAGTCTAAAAGTCTCCACTTCCTGATAAGAGCTCTCCACAGAGCTTTGTGTTCAGTTTCTTCAGTGAGCAAGACCTTCCCACAAGCCTCAGAGTCCCTGTTCTGGGAGAGATGAGCCAATGGTCTTGGAGTCTCTCCACTGTGCCGATCTCAGAAGACATAGCTGGGGCCTGCAAACACCTGGTTCCTGCCAGGTGTCAGGGGACAGACTTGGAGAGAGGGCTGGAATGAGAACAGGAGTTAGCCCAAAGCCATTCTCCAAGCAGTCCCACCACGGTGGCCAGGAAAAGAGCCATAGACATCACCAAATCCTCGGAAGACCTCAGCTCTGCCACCGCTTATGACAGGAGTCCTTCCACAGGGCCCCTCACAAGTGGTTGTGCGGACACCCCTTAACTGGAAGGGCACTACCTTCACTCACAGAGAGGGAAATCAGACATGTAACCCCAGCACTGAGGCTGAGGCAGAAAGATTGCAAGTTCAAATGCAGCCTGGACAACTTAGAGACTTAGTGAGTCATTGTCTCAAAATAAAAAATAAAAAAGTCTGAGGATGTGGCTCAGTGTAAAGGCCTTGGGTTCAATCCCCACTAATGCCCCCTACCCCAAAAAAGAACAAAGAGAAAAAAAAGAGTGATGTGAGGGCCAGGGGTACAGCCAGGGCAGAGCGCGTGCCTAGTGTGCATGAGGCCCTGGACTCCACCTCAACACAGCAAAACAAACAAATAAAAAGAGTGATGTCAACAAAGAGCAGTTAGTAACCTTGAAAACTGACATTAAATGAAAAAAATTAAATGAAAAATGAAACATTTTTAGCATTAAATGAAAACATTAAA
Source organism: Dolichotis patagonum (assembly GCA_004027295.1). Classification (NCBI taxonomy): domain Eukaryota; kingdom Metazoa; phylum Chordata; class Mammalia; order Rodentia; family Caviidae; genus Dolichotis; species Dolichotis patagonum. Next base: position 23,304 of record PVJX010000124.1, read on the forward strand.
TGAACATTAAATGAAAAAAATCAAGGTATTGACTGTATGTCAATGTGTTTACACAGAAGTTTAAAATGCAACAAAAAAGTAGGGGCAAAGCAATTCAGCTTGAAATACTACCCACAGCTAGATTCTGGTGATAAGGTGAGTGTATCATCCTCTCCCCTGCCCGCAAGGTCATTTTACTTTCATCAGAGTGGGCATAGGTGGTTTCCTGGGGTTTTTGCCAGGAAATTACGGTTTCTGTCTGGGAAAGGCTTCCAGCTTTCCTTTCAAAATCATCCCTGCCTATTCTAAGTGGCTGCAGAGGGGCTACACACCCCAAGCCCATCAATCAACACCTTCCATTCCCCCAGCCTCCAACGTTTGGGTTATAGGTGTATTTATTTCTGGGGTTCCTGCTAGAGCCTTAGGAAGGGATGAACATTGTAAGGATGGGTATCCTGGGGCTACCAGCAGCCATTGCATCACCTCCAATGACTCCTGCTTGAACTTGAAACTAGCCCAGAGGAAAATGGCAGAGAAATGAACAGACTGGGGCAGAGAGAGAAAATGCAGCTACCACTAAGCACCTGGAGCCAGCCATTCCTGAAGTCTATCTTCCCTGTATTTGAGTAAACAAATAAACTTCCCTTACTGTTTAAGTCAGCTTGAATTTCAAATCTATCACTCACAACTGAAACCTGAGTAATTCAATGAGAAAGAAATTAAGAGCAATCATTGCATCCTTCCTTCTTCTACTTTTAGCCTCAGCTTAGCATTCTGGGAAGAAAGGATACCTCCTCCTTTTAGACAGATAGCAAAGCAGGTAACTCAGATGCCTGCCTACCTCCACCTGTCACCCCCCACCTCCACCACCACATACACTCACACATGCCCAGGCATATGCAGGTATGCACAGACACACATCCCCATGCAGGCACACACAAAGGCACATGCACGTGCATACACCCAGGTGCACACACAGATGCATTCGGCCTTCTCCAGGTTACACTATATAAGTGCCGCAACCCCTGTAAACCCCACATCACCATGGAGAATCATCAAGCCGACCCCTCGGGCAGAGCGCCTCTGTGTGCGGTGAATTCCTGCAGCAGTCAGGCTGCACCAATGGCTGAGAAAGAGCAGGTGCCAGCCCTTTGCACTCGGTGTGTCCACATAAAACAAGCACAGGGCACCAAGCTCCCGCAGCTTAGGAAGAAGCTGGATGAGAAGGGGACATCAGGGAGCTGGTCTTTTGAGGCAACTTTAAATTAAAGCTCCATCTTTGTGATAGTCACCAACTGCCAGTCTGGCTGCTGGACACATCCTAAAAATCCATCCTGTTTACTACTGAGTGGCTTTGGAGTACTGGAACTGCAGACTATCACAGAAGGTTCCAAAAGATCTGAGTCCAAACAAAGAATTGCCACCACCAGACCCACATCCCACAAGGTGGTGACCAGGTGGAGTGTGATACAGGGCAAGTGTGGTCCCACCTCCACCTTCATCACCCTGTACTCTCCTGCCACAGCTGCCGTCTGTTCTCCAGTTTGTATGGCTGTAGTCCCTATGGAGAAGAAAGCTTTCTCCTTACCCTGCTTATCGAAGGGACAAATAGCTAAACATGTTGGCACTCCCCTGTAATCTCAGCTTTCTGAGAGGCTGAAGCAGGAGGATCACAAGTTTGAACTCAGCCTAGGCAACTTAGGAATTTAGCAAAAGTCTCTCTCAAAATAAAAAATAAAAAGGGCTGGGGACCTGGGTCAGTGCAAAAGCCTGGGTTCAGTCCCTTTTACTTTAGAAAAAGGGGAGAACAAATAAAGGTTCATGTGACTGGGCAAGTTTTCCTACATTTGACTTACTTCCCTCTGTTATGTTGCCTCCACAACCCCTGGAGCTATTGAGATGAACTTTAGAAATTTCAAATATATTCGGAGTTGATATGCAGTTACTGTAGTAATTGTGAGCATGGCTCCTTCGGATACAGATTAAAATAGTTCTCTCCATCCTAGTTCATTATCACTGCCCTGAGCCTCTGGTGTCTCCCATGAGGCTCAACCTGGAAGTGTCAGACACCTCCAGGACCGCTATGACGCAAGTCTGGGGGTAACTTCCACTCCCTGCACCTTCCTACCACGCAGCAGCCCGGGGAAGGCCTGGCACAGTGGGTACCATTCTTTGTGATGGGTCAGTCCCTCGGCGAAGTTATTTGTTAATAGTTTTCATCCCTGAAAACACTCAATAGGTTTCTTATTTTGAGTCCTGCAGGAGCAGACTCTGAGACAGAGGAGACCTGGGCACAGATCACTTATCTAGGATGTGACCTCAGAAGGTAACAGTAACAGCGAGGAAGTGAGACCAGGATGGGAAAGAAGGCAACAAGATTGTATTCATGGACAGGTTGGCTCAGTGGACAACAGGACCTGCTGGTGACTTCTGGAAAGTGTGAAGGTCACATTGCACAGTGCTGCTCCACCTGCAAGGGGAGGAAGTTAAGAGTTTATCCACAACCCATCATTTGCCATTTGTAGAGGATGGATCCCACTGGTGTTAACTCCCTGAAACTTCTGCTCTGCTGTTCCTAGCTGAGGAAAGCTTCTGGCCAGGGAGAGAAGCTTGTGTGCTTATAGCTGGTGTTGCGCACTAAACAATTCATCAAGGGAGTAGGCAGGTACACATAGGTCTGCTGCAGCCATGGAAATCAGTGATGTTGTGCTTGGCAAGCAAAACTGCTTTCCAGGTGTATTCAGGGTCCTTAGTCATAGGAGTTTTCCAAAAGAGGACTCTGGCTGCACTTTCCCCTGACAGTTTGTTTGGTTGAGATTTTACAATTCACTGCCTCTTGGGATTTCTGATTTCAAAGAGTTTTGAGGATTCTTCTACTCCCCACTCCAACTCCCTCTCCCACCCCTAAAATACATGGAGAAACTTCAAGATTTTGAGAAATTTTGGCCCAACAAAATGCCATTGACTCATTGCCTGCTTCCTACTAATCTAACTATTTTCTAATTCCCCTTTGCAATTACTGCAATCAAGTTGTTATCAATCATGCTATCAATTGCTTGCCCCACTCTATGATGTAGGTTAAATATCCGTGTGTCAGTGGGATGCTGCTTCCCAGATTTTCATTGAGATCTAATGACTTTCATCTTCAAAGAAACTGTTTGGACCTAGCACTGCCTCCCCACCCCTGCTTGTTTAATCACAGCACTTCAGACATTTTACATGCAGAAGATAAACACCCCGTTCAGTGCTCATTCCAGGGAGATACTTTCCAAAAGGTAATATTCCCCAAATGCCCATTCTGGGGAGACAGATGCTCATTCATACACCTGTGCATATGTCTCCAGCCTCTGGTGAGATGCAGCCACCGTGCCTCAGTGTCCTTCTATCTGCTCCCTCCCAGAGCCAGGACAAAAAGCCACTAAGAAGGCCTTAATGATCTACATAGGAAATGGCACCAGGTCATAAGTAGGCACTTCTGAATTTGGAGTACTTGGATTTTAAAGCAATTTCATATGTGTAATGCTCCCTTGATTTTCCCTCCATTTATAAGACATTCATTTCACAGGTATCTACAGACTCATCCACTGTGGAGTAAGTACTGTAAACATAGAGACAATACAAGACTTCCTCATTGAACCATAGATGAACAAATTTCACTGTCCAATGCAAGAGAATGACTACATACAAATGCCAAATAGAAAACAATCATTAACTAGGACCAAAGGTGTGAAAGAGCAGCCTAAAGTGGAGAGAAAGAAGCATTTCTCAAGAGGTGGGAAGAGAAGGCAATCAAATTAGTTCCTCTGGGAAACAGATGCTGAGACAGGAATGGATACACAAGAGATCTACTGTATTAGAAAAATGCGTGTGAAGAATAAAGGCAGAAGGACAAAATGGGGAGAAGCTTCAGACCATGATGCATGCCTGATGCCTGTGGAAGGAGAGATAAAAGAAAAGACTGGATTGGGGGAATCTTAGATACAGTAGAATTCTGAGAAAGTCTCACTCAGGTTCATGGGCAGAACTGAAACAAAGCAGCCTGCATATCTGACAGGAATGAACCAACTCCAGCATCTCAGTGTGCTCAGGTGCTGGCTGGGAGCAATCAGGAAGAAGGGTGGGTTCAGCATGGATGCCCTTGTGAATCCTAAGGTGTCCTCTAACTGAGCTATACACCCCTGGTTCTCTTAAAGGATAGCTAAATAAGGTCACTCCATGGCCACCACAGTCCACCTCTTGGCCATACAGATTCTTTCTCCATACATACTCTGGAACAACTTCTCCCTAGTTCCCAAGAACCTCTCCTCCTTTGGGGCACTAAAAGGAAGGTAGAGCTGCCATCATTGTATCATTCTGGGAGCTCAATCCCACTGTTTTTCCTCCCATGTGGCAACTTTTGATCACTTATTTAAAGGTGTGACCCAACCTTATACTGGTGAGGAGTCTGGGCTCTTCACAATCAGACACTTCTCACGGTCCTTCACAGTTACAATGGGGCAAGGGATGCTCTAAAGTGGATCACCTGGCTTCCACTTGAAATCTCCATTGTGTGACAGGAAGCCCTAGCCCTGCCTGACCATAGAATTAACTACCCCTACCATGATGGTGCTTCTCTATTTGCTTGTCCACCCTAGACATAAGGAATCCAAAGCACATAGGTGGCAGGTACATAGCTCAAAGGAACTGTTGCTGTGTTCCTTAGCTAAAGTGAACCCACTTTAGAAAATAGACTCTTTAATCCTAGATGTGAGAGGATTGTAAGCACATAGTCAGGAGTCAGGAGTGATGTTAAGGGATACTTCTATCTTTAGTTCCTGAGCCATGCAGTCCTTCTATTGAGGATCCCATGCTGTATAGTGATCTCTGACAATGTAAATTTTGTATTCTGAAGGATACCTGAACCTTCCTTTCAAGGTTGTGCACAACTTTGGTTGTGCATTCAGAAAGTTATTCCAGCACTTTATCAGCTCAGATGTCTGGATGCTATGGTATGTAATACAACAAGTAGATCCTACAATCACTGGCTCTATTTTATATTTCCCTATCTACAAAATGAGTTCCCTGGGCAGATATTCCGTTGTGTGGAATTCCATACCTGTAGAGCAGGAAATCCATAAGTCTCTGGATAGCTGTGCTGGCTGAGGCTGTGGGCAGAAAGGCAAACACACATTTGTAATCAATATCTATTCCCATAAGGTTGAACCAGTTGATAAATATAATCACCTGACACCAAGTGGCCCATGGACTCCTTGAGGAATAGCACCTTGTCAGGGGACTCAGTGTTCATGCTGGAAATTCAGACATTCTGTGGCAGCAGTAACTAAATGTTCTCTCTAAGTGTAAGTCCATAATATTGGACCCATATCTGCTGTAATGACCATTATGCTCCTGTTAGCTCTGGAATGGCTAATGAGAAACCATCCTCTTGAAGGATAAAGACAGAAGGACAAAATGGGGAGAAACTTCAGACAATAATGCCTGAATGACAGGAATGACCCAATGAAGGATGGTTAAAGTCAATTGACTGAGTCACTTTATCTACTCTTGTTCAGCCTTTGCTGTGGTAGTTTCTGGTGGGGGATAAAATGGAATCCAAAAATCTTTAGAGTTCATACCAACTCCCATAGTCCACTAATGTAGGTCTCTTACCAAGATGTCCTTGCCTCCAGTTTTCTAGTCCTTTTTGTTCTAGAACCCTGACTGGTCAGCCAGACATTGACCTCTATCCAGAAATATTTATTTATTTTCAACTCAGGACACCTGTCCTTCCTTTGGAAGATACTTTTATGAATACAGAAATGTAAGTTGATGTGTATTTTCTCCCTCTTGATCCTTTAAAATGTTTCTCCACTGTCTTCTCACTTGCACTTCTTTTAACCAGAAATCTTGTCAGCGTTACCTTAATTCATGTATAACAGATCCTTTTGCCTCTTCTCTGCTTCTCCTCCCCTCTTTTAACAGTTTGATCATAATAAGCCTTGGTGAGGATTTTTTCAGGTTTCTTATGCTTTGATTTTGTTCGTTATATGGATCTGTGGTGTTATCAAGTTTAGGAAACTCTTTAGCCATTATTTATTTAATTTTTTTTTTAAATCTTGCCATTTCCTCCCTCTTCTCTGTTGACAGAACCACATATATTAGGCCTTGTGACATTGTCCCAGAGCTCTCTGAAAGTTCTGTTCATTTTTGTTGTTGTTGTCTTTTCTCTTGTGTTTCAAATTAGATTGTTTCACTACTGTGTCTTTAGGTTCACTCCAGTATTCTTCTCTTACCCACAGGAGATATATTTCAAGACCTCAAAGGATGCTTGATACTGAGTAGCACCAAACCCTATGTATCCTGTGTTTTTTTCTACAATACATACCTATGATAAAGTTTAATTTATATATTAGGCATAGCAATACATGAACAAATATAATGAACAATAAAATAGAACAATTATAAAATATACATTTATGAAAGAGTTGAAAACTTATGAATTGTCTAATTCTGGAATTCTTCACTTAATATTTTTGGACCATAGTTGACCACAAGTAACTGAAACTACAGACTGAAAACTGTGGATAAGCCAGGAATGAATGTAATCTTTTATCCCACAATATCTAATCTGCCATACAACTATGCAGTGTACTTTTCACCTCACACTTTATACTATGAGATCTAAAAGTTTAACTGGGCCATGTTTTACATTTTCCTTGTCACTATTTAACTTTTTAAATATATGACATACAAACATAATAACTACATAAATGTCCTTATCTGCTACTTCTAACTTCTATGAAAATTTGGGTCAATTTATTGAATGATGTACCCCCTCAGTATGAGGATTGCTTTCATGCTGCATTTCTGTATCTTAGATTTGCTACCAAATAGCAAACAGCAATAACTGTACTGAACAATATGCTGAATATTTTTGTACTCCTAACACTATTCTTGAGCTTTGTTTTAGATTCAGCTAAGTTACTTTAACAGAGTTTGCTTCTTTGAGATCTTACTGTTAAGATTTGTAGGGCAGTACTAGAGCAAGCTATGCTAATTCTTCCACCTCACTGAATCAAGACTCTTCTGAGTTGTCTACCCAATGACCCAGGAATCTTGGGGTTTTCACTATTCCCAGTCCTACATGAGTGGTCCTATTCCCCGCAAACCTTTCAGATGGTTCCATTCCTAACCCTGGGCAGTTTCCTTGTATATAGCACATATCAGTTCTTAGCCAAGTAGTGAACGAAGTCTTTCTGTGGCTTTCTATTTTTCTCTATGTGCAGCCATTTCCTCTCCCTACACTACCCTATGAACTCCAGCTGCCATGCTTTACCCACTCTTACTTCTCAATTCAGGGGTTTTCCTGAGTTTCCTACTCCCGTGCTGTGGCCTGGAATCTCTCTCCGGATATTAAACTGGAGCAAACATGACGTTTTTTCATGTGATTTGTTTTTCAGCCATTGCTCTTAATGGCTTAATGGCTCTTAGTCCAGTGTCTTGAAAACCAATGCTTCATAGATTTTATCCATTTTTGGTATTTTAGACACAGGCCAATATCTGAAACACTCTAAATGTTGGTTATGGGATAAATTCGTCAGATCTGTTGCTCCGCATTTGCGTCTATTTGTAAATATTAAATACCAGCCTTATTAGCTGCCTGAGTTATTTGCTCTGGGGGAACCAGGCTTTTCAACTTCCTTACAGGTTAAGCCACCATGGCTGCTCTTTGGCCTTGCCGGTATTTATGATCTTTGCAAACTTTGGCCTCTGATATGTCAGAAAGACATCATCCTCAAGGTTGTTAGTGAGCCCCATTCTGTGGTTAACTCTCACATCGACTGCCTTCATCAACAGAATAGACCCAACACTGAAATTCTCATTGCTAGTGTCCCTCTCACCAGGGAGCCCCTGATGTTATCAGTGAAGAGTGTAATCTCTGGGTCTCCCAATAAAGCATTATCTTCTGATAGGTCTCGCTTCATATATTGTTGCACATCCCTTTCCCTCAATCTTTTCTCTTCTCTGTCATCTGGTAGGGTGTTTTAGAACTGAAATGGCTCCCAGTGCCTCCTGTGTTTGGAAGGTGATTGAATTATTGGGGTTTATATCTGACTTGTTAGGAGGTGCGGTCCAGTGGGAAGAGCCAGGTCTCTGTAGGTGTGACATGGAAGGGTAGATCTCCCTACCCACCTTCTCCCTCGACCCTCTGTATCCTGTCTGCCATGATGTAAGGAGCTATTCCTCCACAAAGTCCCCCTATGCTACCATGCTTGCCTGCCTTGAAGCCGGATGACTGTGCAAGGACTGAGACTACTAAAATGTGAACCGAAATAAACCTTTCCACCTTTTAGTTACAGGTGTTGGGTATCGCATCTCAACCATGAGGAAAACAACTAAGACAACATTTCCACTTCATCTTACACAAGCCCTTGCTGTCTCCAAGTTGATAAAAGCCTTCATAACTGAGTTTGTCCCATCTCCTAGGCCCTGTACCAGAAATTAATTCTTATGTTCTAAAATAGTGTCCATCAGTGGCTTCTTGCTTATTCAGTGAAATGTTCTGGCTCCCTTGATGAAACACTCCCAAAACTGACTCCGAGAGGGAGCCCTCCTGATTCCCACCAGCACTTAGTTGCTAATTCACTCAAGTCCCTCACAGCAGTATTCCAACCTCTCTTACCAGGCCCAGCTTGTCCTCAACTTTACTATATGCATGACAACCGTTTCTGGTTTACACCGTGTCAACAACTTTATGTATAAACTGGAACATGATACATATAGTAAAGTTGTGCAACTCCTGAGTGTACAGGTGGATTGATACTCTTGAAGTGGACACATCCAGCCACTCAGCATGCAGACCACACAGCAGAGCACAGCCAGCTCTCCAGAAACCCTCATGGCACTTCCCAGTCAGTGCTCCCCTGCTCAGGATAGGGACAAGCCTGGCTTCTACCTCACGGATTAATGTCACCTGGTTGAGAACACAGTGAGTGGCACTGTGCAGTGTGCATTCCCTTGCATCTGGTTTCTTGGGATCAGCCTCATGTTTGTGAGTTTCAACTTCTCATATGAGAGGCTGGAGTACACATATTTGCATTGTAGTATAATAACCCAAACTATAAGATTAATCACAATCTTTTCCTGTTTATGCTTATCAGTGTCTTTCTGGTGTTATCATATTATTAATAATACTGCTACAAACACTCATGTGTGTCTTCTGGTGAACAAATGAGTACTTTACTTTTGAGGGTAAAACTTTGGGTCTTAGGGCCTTTTAACCTAACTAAAATGCCTGAGCTGAGCCTATCATATGATGGGTGATAAGGGCCTGGATATCGTATAGATGAACTGTGGGAAACATCCTCTCACACCAATAGATTCAGGGAACAACATGCACAACACCTGATTCCTCCAGTGGGCAAAGAAGCCGGGGTATTCAACCCACCAACTTCCACTCATCTTTGGTTAAAGACTCTGCCCAGAGGTGTCAACTCATTGAGTTTGGCACATGGAGATAAACTCTTAAAAGCAGAGAAAAACCAGGAAACCAGTCACAGGCATCAGTAGAAAGCAGTGGGGGATGGATGTGCTGCAACTGGACTAGATTTGTATCTGATGGGGCATGCAGATGCATAGAAGCATCTTTGGACAGCAGGTTAGACTAGTCCACATGGCAAGGTGAGGAAAGAGTACAGTAAGGGGCAGGAACCAAAGAAGAACAGAAGTTGATGGATAAATGCCACCTTCCTTGCCCACGAATAGAACAATGTGTATGCATGATGCTTGTAAGAACTACTAGACTCTTCAATATGCCAAGGAAAGTAGGCAAGCTCAAGATGTTCTGATGGCACCATGTCTATCAGCGTAGGATGCCCTGAAAAAAAAGAGCCAAAGGGAAGTCCCAATGGAGAAGATGCAACTCATGTCTAGAAATTTGACCATGCAGAGATCCCTGCTGAGGAAACTATGGGTACCCCACCAAAGCCAGCACCAGGTGCCACTCCCTAATAGCACCAATGCTTGCTTTGGAACAGCTGGTTGAGTATGACATCTGTCCTCCCACCTAGAATTCCACACACAGAGGACGGGACTCTAGGAGCAGCAGATAAGATAGGCAAGGGGGAAGAAGAGGGCCAGACAGGACCTGTTTTCCATGCTTCCCTACTTCAGGAGGCTGCTGAGACAGAAGATGGAGGATGATTAGAATGGGTTACAGTACTAGATTTTCATAGAAACTGGGCTAGACTCTTTAATACCTAAAAATAAGCCAACTGACATTAACAGGAAAGCTGAACCACCTATCCAAGACACTGGCAAGAAAGGATAATGAAGAGAGTTGGAAGTAGAGGTGGGTAAGTCTGCTTCATAAGTGGGTAAAGGTTAGTCATACTTGGGTCTGAATGCCCCCATGCTTCACCTCACACAAAGCAAAATCCTTTCTCTCCACTGCACATAGAGTATTCAGCCAACCACTGCACCTCACAATCATTGCAGTAGCTTCTTCCTGTGTTCTCTGTGGGTTTTCCCTGATGTTACGTGTTAGATCTTATCCTAGTTACTTTTCTCTTTGCTGAGACAAAATAACTGATGTCTAAAGTTAAGGAGGAAGGAATTATTCTGGTTCACACATTGTAGAGGTTTCAGTCAGTAATTGGTTGGTTTCAAGGCAGGGTGGCATGGTAGGGGGGCATAGCAGAGGAGAAACAGTCCATGTCAGGCAGAAAGCAGCAAAAGCAGTAAGCAATAAGCAGCAAGCAGTGATGACAGCAGCCTTCTTTCTGTCTCTTGTATTTAATCCAGGCAGCAAGGCAGATGGCACAAATACTCAGAGTGGGGTTGCCTGAATCCCAGCATCATACCAGGAATCAACCCCGATATCACATCCTTAAACCCAGCACCACACACTCTAAATCCAGCCACCTCCAAAGAGCTCCACCTATGACACATGAGGGCATCTAGATACAAGCTGTAACAGATTTAAAATGTCCCCTCAAAGTTTCACATTCACAGGTGAGGCCTGGTCTGAAGAGGCAGGCCACCAAGAGTGTGAGTTGAGTGTACTGTATTCTTTTTTCCTGCTTCTATTCTCTCTCTCCTCTCCTCTCTCTCTCTCTCTCTCTCTCTCTCTCTCTCTCTCTCTCTCTCTCTCTCTCTCTCTCCTGGCTGCCATGGGATGAGTGGCTTTTCTCCTCCACCTTGCCATTTCTGCCTTTGGAGCCAGCCAGTCATGGGCTGAATCCATTGAAACCATAAGCCAAACAAACCTCTCTTCCTTCCACTCGTATGTGTTGGCATTTTGTCCCAGAAATGGAAAAGGAAGTAAGATACCCAGCTTCCCAGGAGTTGGCACATCTCTCAGGCCCACCTAATCAGAGGACTCCTGCCCTGCAGAGCTATCATGAAAAGACGATCCCAGATTATTCTGTATTCTCTTAGATCCTGTATTTACCTATTAGGTATTTGATCAATGGACCAACTACAGTGACTGCGTTTGTTTCTTTTTTGCATTCTTGGTGTTCAGGTATGTGTGGCCTCATGGAGAGAGACTGCCTACAGGACTGGCTAATTCCTACAGATGAAGGGTACCTGGCTGGCTTACATGTCCTTCATATGCAATCTGCTTTGGCAAACTCACTCATCAGACCAGTATTTCCTACTTTAAACAGACTTAACTCATATAACACCTAGGCATAGCCCTGTGCCCCAAAGCCTACCAGAACTATCCAAACTGGCTAATCTGATGTTTATCCACCCCACCACAATGCCTTGTCTTGCTTTGCCTGGGCTTTTCCCTCTAACCTCTACCTCCTACTGGGGCTTCCCTGTGGGTCTCTGTGTGGTAAAGCACGGCCTATCCAGGCCCAAGAAACTTCAATAATTGACACGTCTCAGGATCACTGGACTCTTTGTGCTATTATTCAATCATCTCCATATACAAGAACCATGGGAGGACACTTTGAAACACAGGGTAAAGACCTTGAATGCTGGAGTGTCAACACCAAATAAAGTGCTAGGTAACCCCACCAACCCAGAGAGGTCCAGAGCTGACACACATGCACACACACACGCCCACGCACACGCACACGCACACGCACACACACAACCAGAGCTCAGACCAGTGTCAAAACATTTGGTTTTATCTGCTTCATCTTGAATTTGACCCTACAAAACAAAACTAACAAACAAAAAATCTTTCACCTTTTTGTTGTTGCTTTATTTCACTTTAATTAGAACACGATGGACTCTCTTACCGCGGCAGCTGGAAGTCCTGGCTGATTCATTGTCTCTCTAGTCTTCAGGAAAGTCTCAACTCCTCCACGGAGCCCTCCCAGATCACACCCACTTCCCAATCTCTCCCTCTTCACAATACCAACTCTACTCAGGGTCTTGCAAGTATCTCGTATTCCTGTCAAACATGTTATCACATAATATTCTCTGATCAGTCCGTGAGTTCCCTCTGCTCTTATGCTGCTCATTCCTTGGGGGCCCTTGGAGAACAACCACATGGGAGCACATCAGCAATGGACTGGCGGCAGGTGATCTCCCAATCCCCATCTACTCTGGGATGTCCACACATAGCCCACTAGACAGCCTATAGAGCCAGCCATCACTTCTGTCTTGTTCTAAAATGCAGAGACATCACCACAGCCCTCTAGAATTCCCCAGAAACACAGAGGTCACCTAACTCTACCAGCATCACCCACCCTGGCTCTGCAGCGTGTACATCTTTGTATTAGTGAAAACTCCTGAATGGGCTGTGACTCATATACGCCATTGCAGTTGCAAGTCCAGTCATGGACTACTTCATGATGCAGCTGCTTAGTGATGGGGAGGAGAGAAAAGAGACCCCTTCCAGCTTCTAGGGACTGCTCCATGCATAGAGAGGATACAGTACTTTGGAGTCATGTGGCACTGAGTTTGAGCCTAGTTCTCCCACCTCTAGATCATATCTCTTCAGGGAGGTCCTAGTCTTTGTCCAGTCTTTAGGAACTTTTGCTCAGAATGGGGCATTAAGAAGCCACACTGTTGTGAGGCTCAACGAAGTGTATGGCAGTGTGGTGAGCCTACGGCACATGTGCTGTAGTGGGCTGGTTGTGTCACTGAAAGCTCTAAAAGGCTCTGTCTCTGCTATGTGGTCTTAGCACCCTGGGAGGCTGAAGTAGGAGGATTGCAAATTCAAGCCTTGACTGGTTAACTTAGTCACTTAGACCCTGTCTCAGAAAGGAAACTTAAAATGGTCTGGAGATATACCTAGTACAAAGAAACTGGGTTCAGTCCCCAGAACTGCAAAAAATAAGAAGGCAGAGGGTAGGGAAAGGGAATAGGAAAGGAGTAGCGTTCTACAGAGGGAATTACTTGGGAAATAGCAACTCCATATTTCCAGAATAAATGTGCAGGATGGAAATTCTTGTTCTCAATCTATTCCTATCTGTTTTTATCACTTTAGGGGAAAGGTCCTCGGATTTTATTTCTACCCGATCATTTGTTTTTGGAGCCCCAGCACCTGGCAGAAGCACCCTGGAATTGCCATGAGGCTGGAAAGAAACTTCTTGGTTTCCCACTCCTTCTTGAAGCAGACAGAAACTCTGTAGTCACTTCTAAAGCCTCACATTATCTCTTTAATACATCAGGTTTCATGTAAAGTTTCAATTTTTTCCTATAACAAGCCCCAAAACAGGATGTGGCCAGGATGAGAAAAATCCTTTAGGAGCAACATACGGGCATTTCCTTGACTCATTTTAAAGATAGGTAAACCAAGGCCAGGAAACTTAAAGGACCCACTGGCAGAACCTGCTGACTCTTGTCATGACGCTTTTGTGGCAGGGTTTGCACACATGTGCTGCTCAAAGTGTGGCCTGTGGATGGTGCTGGTCCGCGAACTGCTTCTTACTGAAATAACTTCAGAAATCAAAGGGAAATGTTTAGAAGATGCCATTACTCTTTGGAAATTGCCACAATAAATAAGTGCATGGCCAAAGGGCTCATTTCTTTGAATAGGGCATACAGCCCTTTGCCGGGCAAGTGGCCTGAGGTAGGAGCTACACAGAAGCCTCACAGTAACCATGTGTCAGCCTGGTGTGGAGTGAAAATAAATGAGAACCTGGTCTCTAAGTACACACAGCTTGAAAATCACTGTCATGTAGACTTGAGTGATACTTCAGAAAATTTAATGAGTAGTATTTTTATAAAAGGAATTTTATGTTTCAGAAATACATAACTATAAATCTATGGTTCATGGCCATTTTGGCTTAGTATAAAGCTAGAAGGGGTATTTACATGAAAATTTTTAAATCTAAAGAAAAATGTCAACAAAATAACTGTACAAGTGGTATGTGGGCAGATAAAGTAAAAGCAGACAAACAAGAAAGAGCAAAGATGCTATGTGATAAGGATGCAAAGCCAAGTCTATTTGCTAAACATTAAGAGTAATTTTCATTTTGAAAGCTTAGAAAGACTCACAGCAAGCAATACTGTATTTCATTTTAATATGCAGAGTTACAACATCATCTGTGATAAACCAGCCTATTAATATTCTTTCAAGGTGGGTGTTTTGCTCTCTAGTTTGCAAGAGAATAACACAGGCCCAGGGTGACAAATGGCCTGGTCCTTGGTCGTGTGGTAGCAAAGCCAGGGTTCTAAACCAGGCTGGTCTGAACATGATTTGGAAAAAAGGAAAATCTCCACCCCTCCTTCAGGGACAGTCATTCCAGGGAGAGGACACCATGGACTCGATTCTTCTCTCAACAACTTCGACCTAAAAGGCTTACCCCAAAGACTGCCCAGCTCATCCACTCCGGCAGCACCGGACACCTTCTCCAGCCCCTGAGTTAAAAGATATCTGCTTCGTGGGTCCAAATGATTGACTGCTTCTGACCCAGAACCTTCTTCACTACCTATCCCTTCCCCCACACACACACTGGGCCCATTGGGGTGGTGGTTCTTTCGAAGATGCTAAAAATTGCTTTATTTTTCACCACTAATTTGCCAACAAGCTCAGCCATCAGTCCAGTTGGCCCACAATGAAATTTTATAATTATACAAAAGCCTGGGTCAGTGACCTCCTGATTGCAATATCTTGTCTCTTTTGTCCCTTCCTTCTACCACCTTGCCCATGGGACAAAATTGCTTCGGTTTCCCCGGCAGCCTCCCGAATGAGGTGGTATTGGAAACTAGTGAGGCATGGCCCTGCGGAGGTGTTCATAGCTTTGCAATAATTTAGCCATTTTCATTTTGTTTGATTTCATTAACACCTGGGTCTCAGGGGAAAGCCCAGTTGGGAAGGGGGGGAAAAAACAAGTGATTTCAGTGGAAATCGAGTGGTTTTTCACTGCCTTGTCTTGTAATACAGACAGAGTGTGAAATGGCAAGGGTGTAGTCAGGTCTGAACTTGGAGGGGAAGGAGGCCTCTCCTGTAAGGCCAACTTCACCGAGAAGTCTTTGCCTTTACCTCCTCAGTCCCTAAGTTCCTCCCCATCTCACTCTTTCGGCACTAAGTGTGTGCGCCTCGCTGCTCCTTTCTCAAGGGGCTGGCCTTACCTGCCCAATGAGGTAAGGGCTCAGGCAGTAGGGCTCAGTGGTTAGCTCAGAACCAGGTTTGATATGGCTGCACTTCCTGTTCGCGGTGGGCTTGAGCATGGAGCTTCAGTTCTCTGAGCCTAACCTCCCTTGTTAATAACATAAAGCTGGCAGGACCTATCTCCTGGCTGCTGTGGGACTAGCTGGGGTAAGACATGTAGAACACTAAAAGCCACAGCTGATACATTGTGAGTTTAGGAGAGGGAGAAATGACTACAGTGACCTCCTCCTCCTCCTTCCATTTGTAAACAGAAGCCAGCCCAGAGTGAGGGTGAAATGTCTGCCGGCAGTGCTCACAGGTTGCGGGGATGTCTTGGTTATTTTTCTTTCCTTGCTGGGACAAAATACTCAACACTCAAAATTAAGGGATGAAAGGTTTATTGAAATTACGATTTGTGGCAGTTTCAGTCCATGATCAGCTGGGTCCAAAGCAGGGTGGCGTGGCACAGGGGCAACACTTCAAGGCAGCAGAAGACAGCAAAAGCAGCAAGAGCAACAGGCGGGGAGGGGACAAGCCTTTTCCCTCCCTTATCCTGTAAGCAGGTTGCCCACCCTGGGGTGGGTGTAGTACTCACACCTTCTTCCTGTCTTCATCTTGCACAGGCCCAGGATGTTCAAAATGCAAGGCCCTTGGCCCCCTGCCGAGTCACTTAAACTTTGAAACTTCTCAAGCTGACACAATGAATGAACCATGACAGGGGTGGAGTCTGCCAGCCCCTATTTCTTGAGAGAGAAATTTTTATCCAAAAGAAGCCACACTATCAGCCTGAGGGCACACTCTTCCTGAAAAGCTTGAGAATTCAGGGCAACTTGGTGATGTACCAGTGATGGGGAAAGACACTGGCTTATGGCTGCTGGAGGAGAGAACCCAAGACTGGGAGTAAAGCTACTGCCACTGTGGCCCTGCCAAAACCAGACAGATGGAAACATTCGTTTGGGATGGAGGTGTCTTCCAAGTGCTCCTCACACCAGTCATGGGGCAGTAGAGTCTGGTCCCATCATTACTAGAGGCTGACCAGTCCGCATAGGTGAGGCCTT
The DNA here is from genome assembly GCA_004027295.1 of Dolichotis patagonum. NCBI lineage: Eukaryota > Metazoa > Chordata > Mammalia > Rodentia > Caviidae > Dolichotis > Dolichotis patagonum. The sequence continues at coordinate 39,879 of PVJX010000124.1, forward strand.
CTGTGGTTAGTGATAAGAGTGTAAAGAAAACTGGTGTATATGGAGTGCGTAATGTGTGCGGGGTTCTAAGCATGTTCCGTGTATGAACTCATTTCATCCTCAAAAGTGGCCACTGCCATTGTTCCCATTTTACTGACAGAAAAATTCAGACAGCAGGAAGTAAAGACCCTTGGTCTAGTGACCAAGAATTGTCAGAGCTAAATCTCCATTCAGGCAACATTAAATCCATAGTCTTCAGCTGTTGGACAGCTCCAGCCAATGCAAATTCTTCTGTGTCTTTAACGGAAATCTTCCTCCTGGATCCTACAATCCGGAGAGTTAGGTCTATATGTAAGGTTCCCTGCAGATGTAATCACCCCCCAGGAAGAAATCCCTGTAGGTGGGTGGCTGCAGCCCCAAGCCCAGCTCCTGGGCTCCGGACTGAAAACTCCACTACCCGTGGCTCATGGGCTCTGAGGTAAACAGCTCCTGCTGGTCATCCTCCTCTGGGCTGTCCCCCAATATGAGGGGCCCTCAGAATCACCTCTGACCGCACAGAGGCAGGGAGACCATCACTCCTGCCCTTCCCAACACTCAGCCTCCATCCGCATCGTTCCTGGTTGCATCATCCTCTAACTTCCATGTGCTCCAGAATCCTCTAGGTCACTGGTGAAACTTTCTGGCTCCTGGGCTCCACATCCAGACATTTGACATCAGGAGGACATGGTAAAGCCCAGATGCTCACTTGTGTAAAAAGAGCCACAGGAATTCCTAAGCAGGGAAGGAGAGAGTGGGAAGATGTCCTTCCACTCTACTTCAGGAAACCCAGCTTGAAGTCCTGACACCTCCCTAAGCTCTCTAACCAGCCATGCACACCTGAGGGTCAATTCAAACATTTAGGTGTTCTCTCTGCATCATGGGAGGCCCCCACACCAGCAGTCCTCCCACCTTCTGCCTCGAAGGCTGAGGCCCCAAAGCCTGGGACATCATGGGACCCACTGGAAAGCCCCAGGCTTACACTATAGCCAGGTAGCTACAGCAAAATGTTACTGTCTCAGCCTCAGCTCCTTCCTTTCTGAATTTCTTTCTCTCTCTCTCTCCATTTCTCTTCTCTCTCTCTCTCTCTCACATTTTCTTTCTTTTTCTCTCCTTTTTCTTTTTCTTTCTTTTCTCTTTTTCTTTCTTTCCTCTCTCTCTTTCTTTCTTTCTTTCTTCCCATTCCTACCTCAGGTTCTTAACCCTTTCTCTTCTCTTCTGAGCTCCCCCTCTGCAGCTGACGCCCCCACATACATAGACCTTCGCCATCATGGGACTCTGCTCCATTTTTTCTTGATAATACTAACATTTCTCATTCTCACAGGAAGACTGTATCTCTTATTCTCCATGCCTCAGTTTCTATACCTGTAAATTCTGAATCATTTTACTCCACAGGGACATTGGGATGATAAAATGAATTCATGCATGTCCAGCACTCAGTACAGTACCTGGTGGTACATAGTAAGCACCATCACAGAGATGTCTTATTTTTTACATTACTATTATTGTTCTCAACATCTGGAACAGCCCTTCCCACCTGGTAGGTTCCCAATATACATTTTTTAAATTTTTTTATTATTTTGAAGGTAGTAAAATACAACAGAACAAGACAGAACAAAGCCAATTGAGACAATGTAGTGAAACTGGTACAGAATTTCACAACAGGTTACTGGGATAACGGTAATAGGTACCATAGTGTATCTAGTTATCTTCACAGTAGTTGTCCATTCAATCAGATATAGCAAAATCAAAGCAAATACAGAACATTATAGAACTTACCCAAACAGAATATTGAATAGAGCAATACAATTAATCAGAACAAAGCAAACCACTGATAACAATATCTGCCTTCAAAGAGATAGTAGAAGGAAATCCCCCGTATTTGCTATATTGCATGTGGTCAGCCTCCCAAGAGATGCTAAGGCCCCTAGCTCCCATTTGCTAATGGGGGAGGGGGGAATGGATGTTTGATTCTCAGCCTGTGCACCAGTAGGCTCACAGCTGCTTACCAAGGAGGTGAGCGGGTTGCTGATTCCCAGTGCCCTAAGTTCCAACATGGCAGGGATCTTGGGAGACACTGGCTGGTTCTTTCCCCCAGTATACATTTTTGAATGATACACAAATGGGTAGAGGAGTCAAGACACAGAGGGTCTGGAAAGTTTCACCCTGTCTTTTCCCCCCACTCCCAGGCCACCCAGCCCTCCTGGTGGGCTGTAATTACCCAATAAGGAAAAAACCCAGCCCCGGGGGCTTCACCCACAGTGCATTTTCCAAAGATGAAAAGCTTATTTGTTAATAACTACATAGCAATATCTAAAATTTTGGTTGCATTGTGAGGCCCAGTGCCTTCCCCATTCACCAGTAATGACAGACCACTTAAAAATAAAAAACACATATAATTTAAGCAACTAAAACAAATAGCAGTGTTGGCTTTTCCTGGGAAAATGTTTTCGCTATTTCCTCGAGGCGTGCCCACGGGTGCCCCTGCCTCAGCCTCCCCGCTGAGACGCTCTCTCAGCAGGCAGCCTGGGAGAGGAGAACACAGAGCAGCAGTGGGAGGAGGCCTCACCCGCGGCCTCCTGGAGCCCTTTCCTGGAGAAGCCTGGCCTTGTTCACCCCTCAGCTTCTCCCTCCACGCCTGTGTCCACTCTCTCGGGTTAAAAATGTAAACTCTTGCAGGGACCCATGGTCACTGTACCCAGGCATAAGATGCAACAGGATCTGGAGAGGACTGTGGCACATGGAAAAGCCAATGTCCCTCCCGTGGGGGACAAACCTCACTCATGGTTGCTCGACATGAAGGCAGGACCAGTTGTACAAAATCTCCTGACATTTCAATAAGTAAGTAAATAAATGCAGACCTTCACTTTGGATTTAAAATGCTAGTCTTTTAGGTGGCCTCAAAGATACTGCATTGTGGGACCAGGTGCCTCTGATGTCATTTCTCACTTCTCTACCCTTTATTCATGCTGCCCAGGTCACACTGGCTGTCTTGATGCTCTTGGACCATGTTAGGTACATTCCCACTTCAGGATATTTGCACTGAAAATTCCCTCTACATAGAACATTATTCTCCCAGATAACCTCATACTGGCTCAAGAGGCCAGGATGGCTGGAGCAGAGTAGTTGAGGAGGACTTCAGCAGGTAAGAAGCCAGAAGGGACCCCAGGACAGCCAGAGTGCAGGCAAAAGAGAGAGAGGCTATAAATTCACAAAGATTGGTGACAGCACTTAGTGGATAGGGGTCCAGCATGGCAGTTCCCTGCAGTATTTGGGTAGTCCCTCACCCGAAGTATTATCTACTAAACATTGGGGTAGGTAAAGACCTGGTTATAATGATTGGAGCATGGAATCCAACTGTATTTCATATGTGGTTTTGGTTTCACACAATTGTATTAAACACTGAGCTTTGTGAGATTTCGGCAGGTGTGTACATCAGAGGGAGGGATGCTCTGTTTGGGGGGAGCATTGTTGAGGCTTATCACCTTTATGAGATCCCCCCAGAACTGCAAGCCAGGTCATGTGTGGAGTCTGTGTCACTGTTGAGCACCAGTGTGAGTTTTGAGCATCGCATTTATGGAGCTCACACACACAGAAAGCCAACCTGTGGGGGGCAGGTTGACTCTTTCTTATCTTTCAATTGAGGTGTGATGTGCTCCATACGGAGGTGACTACCATTTTGTTGCACAGTGCTTTCCTTATAATTAATGCTCCTCTAGAATAGAGTTAGGACATTACTGTATGGTACATATAGATTTGTGAAAATGATGGGTTTGGATAGGTTAACTTCATTTCAGCACAGTGTTGGGACATCCCAGTGAACTCGTTATTTCAAAACAAAAAGAAGGAAAGGAAGCTGCGCCTGTGTTCCTGGGTCCTTGGATATGGGAACTACAGGTCAGCGTCAGGAGCCTGGCTTTTCCTCGGCTGACCCAGGAAGCCTGGGAGGGTTTGGGTTCAGACTCCTCTCAGTGGCAATTCTTAGAGCCCATTCTAGGGAGTCCTTGCAGAAGCAAGGAACCCATCAATGACATGTTCCACCACCCCAGAAGCAACCATAGGAACAGCGGACAGATGGTGGGGACAATGGAGCAGAGTAATATGCTGATGTGTGGGATGTGAGAAGTGAGAGAAAAGAACTTATGGACAACTCCAGAGTTGGTTCTGAGCTACTGGCAAGGCAAAGAAATGGGCAGTTTTAGAGACAAGAAAATCTGAGTCTTGGTTTGCAAGCCAGTCTGTGCTCAGTGAAGAAAAAGAGCCCGCCCCCATTCCTCCATCCCATGCCACCACCATCACCACCAGTTGCCACCAGGGTGGCACTACAGAGTGGGCGCAAGACTTGGTGTGAGAACACCTGAGCTTGAGTTCTAGCTCTCACAGCAACCCGCTATGTGGTCCTAGAAAAATCGCCTGGATTCTTTGAGATCCATTCTTTTGTCCAAAACGATACTATTAATAAAACACCCACCTCCCATTATTATTGTGAAGACAAAACTAGAGCTGAGCCAAAGGAGCACTGGATAGAAAGGATCTTGCACTGACAGTGCCCTTGCTTCTGTCTCCTGTTCCTCTCATGTCCCTTCAGGCCACCCTCAAGAAGATGAAGGACACTCAGGCCAACTCTTAGCTTGATCTTCACTTTATTATCTACACCCTGCTCCTTCCCAAAACATGATTGAGGTGTCTTTCTTTCAACAATGTACACATGCACATACAAGCACACACGTGCATGCACGCGTGTGCACACATGCACACACACACAGATGCAGAGATGCACACAGAGAGATGAATAAGAAAGAAAAGAATAATGAGAAGAGGAAACCAGATAAACTGGATTCTAGGACTATCAGAGCTGCCATGGCAAGGCACCACACTGGGCCTGAATCCCAGACAGGACACAATGGGAAAACCAGCCATTGCTGAGCAATATCCCCTCCCCCAAAGCACGGAAACTTAGCACATGGTTTGGTATAAGTCACAGATCTATGTGACCGATGGACAATTCTGCTGACCCATGCCTAGCTCAACTGATCTCTGCTGGACTCGCTCATGCACCTGGCATCACTGGGAGGTGGCTGGCCGCTGGCTGCTCTGGGATGGCCTCAGCCACGACACCTCAGCTGTGCTGTATATGGTCACCCATGTTCCAAGAGGGCAGCCACTGCAAGACCTCTTCCTCTAAACTTAGAACAGATACATCACCACTCCTGCCATGTTCAGTTGCTTTGACCAGATTTGCAGTACAGAAATTGGATTCCACCTCTTTTATGGAAGATGAAGGATTGTAGCCATTTTTGCAGTTCATCAAATGACTACTTGCATAATTGTATCAGAGAACAAAAAACGGGGCAGTTTTTTAAAGGAAAGTTGTTCCTCTTGATCTACTCAGAGAAATGTTCAGAGAGAGACACCATATAGGCCTCACTGTCTTCACAGCAGTGATGGTTTATTGAGTACTTACTTTGTACTATACAAGTACTTTATATTCAAGTGTTTCAGAAAATGCAGGGCATGTCACAGGTTATTAGTTATGCAGAGTTTATTTAGCATAAGGATGAACAACTAGCGTGTGGTCTACATTTTTTCTTACTGCTTTCTGTTTCTGATCAGTGATATTAGTTTTCCTCTTAAGCTAACAACTTAAAACTCTTGAATGGATCTATTTCTGTCTTTCAAGGTAGGTCCATCTAAAAACCATTAACTAAATAATGGGACGAAACTGTAGTAATACTCATGCGAGGGCAGGCAGAGCTCTGAAATTTGGAACACAGCATAAATTATCCATTTTCATCACTGAGATGATGTGGTTAAGACTTTCATTCTGCAGATGGGGGAACTGAGGACAGGTGGGGGCCTTTAGAGGCTCAGACTCAACATGCTGCTAAATATGTGTCCTGGCCAAAAAGGTCCTCAGTGGAAGGTCCCTGGTGGCTTGTACCAGAAGGCCTGGAACCTTGTAAAAGCCAACAGCCACATCTGTCACCAAATGAGATCCCTGGGGCTCCCAAGGGCCTTCCCTGATTCAGGGCTTCAGAGGATAATGAGGACCTCTGGCAAGAAACACTCTCAGAATCTGAACCACAGGGAACCTGAATGAGGCCTCTCCCTGGAAACCCAGTGAGGAGTGGAGGGAAACACCAAGAGAGGCAGGTAAAAGCATCTTCTGCAGGAACTGAAATTCCTTCACCCCTGAGAAGCCAAGCATGCACGGAGGCACTGCGCAAATCTGGGGAAAATAGCCCCACTCCTGGGAAGCAGAAAGGGGAGTACCTCCTTCTACTGTCTTGGTTCAGTGAACCTCTGATTCCAAGGAAAGGGAGTTCCCAGGGTTGAGGGGCCGATCCCACCCCTACCTCATTCCCAAGCATGATGGTGCTAAGGACACAGCCAAGCTCTGCCCTCCAAGTTCCAGGCCTCCTGGACATCCAGCAGCTCATTCATGACCCCAGGAAACAGACCAGCATCATCAGCTGAGTTGTGTCCTCTGATTCCTGTTGGATGCCTAGTTCCCAGTCCCTCAACATGTGGCTGTATAGGGAGATGTGGCCTTTAAAGCAATGATTAAGGTTAAGTGAGGTCAGTGGAGTGGGCCCTGATCTAATCTGATGCATGTCCTTGAAGAAGAGATGTGGACACAGATGAGTACAGAGTGAGTGACAACCACATGAGGACACAAAGAGAAGATGCTGTTTGTAGCCCAAAAGCCTTGGAGGAAACCAACCCTGCTCATACCCTGGACTCACCTTCATAGGCCCTGATACTATGAGAAAATTAATTTTGAATGGTTAAGACACTGATCTATGGCATTTTGTTACAGCAGCCCCAAGCTGACTGATACAACCTATGAGCCCCAACCTGACCCTCCTTACATACAAGCCTCTCCTGCTATCTTTCTGTTTCTCTCCCTCTATTTTGCCATATGAGACCAGTGCACAGGGGTGTGTTCATTGCCAACCCCACCAGCAGAGTGGTAGTCTAGGGACAGAAAAAAAGCAGAATTGGAGCCTCATGGTCATCAGCCTCGGTTTTGCAACCTGAACCTACCTGATAGGCTGTGTGGCCTTGGCAACCCAGAGATCTGTAGAGCCTTGGTTTACCTCTCCTGTGAGATGAGAATAGGAACCAAATCTACCTCATGGGTGTCTTGCAGGGGACTTTGTTAAATGAAATCATGCAAGTGAAATGCTGTGAACAATATTTGGCACAGGACTGGTACTGAAGAAAAGAAGTGCTCTTATTATTACATCCAGTCCCTGCCCTGAGCAGCCCTCAGCCTGTGACAGGCTTGTATTTGTACTCTCCCACATTCAAGTCATGCCCCAGGACCTTTGTTCTCCTTTCTCCATCACCTGGCATGTCACCACCAGCCTGGTTGTGCCTGGGGCTACCTCCTCACCATTTCCTATGCACCTTGCCATATCCCTGACAGTGGCTGCCACTTGTCACCGCTTAGGGTGTTCATTGCCTGTGCTCAGTGGTGTGGCCAGGGCCTAAGTCCTTCCCTTTTATACACCCTTTGCCCAGTCTATTCAGTGGGATTTGTTCCAGGAAACAGCTGAAGCTCTATTCTCTATAGCAGTAGCTCTCAACTGAGGGAGTGATTTTGCCTCTTAGGGGGCACTTGCCAATGTCTGAAGACCTATCTGGCTGTCACATCTGGAAGAGGAGGTGCTACTGTCACCTAGTGGGTAAAGACCAGAGAGACAGCTAACCAGCCTGCAATGCACACAGCAAGCCCACACGAAGTTTTAACCCACTCAAAATGTTTATAGCTCCAAGATAGCGACACCCTGCAGCCAGCAGTAATGCTGGGCCCTGGAGTTCCAGGTGACTCAATTCTCAGGTCAGCACAAACCACCACAAGGCAGGCGCATTTCCAGTACCCGGAGCTGCCAATGCCTGAAGCCAAAGCCTCCAGCACCGGCCCTGGCATGGCCTTCACAGGTTCCTATGGATTTGTGTGGAGATATTAATGTCTGATCAAGGCCATCCGAGCCTTGTGTTGGCCAGGATGGGACAATATCCGATTCATGGGAGGTCAGATCATCATAGGGCATAGCAGCAAAGCACATGAACTGGGGGAGGCAGGGCTGGGAAGGATACAGAGAGAAACAGCAGATTTGGAGCAGGAAGCAGAGGCTTACCAAGTAGTAATTATTATAATTAGCACAATACAAGTATCAGTCTTTTTCTAGATACTCAGCACACAGGGGCTCATGCTTATTTGCATCCTCTGTGAGATGCCTCCTCCTGACGACCTCAGGGGTATCACTGTTGTTCCCAAGAAAAGAAGAGAAAACAGTGATTTACCCAAAGTCACTCAGCTGGTAGATGAAGGAGTACAGGCAGAACTCAGATCTTCTGAACTATGCTTTTATTAAGCATGCATTCTGCACTAGGTACAGTGAAGGTAGCAAATGGAGAGTTTGTGGCCTCAGGGTCTCAGGCCTTGGAGAAGCTGACACCTGGACCACGCCCCCTATCCAAGGCCCCACCCACAAGGAGCATTAGACCTTGCTCCTATTACCAGACTCCACCCTCAGTCCACTGATTGGGCTCTGCAGGAAGGGTAGGGTCACCTGACAGACAACAAATCAATCAGAACCTCTCTCCAAGAAACTGGAAGTCCAATTGCCAGTCCGATGGCTGTGGCAGGGGATAAGTGTCCTGATGAGATCGGTGCTCAAAGTGAAGGGCAGGTGAAGGTGAGGGAAAATACACCTTGCCAGTTTTAGGGATATCAGTTTACAGAGAAGGCAGGAACTTTCACACCGGGAGTATCTGATCCCTGCTGAGGACTTTGGGAAGACCCCTGAGACAAGAAGCCCTGCCCAAAACCCTCCTAGGTTTCCCCAACACATTTGGTATCAAATACCTAGACATCACTGCAGTCACTGAGACCTCAGGCAATCTGGCTCCTGACCACTTCTCTCACTCTGCCCAGCTCTCTGGTCTCTGCTGTTTTTTGAACATTCTATGCATCTTCCTGCCTCAGGGCTTTTGTGATGGCTGAGACACTTCTTAGACCACTGTTTTCAGAAACAGCTACCCAGCTCCTCTTATCACTACCCAAAATCTGCTTGCACTACACATAATTATGAGCTCTTCATTGTCTGGCTTCTTTAAAACAGATCCTGCCTCTTTATCCTCTTCCTGTTCATCTCCTCATCATGCTGTCTGTATATAAATCCCACCACTGATCATATATATCAACTATAATGTGTTTCACACACATGTGCATCAGACATCACTAATATATCTCCTATGTGATTTAATGAAATAATTAGTGCAAAGTGTTTGAGACACAATGCTCACTCTATGAATATCAGTGGTTATTTTTAATTTATATAGGTGCAGTGTCTGGCAGGTATTAAAATGCTTAATAGATGCTAGCTGTGTTTGTCACTGGAGTGATCCATTGGGATCTCAATTTCTTCATCAGTGGAGTGGGGTTGTTGCAAGAATTAAATGAGATAATTAATGTAAAGTGTTTGGCACATATGAGCACTCTATAAAAAGTATTCATTATTTTTAGTTAATATACAAATGCACAAACACATCTTCACTCCCAGTCCTACAAGTACCATCCTTTCCTATGCATGGTCCCTACAGTGTCAGCCATTAGACCAGCAGACATGAAGACCATGAAGTCAATGGCTAAAGAAGAAAGACTCTAGCCTTACCTCCTCCATGCTCACTGCTTCTGATCTGATGCCAGCATACCTTATTCTTGGAGTCTTCTTTTCCTTCACACACTGCAGCCCATGGTCCCTAGCACTTAGGCAGTCTGGCATCCCTGTAAAAATTCCCGAGCCCACATTAGACCCCTGACTGCTCCCCCTGCAGAGCCCAGACCACCAGGCTGAGCTGCCTTCATGCCTCCATGTGATATTCCTCCTTATTAGGCATCATTAGGTACGCAGTAATTATAATAATTATGTGTGCTGCTTAGGCGGCCATCCTCAGTAACAACCACTGCTATTCAGAAGTCATAATTGCTGCATCAAGATTAAAATGAAGGCTAATTAGATGTCAGTGGCTCCCCCCATCCAACTTATAGCCCCCTACATAATCTCTATATCCAAAATGCCCCATGACCACCAACCATCCTTGTTTACTTTGCACAACCTAAAAACAAACAATTAGATCCACAGAAGAGCATGGATTGGCCTATGAGATGGAGAAGGGCATGTAGTATGTAGAGGGGGACTTGAAGTTGCTGGATCATTTAAAAAGAAAACTTTCAGAAAAAGGTGGCTGAAGAATTTGGACTGGGAATTAGGAGATGGGGTTTGAATCCTGATTCTGTTGGGGTTTGCTGTGATGCTGGGTAGATACTTCCTTGCCCATCTGAAGTGAAAGAAATTAATATCAGAAAGTACTGAGAGACCCTTTATAAACAACCCAGTGGCACTTTACAAGACAGTGTTTTCATCAGCTCTGCATCACTGTGACAAAATACCTGGAACAATCAATGTAAAAGAAGGAAAGGTTTGCTTTGGCTCACAGTTTCAGAGGTTTCCGTTCATGGCCAGTTGGCCTCATTGCTTTGGGCCTGTAGTGAGGCAGCTCATCACGGAAGAAGTGCCTGTGGAACAAAGCTGCTCACCACAGGACAGCAAAAAGAAGCAAAAAGAGAGGAGAGTCTAGAGTTCCAATCTTCCTTTACAGGGCATGATCCCAGTGGGCTCACCCCTCCACTCAGTCCCAACTCCACAGGTCCCACCAGCTCCATCAGCTGGGAAATAAGCCTATAACACCTGCACTCTTGGGGGAGTCCCAGCTCTCAAGAGGAGCAATAAACAAAACAGATGTGAGCAGAGCTGCCTTGATAAAGGAAGACACCTTGATCCTGAAGACCTCTGTCCTCTCAGCCTCCCAATCCCATCTGAGATACCACCACCAAACCTTGTGTTTCGTGGGAGACCTATAGGAAACTGTCGGCATGGTACTAAGTGCTAGTTTCCAACATGACCCACATTGGAACTGCCTTGGGAGACTTTGAAACTCCCATTCCACACAAGGGTCTGGGGTGCAGTCTGGACAGCAGATATTTTTAATCCCTCCAAGTGACCCTAAAATGCAGCCACATTTAATAAGCCCTGCTCTTTAGGCCCCCATACTTGAATGCTCAAAGGTACTGGGTCTATGAGTCTTCCCAGTTTGGTGCCAGAGCTTCCAGACTCTGGATCTCAGTTTCCCCATTTTCCAGAATGACAGTATTGAGTATCTCAGATGGAGATCACTCCAGGGCTTAGCATTCTGGAAGCACTGAAGCTCAAAGGATGTCTATGTCCTCCACTCTCTGGGAATGCCTGCTCCCAGTGCTTCAGTAAAACACAGGAAGGCAGCTAATGTTCTCAGCACTCAGGAACCAACAGGAAACCCTGCAGTGAGAATGAAAGGGTTAAATGGTAACACACAGGCACACACACACACACACACACACCCATGCTTACTTAGTGAAATGGAACCTGCCACACTTGCCTCCAGGAAGAGTTTTAAGGACCACAGATAATGCAAGAAAGTCATTGGAAAAGTGGCAGGCCACCAGTGGGCCCTCGGTAGATGACAGATCTGACTAGCAGTGCATTTGAATCCCAGATTTTCCCAGATGCATTGGGAAGAATGCTAATCCCATGAGAAGATGCTTTGTGAAAATATAGCTATGCAGCCAATTAAGCTTGAGGAACACTGTCTCCTGCATATTGGAGTCAAAATGTAAATAAGCACAATAAAGATGCTGAGAAAGCCTGCAACAAGTAATTCTGCTTTCCGCTCTTTAATTCTGAGCTCCCAAACCTCTTTGACCACAGATTTCCACTATGAGTCTGTGGAACTAGTGGTCCACTAAGCACAGACCAAGACAGATAGAACTACATAGACCTCCAGTAAATGAAGTCTAGGAGATGGAGGATGCTTTTGGATAGTTTGGGGAAGTGTGTTTTGTCTGACTTTAGCTTCAAGAAAGACAACATTCTCACATGGACCAGAAACACATGAGGACAAGCCAACCAGGCACCTCAGGAAGTAGGGGCAGGACATACCCGCAAGGGACTGTGCATATGGCTGCACAGTATGGCATCAGCTAAAAGGAGACAATCAGGATGGGATCCATATGAAGCTGCCTGTGAATCCCATCAGAAAGGAGTGAGTAGTGAACAGACTCTGGCTTTGCTAGCTCACTTATTTGCAACGCAACGTTTCATGGACTGTAACACTTCAGGGTTTAGAAAGAAGGATCTTTAGCCAGTCAAGATAGTGCTAGATATCAGTAGCACCCCAAAAGGTTCCATTGCTTGGGGCAACAGGGCTGCCAAGTGCTCCTCACCTCACCACCCTCATTCCTCCAAGTCTCCCCAAGGCTGAAGAAATCAGGGAGGGGTTCACAAAGCTTTTGGCAGTGAGTAGAGCTTTGCAAGGAGTGATGTTCTCTCCAAAACATAATTGCCTGCTGGTTTCCTGAGGCAGCTATGTATGCCACAGGATTCCTCTAGAGTGTGATTTCCTTCTACCATGATTTGAATGTTTCTGGCCTCCCCAAAACTTCATGTTGAAACCTAATCCCCAGTGCAACAGTATGAGGAGGTGTGACCTTTCGAGAGACGGTTAGCTTTACATAATGCTGTTACAAAAGGCGTTGATGGGGGAATTTGTTTCCTTCTTTGCCATTTTTTCTTCTGTTATGTGAGAACACAGTGCGCTTCTCCTCTGATGGAAGCAGTATTCAAGGCTTCATCCTAGAAGCACAGTCCAGATCCTCAGGAAATGATACTTTCCAGAAACCTGATATGGAACTTATAGCCTCCAGAACTGTGAGAAACACATTCTTGCTCTTTATAAATTATCCAGCCTCTGGTGTTTTGTTACAGTAACACAAAGAGACTAAGATATTTTCTTAGTCTAAAAGTTCCCAGAGATTGTCTTCTGCAGCTAAGGACTCAGAATAAACTTCTTTTATCATGAAGCTCTCTGCCATTGTTTTTAGGAGCCACAGACCAGCTATGCAGGGCCAGGAGGAAAACAGTAGATAATTCTTAGCACCTACAACATGTTTGGCACTGATTAAAGCACCATACAATCTCTTTCTCAATCTAACCCATTGGTTTGGTATGGCTATTCTTTCAATTTGCACATGATGGAACATCCATGAGGCAATTAAGTAAGTAGTGCTGATCACATAGCTGGACAGTGGCCATGGACACATTGGAAAGTCTTATCCATTTTCTGAGTTCTTCCCTTGGACACTCCAGCAGCTCTGGAAAGCTAGTTGACAGCTGCTTCTGATGGCTGATAATGAGAAGGTGACGTACACTTGTAGGTAGTTCTAGTTCAGCCAGAGGGAAGAGACCATCACTGAGTAACCTAGACACTGAAGTGAGGAACCAGGAAGTTTATACATGAAAAGTAAGCAACACAACCTAGCGTAAGGTCCTGTCTTGACACTAAGTACAAACCTAAATATACCCTAATAAAAAATTGGAATTAACACAATCTACTAGTCATCCACCTGCCAGCAAGCACAGGACAGCAACATCACTTAGGAACAAAAGCAAAATCTAGACTACAAGTCAAAAATTACTACCCATGCAAAAAAAAGTAGGCAAATGTGACCCAAAATCAAGTAAAAAAAAGCAGAAAACACTGAGGTGTTTAGCAGTTGGAATGAATGCTCAAGGACTTTAAAACAGCTATAACAAATATGTTAAATAGTTTAAAGGAAAACATGGACATGGTAAATGAAAATATGAGAAACCTTGGTCAGGCTACAGAAGACCAAAATGGAAGTTACAGCACTGAGTATTATATCAGAAATGAAATAGTCACTAGATGGACTTAGCAGCAGATAAGATGTTGCAAAACAAAGCCAGTGTTCTTGAGGGCAGATTAGTAAAAAGTACACAATCTGAAGGACAAAAGGAAAAAAAATACTTAGGAAATTAGTAGGTATTTACCAACTGGAATAATATTAAGCAATTATATTAGTCACTGTCCTCGGGACATTGGAGCAAAATACTAAATACCCACACCTTACAAGTTAAAGAAGAAGAGGTTTGTTTTGGCTCACAGTTTAAGTGGATTCAGTCCCAAGTTGACTGACTTCAAGACAGCCATGACTTACTTGTCAGAATAGCATGGCAGAAGTAAGTTGTTCACAGCACGATGACCAGGAACAAGAAAGAGAAAGGAGGATCCAGGACCAAGAGTATACTCTCCCAAGCCAGCCCCATACTGACTTTCCCATTCCAGCCACGCTCTTTCTCTGAACCTTTTTTTGAGGAAGAATTTTGAGGGAATATTAGGTTTAAACTATTACAATCTACTCTTGATCCTCAAAAAGTTCATGTCTATCTATCTCATTATGCAAAATGTATTCAGTCTATCTCTAAAACAGGACAAGATAAATAAACTAGAGAATAGAAAAACAATAAAACCAAAAATTAGTTCTTTGAAAGAATTAACAAAATTGACAAATCTTTAGTTATACTGAAAATGCTTTTAAAATACAGAAGATACAAATAACTAAATCATAAATGTAAGTGGTAACATTTTTACTGACCTTACAGGGAAAAAATGAATAAAAGGGGGATAAAATGAATAATTGTACACCTAATAGACTGGAATGAAATGGAAAAATCCCTGAAAGCATACAAATTACATAAACTGACTCAAAAAATAGAAATCTCAATAGATCTATAACAAATAAAGAAATTAAATCAATAATTGAAACCTCCCTCCAAAAGACAGATTCCCTGGTAAATTCTAGCAAACATTTAAGGACATTTACTAGCAGTCCTTTTCAAACTCTTCAGATATTTGAAAAGGAGGGAACATTTTCTTACATGTTCTATGAGGTCACCATTACTTTGATACTTTGACAAAAATAAAGGAAAAAAATATAACTTTAGGGTGCTATGCCTTACAAATATAGTTGAAAATACCCTCCACAAAATACTAGCAAACAAAATCCAATAACATATTGAAATAATTATGCACCACAACCAAGTGAGATTTATTCCTAGAATGCAAGGGTGGTTCAACATATGGAAATCAATTAAGGTAATATGCCACATAAACAGAATTAAGAGGGAAAAACCACACAGTCATCTCAATTGATGCATAAAAGGCACTTGACATGATCCAACATGCCTTCATAATACAAAGTAGGAAGACAAAAGAACTTTCTCAACCAAAAGATTTGTATGAAAAACCCACAGCTAACATCATAATCAATTTTGAAACACTGTAAGCTTTCTCCCTAAGATCAGGAGCAAGAGAAGAATTCCAGATTTTTCCACTTCTATCCAACATTGATATAGTTCTATCCAGAAAAATTAGGCAAGACAAATAAACGCAACTGAACTGAGAAGGAGTAAAAGTATCTTTATATGCAGATAATAGGATATGTACAGTGGTACCTCAGTTCACAAACTTAATTAATAGGATATGTACAGTGGTACCTCAGTTCACAAACTTAATTCTTTCCATGATTCCGGTTGCAAACCAAGTTGGACAAGAATCCAATTAAATTTCTCCATAAGCTCAGCATTGAGCCTAACCACTGAATTTGATTCATTTCTCATCCAATTCAGCTTGTGACCAAAAATGTCAATGAAAAAATTACAATAAGTTCGTGAACCAAGATACCATGATAGATAGGTGTATAGATAGATAGAGATATATAGACAGTTATTTGCAGGAAAAATGGATGGAATCAAATTTTAAAAACTTACTAAATGAAAAAACCAGATTCAGAAGGACAAGTATTGTATGTTTTCTCTAATATGTAGAATAAAAAATGTCAAGAAAATAGAAGAAAAATTATTATGAGAGAAAAGATATATAAGGAGGGGACCTAAGTAAGGGTCAGTTGATGATCCAAATATATTTGCAAGCCTAAAATCCCACATTAAAATTCAATATTTTTTCAGATTAATAGGAACTAATAAAAACTTTTTTATGCTTAAAAATAAAAATAAATATTTTTGTGAACTCAAGGAATAAAATGAAAATTAAGGAACAATTTATATTGCCATGAAAAATAATAGAATACTTACTAATAAAATCAACCAACTCTCAGCAAAGCTTATAAATTAAAAACTGTACAAAATATTACTCAAATAAGTAAAAAGTCCTAAATAAAAGGAAAGAAGACTCACATTTGTGAATTGAAAGTCTTAATATCATCTAAATGAAAATTTTATGTAAAGTAATTTACAGTTAATGTACTCTATAACAAATTCCAAACAGCTTTTTAATGCAAAAAATAAAATAGCTGATGTAAGATTCCATGTAATTAGGAATCCTAAACAGCTAAGACAAACCTGAGAAAAAAAGAATGAAGTGGGAATTCATTCTTGTCTGTTACAAAATTTACAACAAAGTGGTGGCTGTCACCATAGGATAAACATACAGATCAATGGAATAAAACAAGTATTATCTATAATCAAAAACATGGAAATAAAAGCATATATCTATGGTTAATTGTCTTGAGAAGGATACCAAGAGAATTCAATGAAAGAAAGAATAGTGTTTTAATAAATGGAACCTTTCTGTATGTAAAAGAATAAAGTTGTAAGTTTTCTTCTCACCATATATTCAAATCAACTCAAAATGGACTGAAGACCTAAATATGGGGGATAAAACAAAATTCTTAGGGGTAAATATAAGGGTAAATCTTCACGGACTTGGCATGGCCATTGTTCTTTAAATATGATTCCAAAAGCACAAGCAACAACAACAACAATAACAAACAAAGAATGAGTGGGAATTCATTAAAATTAGAATTGTTTTGCATTAATGAACATTGTCAAGAGAATGAACAAAAAATCTACAAAAATATAAGAAAAATTTGCAAATAATGTATCTGCCAATATTTGGAACCAATACCCATTACCTTAAAATGCAACAACCAAACAACAAACAACTTAAATTATGAACAAATGGTTTGAATATATGTTTTTCTAAAGAAAATATACAATATTTCAACAAGCACATGAAGTAGTAATGTTTAATGGTATTAGTCATAAGAAAATGAAAAACAAAACACTGAGCTAACATTTCATACCAATTGATTGGCTATAATAAAACAAATTTAAAAAGTTAACAATAGTAAATTAATGAGAAGGTGGAGAAACTGGAATTATCCACCTGCTGATGGGATATAAAATGGTGTGGTCACTTTGAAAAGCAGCTCGGTGGTTTCTCAATAAGTTAAACATGAAAATACCATATGACTCAGCAATCCACTTTTAGTCATATACTCAAGAAAACTGAAAACAGGTGTCCAAACAAAAGTTTGTACATAAATGTTCATAGCAATACTACTTATTCACAATGGCAAACATGTCAAAATGGTCAACTGTTTACCAAGTGATGAAGGGATCAACAAGATTTGGTACTAATAAAATAAAAAATAAATTCTAAACAAGATACAATATATAGACAATGAAATATTATTCAGCCTTAAAAAGGAATGAAGGGGACTGAACGAGGTGAGTCCCGGTGCCCCGGGGAGAGTTGGAGACCTAAGCGCCGGTGATTGAGTTTCTAGCGAGCTACCAGGACACTGGACTGGGCCCAGGAGGTTCCAGGGCCTCAGTCCACCACACCCAGTGGCCTTCTTTCAGACCAGGAGGACAGGAGATTGCACCCCCAGAGGTTCCACTGGCCCCAGTTCACCATGCCCAGCTTCCGCCTCTCAATTTAAGGAGCCAAGAGCCTGCAGGGGAGTTGGGACTGGGCGCAAGGACAGGGGATTGCTTCCTTGGAGGTTCTGTGGGCCCCAGTTCACCATGCCCAGCTTCCTCCTCTCAATTTAGGGAGCCAGGAGCCTGCAGGGGAGTTGGGGCTGCACACCATGGCAGAGAATTGCGCCCCTGGAGGTTCCACTGGCCCCAGTTCATCACACCCAGCTCTGCCTCTCAATTTAGGGAGCCAAGAGCTTGCAGGGGAGTTGGGACTGAGCAAGGTGAGTCCCAGTGCCCTGGGGAGAGTAGAAAACCTAAGCTCCAGCAATGGAGTTTCTAGCGAGCTACCAGGACACTGGACTGGACCCAGGAGGGTCCAGGGCCTCAGTCCACCATGCCCAGCAGCCTTTTTTCAGTTCAGGAGGCTGGGATTGTGCAGGGGGGCTCTTGGCCCTCTTGGGCTGGCCTCGGGAGAGCTTAAGACCAGCACTCCCAGCGGTTGAGTTCATATACACACCGCTAGGTCAGGGGATTGAGCCCCCGGAGGTTCCGCCAGCCCCAGTTCACCACACCCAACTTCCACCTCTCAATTTCGGGAGCCAAGAACCTGTGGGGGAGTCAGGACTGCTCCAGGAGCTGAGGGTTCAGGAAGTGATTCACCACACACCCAGAGGAAGTTTTGGAACACCACTCAAAGCAAGGAAATAAAGAAAAATGACAAAAGGAAAGACCAAAAGGCAGGCTCAAATCTCCAGCCCATCCTAAGAAAGCCTAGGAGCCATGTACATAGAAGAAAATAGAAGCCATACACCTGAAATGACTGAAATGATATCAACTGAAATAAAGAAGCAACTAGGGGAAGCTATGGAGAAATTTAAATCAGAAATAATTGCCCAGGTAAAAGAAGAAATGATAAAAGTAGTGAAATAATAGTGAACACATCTAGTGAAGACACAGCTAAAAAATTAGAGGAACAAATCAAACAGATAGAATCTCTGAATTAACACTATAAGAAACAAACAGAATACATAAAACAGATTCAAAGAGATATACAGGAAATCAAAATTTCTATTGATAGCTGCCAAAACCACCTCAACAAAAGTGAAGATAGAATTTCAGACCTCGAAGATAAGACCACAGCTAGTGAATAAGAAAGGAAAGATCTTTTAAAAATAACAAAGAATCAGGCAAAAACAATTCAACAGCTGCAAGATGATGCAAAGAAAAATAACATAAGATTAATAGGGATAAATGAAAAAGAAGGGGACAGCCCAAATGATATCAAGAGGATATTTACAGAAGTAATAGCTGAAAACTTAGCAAACATGAGAATGGAAACTGACATTTGGATTAGTGAAGCATATAGAACTCCAAATAGCCATAACCAAAATAAAACTACACCCAGATACATAATAATCACCATCCCAGAAATCCATTATAAGAACAGAATACTAAAAGCTGTTAGAGAGAAAAGACAGATCACCTATAAAGGAAAACCTATCAGAATCACAGCAGACTTCTCAACACAAACAATGAAGTCAAGAAGAGCATGGAGTAAAGTATTTCAGATCCTAAAGGAAAACTACTTTCAACCCAGACTGACTGTCCTTCAAAATGGATGGAGAAATAAGATAATTCCATGACAAAGAACAGCTGAAAAACTTTATGAGCACCAAACCAAGCCTACAAAGAATACTGAAGGACATTCTAGATACACATAGGATAAAATCACCAAGCAAGGCAGACAATTAAACAGAATGGAAAGCTAAAGATACAACAGCAAAAAGATAACATGTCAACAATAAACCAATATATGACAGTTATATCCGTTAATGTAAATGGCCTCAACTCACCAATCAAAAGAAATAGACTGGCAAAATGGATCAAGAAACAACAACCAACCATATGCTGTCTACAAGAAGCCCATCTAACCCAAAAGGAAACCCATAGACTGAAAGTCAAAGGATGAAAAACAATACTTCATGGAACAGGAAACCAAAGAAAAGTGGGAGTAGCTATTCTGTTTGCAGACAATATGAACTTCAAACCAAGAATGATCCAAAGAGATAAAGAAGGTCACTACATACTAGTTAGGGGAAAATTTCAAGAGGAAGAGATAACCATCTTAAATATATATGCACCAAATGCCAGAGCACCCAGCTATACAAAGCAAGTATTAACAGAAATGAAAAATCAAATAAGCAACAACACAATTATAACAGGAGACTTTAACATGCCATTAGCACAAAGGGACAGATCAAGTAAACAGAAAATCAGCAAAGAAATAACAGAACTCAATCACACTTGTGAACAAATGAACTTGATAGACATACATAGAGTGTTCAACCCAATAACATCAGAATATACATTCTTCTCAGCAGTACATGGGGCATTCTCTAAAATAGACCATATACTAGCCCACAGAACATATTTAAGTAAATGCAAAAGAATTGAAATTATCCCATGCATGCTATCAGATCATAGTGCCATGAAACTAGAAATTAATGATAAAAGCAACTGCAAAACCCCCACAAACACATGGAAACTGAGTAATACACTCTTGAGCAATCAGTGGGCCATGGAGGAAATTAAAGAAGAAATTAAACAATATCTACAAGCAAACTAAAATACAAACACAACTTACCGGATTTTGTGGGATGCAATGAAAGCAGTCCTCAGAGGAAAATTTATTGCACTGAGTTCCCACATCAGGAAGACAGAATGAACACAAATAAACAACCTGATGCTACAACTCAAATATCTAGAAAAAGAAGAGCAAGCCAAGCCCAAAGCCAAAAGAAGGGAGGAAATTATAAAGATCAGAGCAGAAATTAATGCAATAGAGACTAAGAAAACAATACAAAGAATCAATTAATCAAAGAGTTGGTTCTTTGGAACAATAAAATTGATAAGCCCCTAGCCAACCTTATTTAAAAAGGAAAGAAAAAACTCAAATTCGTGCGATTAGGAATGAAAAAGGTGAAATTACTACAGACTCAGTGGAAATACAGAAGATCAACACCTATTTTGAAAACCTCTACTCTCATAGGCTTGATAACACAGAAGAAATAGACAGATTCCGAGATACATATGAACTACCAAAGCTTGATCAGGAAAATGTAAAACTGCTTAATAACCCAATTTCTATTAATGATATTGAAAATGTAGTGAAGTCCTTGCCAACGAAGAAGAGCCCAGGCCCAGATGGATTCACTGCAGAATTCTACAAGAAATACAAAGAAGACTTAATTCCAACACCCCTCAAACTCTCAGTGAAATTGAAAGGGAAGAAATTCTTCCTAAGTCATTCCTGGAAACAAATATTACTCTAGTACCAAAACCTGAGAAAGACCCAACTAAACAAGAGAACTATAGGCCAATCTCCCTAATGAACATAGATGCAAAAATTCTCAATAAAATATTGGCAAACAGGATGCCACAAATCATCAAGAAGATTATACACCATGATCAAGTGGGATTTATCCCAGGAATGCAGGGATGGTTCAACATATATAAATAAATAAATGTAATCCACCATATCTATAGAGCCAAAAGGAAGAACCACATGATCATCTCTATAGATGCAGAAAAAGCTTTTGATAAGGTCTAACACTCATTCATGATAAGAACCTTACAGAGGATGGGAATAGATGGTCTTTACCTCAGTATGATAAAGGCCATCTATGACAAACCAACAGCCAGCATCATATTAAATAGCCAAAAACTGAAAGCCTTTACCTTAAAATCAGGCACAAGACAAGGATGTCCCCTTCACTGCTCCTATTCAACATAGTACTGAAAATACCAGCCAGAGCAATTAGACAAGAAAGAGAAATAAAATGAGTAAAGATAGGAAAAGAGGAAGTTAAATTATCATTATTTGCAGATGACATGATACTTTACATAGAAGACCCCCAAAACTCCATTGAAAAACTCCTAGATATATAAATAAATTCAGCAATGTAGCTGGATACAAAGTCAATACTCAAAACTCAATAGCATTCTTATACACTCAAAACAAAAATAACGAGAGAGAAATAAGAGAAACCACACCCTTCACACTAGCATCCCAAAAAATGAAATACTTAGGAATCAATCTCACAAAAGAAGTAAGAGAGCTATACAGTGAAAATTATAATACCCTGAAAAAGGAAATCGAAGAGGACCTCAGAAAATGGAAAGACATCCCTTTTTCATGAATAGGAAAAACAAACATTGTGAAAATGGCCATTCTCCCAAAATTACTATACAGATTCAACACAATTCCAATCAAAATACCACTAACATACCTCATAGATCTAGAGAAATCACTCCTAAAATTCATCTGGAACTGGAAGAGACCTAAAATAGCAAAGGCAATTCTAAGCAGCAAAGCCAAGGCAGGAGGCACCACAACCCCTGACTTGAAATTACACTACAAAGCTACTGTAATAAAATCAACATGGTACTGGAATAAAAACAGACCTGAAGATCAATGAAATAGATTGCAAGATACAACCACAACCACAAACTCACTCAATCACCTTATCTTTGATAAAGGAGCCAAACATGCTCGCTGGAAGAACAACAGTCTCTTTAACAAATGGTGCTGGAAAAATTGGCTATTCATATGCAGAAGACTAAAACTAGACCCATGCCTATCACCATGTACTAAACTAAAATCTAAATGGATCAGAGATCTAAATATTAAAACAGAAACACTAAATCTGTTGGAAGACAAAGTAGGTAAAAATCTCGAAGATATAGTGGTAGGTAGAGAATTCATGAACAAGAATCAAACCGCACAGGAAATACTTCCCAGAATCAATAACTGGGACCACATCTTATTAAAGAGTTTCTGCATGTCAAAAGAGATTTCCAGCAGAGTGAAAAGAAAACCCACAAATTGGGAAAAAAACCTTAATGGACTGTCCCTCAGGCCAAGGACTTCTGTCTAGAATTTATAAAGACTTAAAAAAAAATATCAGACCCTCGAAATTCAAAGACCCAATCCAAAAATGGGCATCTGAAATGAATACACAGTTCTCAGATGAAGAAATACGAATGGAAAATAAATACATGAAAAAAATGTTCACCATTATTAGTCATTAGAAAAATGCAAATTAAAACCACACTGAGATTCCATCTTACCCCAGAAAGAATGGCCAGGATTAAAAAAAACTACCAACAACCACTGCTGGAGAGGCTGTGGGGGAAAAGGAATTCTTCTGCACTTTTGGTGAGAGTGTAGACTGTTGCAACCACTTTGGAGGTCAGTCTGGAGATTCCTCAAAAAGCTGGATTTGGAAGTCCCATTTGCCCCAGCTATTCCATTTCTGGGCATATTTCCAGAAGAACTGAAAACATCATACCACAGCGATATATGTGCATGCATGTTTATAGCAGCACAATTTGTAATAACCAGATCTGGGAAACAACCTAAGTGCCCATCAACTGAGGAATGGATAAAAAAGTTGTGGCATTTTTATACAATGGAGTACTACTCAGCTATAAGGAATGATCACATTGAGATATTTATAAATAAATGGACACAACTTAAGACCATACTCATAAGCGAAATAAACCAAACTCACATGTGTAAATACCGTATAGTCTCCCTAGTATGAGAGTTAGTAAGAGTATATAAGATTTTATGGTAATCATGATTCCCCATTTCATTGCTTTGAAGCCTTTCAATATTTTCATTCATCAGTTGGAATGGTTTTATTCTGTTTTGTTTGACTTTATTATGTGTGATGGTAGGAACAGCTATTTTGAAGAAAACAAAACATTATGGCAGCCATTGTTGATTTAATATTGTCTTGCTTTGAAGTCCTTCCATGCTTCTATTCTTCTATTACCATCAGTGCTGTCATGTTGTGTCTTACTGGAATTCTAATATATGTGATAGTATAAATAAATTTTTTATTGAAAATGAGATATTATAGTAGCCATTGATCATTCTCTGTTATTGGGTTCAGAATGCCCTGTAATTCTTTCATTCTTTTGAATGATTTTATACTATTTTATTATGTTTGATACTATTGTATTTGAAACTATGCTCAACTATAGCAGAGCAAGAGATATTTTGATAGCTACTGTTAATGTCCAGTTGTCTTATTGTAAAGTGCTGTGTTGCTTATGTTGTTCTGTTCTGATCTGCTTTGTTCTGCCCTCTTCTGTTTTATTCTCTTTAAAATAAAAATGTACATAGAAAATAAAATAAAATAAAATAAAATAAAATAAAATAAAAAGGAATGAAGTCTTACATGTGCTAGAGTTTGAATGAATGTTTTACACAGTGTACATTATGTTAAGTGACAGAAGCATGGCACAAAAGGACACGTTGTATATTCATTTTTATGAAATATCCAGATTAGACAAAATTAAGATAATCAAATAAGCAACACAAAGATAACCAAACCCATAGACACAGAAAGATTACTGGTTGCCAGGGGTCAGAAGCAGGAAAGGATAGGGACTTGATGTATAAGATTTTCTTGGGCTGGGGATGTAGTTTAGTGGCATAAGCACCTGCCTCGCAAACATGCAGTCGTGAATTCAATCCCTGGTACCAAAAAAAAAATTTTTATTTGAAGTCATGAAAATATTCTAAAAACCTGTAATGATTGCATAATATATACTCAATGACACTAAACCATATACTTTAAAATGTTTAAATTGATGAATTTTATATGATATACATTTTGCCACAAAAAATGATGCCACAAAAACTCTAGAACAAGTATTACAATGAAAGAAAAATGTATAATATTCAGGTTACTTCTTCAGATGAGGGAACGTTACATGCAGCTGAGCTAGTTAGAAATATTATAGGCAGTCAGGCAGGGCTGGGCCCTCAAAGGAGCCAGTGCTGTAGACCAGGTAACTTGTAAACTTGGAGGAGACAGAAACCTCCTGCTGTGGGCCAGATCTCAAAATGAAAGACAAAACAAAATGCAACCACACCCTACGTATAAACATCAGGGATTAATATTCTAAATAGGTATGGATACCCTCCAGGAATGATCCCAACCCCCTACAGGAAGAGTCACTGTTCTTCAAGCATGCCCACATGTTACATAACTTGTTTCTCCATTTGTCCCTGATTTGGTCAATTTTACCTGAACAGTTAATCTTATTGGTTGACCATAGTCCTGCTCCACCTTGTGCCCACCTGCCTTGCCAGTTCCCATGTTTTCTGCATCTTGGACCCATCTCACCTCTTGGTTTTGCTCTATAGAAGTCCCTAGGAAAGACAGAGTCCTGCAACCCACTCGGGACTCCTGTTTCTCTTTTCCAGACAGAGCTTTCTTTTCTCAATAAATATTTGCTGTTTTAAAAAATGCATAATATGTGCATTATCTCCTTCATATGCATAAATGCTGATTTAACAAAATATTAACAAGTGTAATCCACTGATTTGTACAAAGGGTTACAAATCATGTCATCAAAGTAGAATTTATCTCTACATGCAAGACTGACTTAATATTTGAAAGGCAAGCAATGTAATTTGCCACATTAAAGTAAAGAAGAAAACATGATTATCTTAATAGATTCATAAAAATCATCTGATAAACAACACATATTCAAACACTTGCAACAAAATAGGAATATTAGAGAATTTTCCTCTACCCATGAAAGGGAAATAAAAAATGCAAATTAATAACAAGCATCATGTTTGTGCTAGAATATTTAATACTTCCTCTTGAGATCAAAGACACGGCAAGTATGCCTGATGCTAGCATTTCTATTTAATACTGTTTCAGAGACTTTTATCAATGCAAGAAGATAAGAAAAAGAACAGAAAGGCATAAATATTGAAAAACAAAAATTACATTTATTTACAGATTACATGCTTGTTAGTTTTCGTGCAATTATATATGGAAGTCTTAAATGTTGGTGTGAAAATATTAGAAAGTGGGAACTTTTAGAGGTAATGAGGTTTAGATGAGGGCATGAGGATGGGGCCTGTATACAGGGATTAGTGCCTTTATAAGAAGAGGAAGAGATAACAGAGGTTCTTTTTCCACCAGGTGAGAATACAACTAGAACACAGACAGTTACAAGGCAGGACGGTAGCCCTCGTTAAGAATTAAATCTGTTACCTCGATTTTAGACTCACTAGTCTCCAGAAAATGTGAGAAATAAATATCTTGTGTGTAAACTACTCAATCTGTGATATTTTGTTTTAGCACCTTGAACTGACCAAGACAGTGACTATTTAAAATTCCACTCTACCAAAATGCCAGTCAAATAATAGTACAGTTAGTAAGGTTAGAGGATATAAGGTCAAATATAAAAACCAATTGCATTTGTATAATCATAAATAAAACTGTATTCTACATACTTTATGTTAAAATGCATATTTTATAATAAACATTATTTTGTAAACAAATATGACTTGTAAAAATATATTTTTGTGAAGTACTACCATAAAATAATGAAATAAAATTGAAAGCTCATACTATTTTCAATAAACAAAAAGTATGCTGTCATTAGAAATGCATGTAAAAAAAAATAGAGCCTCTAACCTGAAAACTAAAAAAGTTTTACCGAGGGAAATGAAATGAAGTCTAAATCAAGGAGACTAATCACACCCATGGATTATAAATTTAATATAAAATTTAAAATTAATCTCAATCAAAATCCAAGACAGTTTACTTTTGTGTAAATATACAGCTTTACTCTGAAACTCATTTGTAAATTCAAAGAACTTTGGATACAAAATAGATTCTTGAGGGAAAAAAAACATGCATTAAACAGCTTTGCTGTTCATCTGTGATGCTCCTTCCTTGGTACCTGCCAATCACAGACTGAATCTCCTGAAACCATGAGCGAAATTAAACCTCCCGTTTAAGTTGGGGGTGTGGGGGACTCTATATCAAGAATAAGAAAGCTGACTAATACAATGCCCAAGCCTGGGTCTGGTGACACCACATTCTTCTTCTGAAATTGGCCATCATGAGTATTCAGCTAACACAACAAAGCAGAGCTTAATTTATTGTGTTGTAGAAAATTAATGAACAAAACGTTAAGCATACATATTAAACTTTAAAGTGTGTAGCATCTAAAGCCATTAGATTGTTAAGCAGTGTAAAACTTTTAAAAGTATTTTTCTAATATTCAAAATCTATTACTCAATTCAACAAGAAGTCTTTCATACCGTTAAAATGTGTGAAAGTGTGATACATATTTGGATTTTTTTTTTATGAAAGTGAAAATGTGAAATGAAAGTGAAAATATCAACAGCGTGCATGTCAGAACTATGCTCATTCACCATTTTGCAACCATAGATTGTCCATGCATGCATATGACAATTTGGTGAAAATCATCAAAAATGTTTTTGGAAGAATCAGCTGGCTATGCAACTTTTATAAGAAAAAGCACTGTGTACTTTATTTGTAAATTGGGTGCTGTATTACTTATATTAGTAAGTTGGATAATTTATCTATATATATACACATATATGCATATAATTATTTTCAAGGAGTCAGCTGCTAAACATTTACAGTCACATTACTGATCTTGTTTTTATCTCAGCACAAGCGTGTAATAACATATACGACAGATGTTTCACAGCAAAGTTAAGTAACTTGCTCAAGATCTGAGCTGTTTCCAAAACCCAAGCTTTTGCCCATCACATGTTAGGAACAACTCTTAGAGCTATGACTTTTCATGCTAGAAGCACGATGCTAAGTGAGTTACGTTACCCAGAGCTTAGCATGCTCCCTTTTTACAGCGAAAATTCAGTCTCCAAGAAGAGCAAGAATGTCTCTCAAAGCGAGTGGCCAGTTGATGCCACAGATGGGACGTGTTCTCGTTAGGAGCTTCAGCCCTGCTCTGGTAGACACAAAGGCAGAGAAGTGGTGGCCTCTTTCCCACCTCATTCACTTTTATTCCCCAAGCACCCAGAGAGCCTGCCACAGAAAGGCACACAACAAACGCTCTCCCGGTGAAGCCACAGCATCTTATTGCACATGCTTAGGCTACAAGACATCAAACTACCTTCTCTAAATCGCTGAAGTTCTCCCAAGTCTGCATCCAGCTAATCTGGCAAAAACTACCCTTTCACTATTCTTGACCCAATAAGGAAGAGCCCAAACGGACTCACTGGGATGCAGCAAATGGGAAGAGGAAGCCCTCTGATTGTCCCCTTGTTGGTGCTGCCCTGTGACTTCACTGGAAGTCATTCTAGGTGTGGTAGGCTTCAGCCACCAGGTACCCCAGGTCTGGGAGCAGATGCTCCCAGACAGGCAGCCAGATACACACACACACACACACACACACACACACAGTTATACACATCTAAATGCTGACACAGGCACAGAGAAACAGACTCACAGTCTAGTCATGCAGTGTAGACTCACATGGACACACAGCGACACAGCCACCTCCAGCACAAATGCACTTTTGATGACTCCATGCCCCACACACAATGACCCAGGCACAGATGTGTGCTGAGGTTCCCACATAAACACATGCAAGTGCTCACAAACATGTACACACACCTTCTTAGACACACAGCAGAGGCACACACTGCCATCCTCAACCAACAGTGACATGGCCCCCACATTCACACAGACACACACTCCCAAAAGGACTGATAGTCCTGCAGGGACAGACATTTTTGGATCTAAAAGCACACCCCACACACACACACACACACACACACACACAGCCTCACACACACTTGCAGATGGGTCTGCACACCCTGACGCGCAGCTGGATACCAGCACATACTCATGGAGGCGCAGGCGGCATGGATTCTCACATGCATGTGCGCAGTGTGTGTGCCCGACCCACAGGCACCAGCGCAAAGCCGCTCCTGGAGCCAGCCTGTTCCCTGGTCCATGCTGCCACACAGTGGAGAGAGCAGCGGCCTCCACACCCCCTCCCGCCTCAGCCCACCCCACTCTGGCTGTGGCTGTCACGTGGATGACAACACAAAAATGTAGCTTGGGTGGGGGAGGTGGGCAGTGAGGAAGGGAAGGGGCAGAAGATGAAATAATAATACTGCTGGGTTTGTTCATTTCGGTGATAATTAGCGGTGCATTCACGCTGCCTCACCGGCCGCTCCTGGCTGATCCTTCGTGATGGATGCCTGGTGGTGCTGAATGCAAATTAGCATAATTTCATTACCGAGGGACCCGTGAAAAGGTTCAATTATAGAGCAATCTCATTAATACCAGGGCTTGTTAAACTAATAGAAAGAGACAGGCCCCGCAGCTCCAAGAGGGAGACATGGGCTCAGAATGCAATTAATGCCAAGACCCCCATACCTGGGTCACGCCTCCCTCCCTGGGACCCTTGCCAGCGCCCTGCATACATGGGGTTCCTAAAGGCCCAGAACTCGCTTAGGACAGCCATCAGAGAAGCAGAGGATCTAGGCTGCGTCCACCTTCACTGATTGTCTAGGTCAAAGTTTCAGACAGAAGACTGAGGCCCACGTGAGGGAGAGACTTGCCCAAGGTGAGTAGCAGAAATGAGGCAGCAAACTGCAGCAGGGACCTTCAGGAAAGAGGAGGTGATGCTTGTCCCCATGACACGTACCCCCTCAGGAGCCTTTCCACTGTGACTTAGTTCCTCCACTATTACCAGCCATGCTAGCCCGCAGCCTGGAGACAGGAACACTATCAGGGGCCTAAGCCATCAGAAACCTTGGCCCGTTTGCACAAAAAGAGGCTCAACACCATTCCCCTCATGCCCGTTTCCCTGCCTCCCCTCCCTGCTGCCAGTGCCCCAGCCTAGAAACCAGAACTGGAGCAGACAGTGCCTCTCCTTCTCAGATGGAAATGCTGGTTCTTTCTGCTTTTGGCATATGATCTCTTGGGGATGCTAAAACCACTCATTTATCTGACTCTCAAAAGTGGGTCATGCTTGGCTTTTGACCTGAACCACCCTCCCCAAATAGCCGTCTGCAATGACCTCACGCCCCAGCTCCTTTCCCAACCTTGGCAATGCACATGCACTGAGTTGGGTCATATGACTTTGCTGTGTTTTTTATCACCTCTGTAATATTTAATTTTTTCTGCAATTGTAAGTAAAACAGCACAAGTCCCAAAATACCCCCAAGCTGGAGAATGACTCACACTGTATATTACTGAACACATAAAAATATGCAGTGACTCAGAAGGGCCCAGCAGAAGTGACAAACCCCACAAAAGGACCCATTGTTCATATTTTAAGGTAAAAGGCAAGGGAGCAAAGTGCCCGCAAACCCAGAGGATAGACTCAGGCTTGGGCTGCTGACATTTGTCAAACGGCCCATCTGTCCTTGGTGTGCTCTGGTTCTCCTTTTTCCTAATAATGTAATGAAATCAGATAATGCCATAGTAAGAAAAACCTCACTGGAGACCTTGATCTCGATTTCCAAGTGAGCTGGAGACAGAAGACCCTCAGAAGCAGCTGGTTCCCAAGATCTCAAAAAGCTGGAGGGTCACAGCAAAGCCATAGGCTTCCTGACCAGGCTGACACTCCCTCACCTTGCAGGGGCCATGGAAGAACACAGAGACAGGACACAGGGTTCCTGTTTCCTGTGCCGATGGTGACCGGTGAGGGTTCCTGCAGTCATGTGATGGTACCTCAAGAGGGGACCTGTGGGGCTGCAGCAATGGCAGGGGCCTGGAGAACCTCTTCTGTCTAGGAAGGGATCTGAAGGCTTCAGGAGATGCTTCTAGAAACAGAAGGGTTACAGTCCTCAAAGTCAGAAAGCTCACTACCAGAAACCTTGAAAGCTCATAATGCAGAAGGTGGGGTGTACAGAGGGTATGTGAGCGAAATACTCATCTATCATAGCAGAAAGTCAATAGAGACCACCCCAAACTGATGAATCAGAAAATAGATGCAGACAGGGTTACTCAGAGATGGGGTGAAGGCGAGGAGTTAACATGGAGCCCGCCCCTGGGGAAGGGGGAGGAGCATCGTGGGCGGCAAGAGTTGGACAAGAGGCTGCACTTCATGTGGGAACCAAACAGTGCCATTTTAAATATTTTGTTAAGGAGCCTTTGTTTATGCTCCTCACTGTGCCTCTAATTCAAGCAGTCTCTGAGGACCCCTAGGAGTAGGTGTGGACGGTGTGTATGCACACTCACCCCTATGCCCTGCACCCCGCAGATAACTACCCTACTGCAGACACAGTGGCACAATCTCTCTCCATTTTGAGCCCATAATTTCTCATCTGCAAAATAAGAAGCTTTAAGTGAGAACCTTCCATTTTGACAGCTTCAGCTTTAGTGACAACAGAGTTTAAAGTTAAAGGATCCAAACTCTGTTCTGCTTCTGTCACTTCCTAGCTATGTAACTTTGAACAAGTCACTCAGCCTCTCTGTCCATTTTCCCCTCTCTAAAGCAAGCAAGCAAATGAGAGCTTATCCGTAGGGTTACTTCCCTCGGATCCTTGGTTCAGGCTCCCTGGACTCACAAGAAACAACTCAGCCCACCCTTTTCATTGTCTCCTTTCCCTCTGCCCCACTCCTACTCTCAGTGACTGCTGGCAGGAAGTAAACTAAAAGTTTGAACTACAGTGAAGGACCAAGAGATGGCAAGGGCGAGACCAGGAAGGGATATGACCAACAGAAACGAGCAGATAGACAGTGGAGGAAAGGCAGAAAAGATGACTGTGCCACC
The DNA here is from genome assembly GCA_004027295.1 of Dolichotis patagonum. Lineage (NCBI taxonomy): Eukaryota > Metazoa > Chordata > Mammalia > Rodentia > Caviidae > Dolichotis > Dolichotis patagonum. Next base: position 71,195 of record PVJX010000124.1, read on the forward strand.
CGAAGTCTTTGGGCTACAACAGAATCTCATTCAAACTGGTTCAAACAAAAATGAATCAACCAGTTCATTTCATTGGGAGTCTAATACCATCTTCAGCATGGCTACATCCAGAAGTTCATACAGTGTCTCTAAGAACCTGCCTCTCTTTCCTTTCTAAGCTCTGCTCTTTTCTGTGTTAGCATCAGCCCCCAAGAAGTCTTGTTCAAAGTGATGAGAAAGAAGGATGATGTTGGAAATCCTATAGCTCCTGATTTCAGAAGTTTCTCCTTCTCCCAGCCTCCCCAGCATCTCTCCAAAAGGAACCCTGATTGGTCCTCTTCAATCATGTGTGTAGTTCTGGACCAATCATTGCTCTTAGTCTGTGAGGCATCTTGATTGGACAACTGGAGTCACTTGACCTGCCCTGGGCAGAGAGGTTGGTCTTTTGATTGTCAGATCCTCCCCTCCCCAGAATCACATGGAGGATGGAACAAATAGCTCCCCAAAAAGAGAGAAGGAGAACCAAGGAATAAATACATGACAACCTATTTCTTTTCCGAAGTTCTTAACCTGGGAGTGAGGTTTGGGGGAGGTGGGAAAGATCTGTGTAGGTGGGGCGGACAGAAAGATACGCAGTGGCAAGAAAGGGGATTGGGTTGAGTTTGAAGGTGAAGAAAGTAGGTGGTGGGGAGCAGGGGCCCTAAGGGTACTTCACAGTTTAAAGGAAGCCATCGCTCAACCAGACCCCTGAGTTCCCAGCTCAGGTGTCCCTGAAGAAGGCAAGTGGAGTTCTGTAGGCCAGGTCAGCAGTCAGCGCCCTGGTCTCAGATCCCCAGCACCTGTTGGGCATCCTGAGGAGGAAAATGAGAAAGAGGCTCCCAGCAGCCACTCCCTGATGCTCCGATGAGACTCCGCCGCCATCACCAACCACTGCCCAGGCTGCTGCTCTTCCCGCCTGCCTTAGCTGGAAGGGATCGCGAAGGGCCTGTTTAATGGGTGCTCACAGTCTGTGGGCACTTTTAACGCATATTCTCATTTCTTCCTTAGTTCAGTTCTGATATCCCCATTGTGTAGGTAAAGAAATAAAGGCTCAGAGAAGGTAAATAACCTGCCCCAATCACACAATTAGAATTAACCCTCAAAGCCCATTCTCTAGGTTCTGTTTTATTTTTAAATTATGTTTATATTTACTTATATGTACTTTATATTTACACATTATATGTTTATATTTAAATTATGTTTATATAAATATGTTTATATTTACTTAATCCATTCTTATATGGTTTTTACTGAGTCAGGAATTCTCCATAGCACTGGGCATGTATCAACCCATTCAATCTTCATTAAATCCTATCTTACTGATAAGAACACTGAGTAGAGAGAAGTTAAGCAACTTGTGCAAAGCCACACAGCTAGTAAGTGGCAGGACTGTGGCCCCTGGCACGTCCTGTGGAGCCTGAACCTGTGCCGCACCTGACCAAGCTCCCTGGGGGACCAGCGGGCACCCCCACAGATCTCAGCACTAACCTGGGCCAGCCAGCACAGTGAGCTGGGGCTGGTCTTCCCCTAGCAGCAGAGGCGCTACAGAGAACTCAACACACAGACTGCCCCAAAATCCCTGAGAGGCCTAGAACTAACGTTCTCATTACCTCAGTATCTTCACCTTTAAATCGACTCAGATTTGGGCAAAGGTACTTTAAAGCATGAGGAGAAAAAAGACAGCAGCTACAGAGGAAAACAGAGACACACACAGGAGACAGAGTGGTGGAGATCATGGTGGGCACATACACCTGGGCCACAAGCACAGAGCGCAGTAAAGTGCAAGTCTCCTGCTGAGCAAGAGCAAGTGACCCCAGGACTGGGTTTCAAGAGCCTTCTGTAGGTTCCTATGACCTTTCCTGGGCTGTAGGGGAGCTTAAGGTTCCCCAGCCCTTCCTCCCTCCAGGACAGAAGGAAAAGGGCAATGGAAGAGAAACTGGAAATAAAGATGTTATTGTCTCTTCCCCTAAGAGTACCCCAGCAAAACCAAAGCTCTTCTTGCCACCAACCCCACTCCCACGCTTGTCATGGTTCTCCAGCCCCTCAGCAAAACACCTACATATCCTAGCTCAAGGAGCAGCCTCCACCCCTCTCTCTGCACATTCTCCACCCCTTCCTCCAGCCCCTACTAAGCGCCTACCCCTTGGGATGTCTGCTCTTGGCCTTTGATTCAGCCTCTACCCTACACACAGAGCATCCTGCCCCCACTATGCCCCAGGCCCCGGCCAGCCTCCAAAGCCAGGTACAGGCAGAGGGCTGCCCGGCTTTCCACTCACCCCTGCCCCTCTGGCCCCTCTATTCTCTAACCTCACCCTCATCTCCAGCCACACGCCCATCAAGTCTCCTTCAGAGCTCTGCTCCCCAGTCCTGGCTGTGAACTGAGCCCTCTCCAGTGCCCTCCTGTGGCTCCACTGCCTCATGGGCACAGGTGAACAATTCTATAGTGTCCAGGGTTGGGAGGATTAACATCAAATGAAGCAATCAGGGGATGATGGCACATACCTGTGACCCCACCACTCTGAGAGGCTCAGTTGGGAGAATTCAAGCCCAGCCAGAGCAACTTAGTGAGACCCTCTCTGTCTCAAAATGAAAAACAAAAGTGGGGTGAAGGTGATTAGTTCAGTGCAAAGCCCTAGGCTCGATTCCGAATTACACCCCCACCAAAAAAAAAAATGTATATATACAGAGGAACCAGGTAAAATGTCTAAAACAGAGCCTACAACATCATAAGACCTTTACCAATTTTGTTGTTTTTATCACCACTGTCTAGGAACACGTGACAGATTGCATTTTCAAAAATCTTTCCAGTAACCTGCGCTCTTAAAGAAACTTGACACTTAACATCAAAAGCTGGGAAGGGCCAGGGGTGTAGCTCAGTGGCACAATGCCTGGCTGGTCGTGAGCTTGATTCCCAGTGTCAACAAAAAAGCTAAGGGAGTTGGAATCTGCTCTTCACACCTGCGCCAGAACATCACTGAGAGAACTGGTGATCTGTTTCTTCTAAGGGTATAGATGGTACAACCTTCAGCCACCCCTGCCCTCACCCACGGAGCCCAGGCCACACTGACAGACTAGGAGCATACTCCAGTTGCCCACACAGCTGAGAATCAGCAGATAGCTGACACCAACTGCCAGGCATAGATATACATGGGGCGCCCAGAGACTCCAGAACCCAGCAGAATAATGCCCCTGCCCCAAGACCTCCATGCCCTAATGCCTGGGCCCTATGGTCTGCCACGTAGCAGGGCAAGAAGGACCTGCAGATGTGCCTAAGGGATGGAAGATCAGCATAAATGATAACAACAGAGCCCTCTGTCTGCTATAGAGAGCTGGCAGGGACGACAGTGGCAGAGATATGTGGCCATAAGAGGCAGAGCGACTACAGAGATAAAAGCAGGGACCCACTGTGGCTGGCTTTGAAAACAGGAACATAGCTGCAGTCCACAGAGAGCTCGGAGCTGAGAACCACCAGAAGACAAGACCCCCGTCCCGCGATCACAAGGCACTCAGTTCTGCCAGCTACCTACATGAGTGAGGCACATTCCCCAAGAGTTCAGCTCTGTAGGACTAAGCTGAGACCCAGTCAGACCCACTGCACTTGCAACCCAGGAGAACTGTACAGTGATGGATCTGGGTGGTTTTAAGGCTCTGGGTTCACGATAATTTGTTAGAGCAGCAGTAGAAACTGCAGCAGCTTTCAAGTTTCCCTTCTGAGGCTCCAGACATTGTGGAGCAGAGGCAAGCACCCCACTCTGCCCTTGCTCGGCCCCTGGCCCTCTAAGACTGGGAGCAAATCCTGGATTTCAGTCTTTCTTCACCCATCATGCAGCTCTAGTAGCCGAGTCAGAGCCTTCCTAACCTTCCCCACAGGGGATCCCTGTTGGAGGACTTGGTGAGTCCTCCAACTCACCAAGCCACCATTTATTCACCCGGAAAGTAAGAGTCATGATAGTAAGTGTGTCACTGCTAGTACTGAATTAAATCCAGGGCCTTTGCACTGAGCTACGTCCCTGGCACCTTTTAATTTTTTATTTGGAAAGAAGTTCTCAATAAGTTGTTAAGCTGTCCAGGCTGGACTCCAACTCTCAGTCTTCTTGCCTCAGCCTCTATAGTTTTTAAGAGAAAAAAAAATCGATGCCCAGTTTACATTGTATACTGCTTTTGTGGAATTAAAGTCCTATGTTCTCACAATATGCAAAATATAAAAACAGTCTCCACATCCATAGATGCACAAATAGGTAAAGAAAATGTGATGAACACACCCACACACAGTGGGATACTATTCAGCCTCAAAACAGGAAGAGATTACACCATTTACTACACACATATGTCCTGTAACACCATCTTGCACACCTTCAATACACGTGATAAACTTTTTTACAACCTTTGTTGTCAAAATGAGATGCCATATCACATCGATTAACCTGGCTGTTATCAAATAAAAAATATTAGCGATAAACTGACAAGTATTGGAGAAATCATAACCCTCATGCATTGTTGAAAAATGATTTATTGCCTATTATGAAAAATGGTATGTAGGTTCCAAAAATATCACATAGAATTACCTTGTGATTTGTCAGTTTCATTTCTGGGTGCATACCCGAATGAAAGTAGGGACTCAGAGACAGTTATACACTGGCACTCACGGCAGCATTATTCTCAATAACCAAAAGGTGCAAAGAGCCCAAATGTTCATTGATGGATGTGCGGATTTCTTAAGATGTGGCACACCCACAATTGGATGTGATTCAGACTTTAAAAGCAATGAAATTCAGATACAGGCCACACTGTGAATGAACTTGGAAGATATTGTACTGAGTTACATAAAGCAGGTACAAAGGAAGACATATCATTGATGCCATTTATGGGAGGTAAAAAGACGAGTCCAACTCATAGAGAAAGAAAGTCAAACGGTGGCTGCCAGCACCAAGGGCAGAAGAGAAAAGAGAAGTTATTAAAGCTCATCTAATGAGTAAAGAATTTTACTTGAACAAGATGAAAAAGTACTGGACACAGATGCTGGTGATGGACAAAACAGTCCATTTTATGTATATTCTATCACACTCTAAGCCCCTGCTAGCTCCTTTGTATTCCGAGTGTATTGCGGAAATGTTACAAAGATGCATTCAACATTGCTTACCATTAAGGATGCAGCGTGGAGTGGGAGGCAGGAATTCCTCTTTGGACTTTCTATACCTATGTGTCCTTTAGCCCTCGTGCAAGGAACAAGCATGAAATCTGCAATCATCATGTAAGTAAGGGTGACAGCAACACCCACCTCAGCAAGGTGGTGGGAGGTTAACATTCTGACCTTAAGAAAAAAACCACCTGGGCCTAGAAGGGAGTTCTCACTTGGGGAGTATAGAAGTCCTGTCCCTTCTCTGTCCCTGTCGCAAGCATCTCCCAGATGTAGGAAGAGCCTGAGGGGGAAAGATGGGGACATCCGTCTCACACCCACAGCAGCAGAGGCCGTAAGGGTCTGCCCAGGATGCCTGCCTGGGAGCCCACCTGACTGAGACCCAGCAGCCCCTTGGCTTCTCTGTTGCGAGTGACCAACAGAGTTCAGCCTTGAACACTGGAAGGAAAATATAACCCTTCCCAAGTGACCGCATTCTTAGGGGCCACAGCTGCTGCTTTCAGGCTCATTCTCAAAGACCCAGCAAAGCTCCGGGAAGACCAGCTGACCCATCCTTCTGCCTTCTTGCCCTGAGCACATCCTCGAGAAAACCAAACTCCCACTGCCCTTCCCCCACGAAGGTGCCAGAGTGCTTCTCCCCATTTGAAATCCTTCAGTGTCCACTCCAAGTCTCTCATGCTGCCACCGGAAGAAAGGCTTGGCCTCTGTGAATCAGGACCCCCTGCCCAGAAGCTCTTCTTCTTCTCACAAGTACAGCCTGCTCCCCAACATCAGCGAAGGGCCACAGCAAATACCTCCAGTCCAGCAGTATATTATTAATCAAAGACAAAAACAATAGTGTGTGTGTGTGTGTGTGTACAGTCAGGCACCACATAGTGTTTCAGCCAATGTCAGACCATATAAAGAACCATGGTCCCATAAGATTGTATCAATGCATTTCCCAGGAAGTGGCTAATTAAGCTACACGTTACTATACACGTAGTGAGAAAGCAGTTTATTATAAGGAATTGATTTTCACAGTTATGGAGACCAGTAAGTCCCAATCTGCAATAGAGAGCAGCAGACTGGGGGACTCAAAAGAGCCACTGGTGCAGATAAAGTCCTTGGACAGCCTGCTGGAGAATCCCTCTTGCTCAGGGAGGGTTAGGGTTACGGTTGTGTCTTTTTGTTCTATTCAGGCCTCAGACCTTCAACAGATTGGACAAGAACCACCCACGTTAGGGAAGGCAATCTGCTTTACTCAGTCCACCATGGCAATTGTTAATGCCATCCAGACACACTCCAAATAATGTCTGACCAAACATCTGGGTACTGTGTAGCCATGTCAAGTTGACACATCACAAGCTGGTGGGTACAGGTTGCCAACGATCCAAGACAAAGACACTGCTAGCTAGTGATATATCCAGATGCCTCGCCTCAAATGGGGTGCTGAAGCAAGAACACATTCTGCCTCTGGGCCTGTAAACTCAAGAGCTCTCCTACGGCAGGCAGAGAGCACCAATGTGGGGCTAGAGGAGCACCCTCCCAGCACAGCTCCCGTCCTTGGCAGCCCTCTCTGGCCACCCTTTGGGTGCCCTCCTCACCAGCAAGACTGCTTCTTGTCAGAGTCTGGTGCCCAGGCTGTGCAGACTTCAACCTTCCTCTGGAGCTAAATTCCTAGTGGCTATGCACACAGGCTCTAGAGCAAGGTGGGTGAGAATTCAGATGCCAGCTCTGCCACTCACCTGCTTTGCAGTCTTGGAAAAGCCACTTAACCTCTCTGTGTCTGTTTTTTGGTCTCTTAATTGGAAATAACAGCATTCATATCTCAGAGCATTCTGAGGAACCAGTGAAATAATACATGTGTTGCTCATATCCATCGAACATGGTGCACAGTGAGGGTGAGTCAGTGAATTTTTACTGTTACGTCTGAACTGGCCCTAAACACCAACAAGCATTAACTACTACAAACATAACATCACAGCATACCTGGCAGTACACAGTGGTGCCTTGGTTCATGAACTTAATTCATTTCACAATTTTGGAAATGATGTTTGTCACCCAAAGTAGAGTTCACAAAAAAAACCCCACAAAATTTTACCAAACACTTCTGTTTATGAACCAAATTTTTTGCAAACAAAATCACCCATGAACAAAAGTACCACTGTAGTATTCTATTTTAGCCACTCCAAGAATAAGTTAACCAGGCATGGTGGTACACACTTACTGTTTCCATACCCTGAGAGGCTGAGGCAGGAGAATTTATAAGTCTGAACCTACCCCGTCAACTTAGTGACTTAGGGAAACTCTATCTCAAAAATAAAAATAAGAAAAGAATTGGGGACATAGCTCAATCCAAAGGCTCTGCGCTCAGTTCTCAATACCAAACAATAACAAAAAAAGTAATATGGTTGATTTTCTTAGGCATAAAAGTTCCAAAGTTATACAGCAGAAGCAATTTTTATAATTTAGAAATTTTGAGCTGGGGATTTAGCCTAGCATCTCAAGCGCTTGCCTGGTAAGAGCAGGGTCATGAGTTTGATCCCTGGTACCAATAATAATAATAATAATTTAGAAATTTTAGGTGATGCAAAAATTAAAGTTTATATAAGGCATCAGGTAAAGTCAACTTAGACAAATGAAAGACTTGAGAAAATACTTGCAATATAAAGAATAGATGATTATTATCTATAATATACTAATGAGCTATATAGACAGAGGAGTAGTAAATAAGGATATGCATAAGCAAATCATAGAAGAGCAAATTCAAAAGGTCAATAACCATATGAAAAGAGATTCTGCTTTTGAGATGCAGTTGAAATAAAGATGACGTTATATTCCACCTGTTGGGTGGCAAAAATGGGAAGTGAATGGCATCTACCAGGGAGATACGGGACAGTGAGTTCCCTGCCCCTTGGGAGGCGAGGTGGGAAGCATTTCAAACATCCATTATATGAACTGACACCCTAGAATGAACTAGAATGTATCACAGGAGATGTATCTTATGGAATTAAAATCACTGGCACCTAAGAATATATATACATGTACTTGGTCCCCATGACAAGCCACCGGGTCTAGTAAACAGAAGCCCTTCAAAAGGCAAGTGGAGGAATGGACAATCTCCATGGTACATAGTCATTCAAAAGACACCTAACCAGGCGCACCAAGTGTGTCTGCTGCAGCGCTCACTTTCCAGAATCACGGCAGTCTGGAAACAGACTGAAAGGGGGAGTGATTGACTCCCTAGTGTGAAATCTGCAGCACTTCACAAGAGAAGGCTGGGTCTGCACGTTCTGACATGGAAAGGAGGTCCCTAAACTAGTGAGTAGAGAAAAGCATGAGCAACGCATTCAGCATAACTTGCTGTATTGGGAAAAAAAACCTCAATTCACAGGTGTTGTATACACAGCTGTCCGTGCACAGGAGAGACGTGGAGGTTGGGAGGGAGGGAAGGACGGAGGGAGGATACTGGAAAGGATGGGACACGCCTTTCCTTGGACAGTCTCCCCACTACACCTGTATTACATGAACTTCTACCTGCAAGTGTATTCATGTCTTCCCTACTTTTTAACAAACTAAAATACAAATAAGACAAGGAAATGGGCAGTGGAGTGTGGCTGCCACCTGCTCTGTCTCTCCCACAAACTTTGCACCATGTAACACATTCCAGGCTGAACTTGTTGTGGCTCTCATTATTGTCCGTCCCCCAGGAGAATGCCAGCTCCCCAGGGCAGGAATTCCTGCTCAGCATGAAGGCACATATTAGCCACCCAAGGATATCTGTTGACAAAAATGAATGGAAAACTTCTGTCCCCGAGGCACACACATGCACACATGCCTGCTCTCACACACATGTCACACATTTCTGCTATGGTCTGAGCAAGGCCCCGCTGAAATTCCTTTTTCCTTCCCAAAAACTCTACCTGACAAAGCCCGAGGCAGACCCTCTCTTTCTGGAAGCCTCCCATCATGCAGTGATTCACTCAGCCATCAGTCATGCAGCAGCTGCTCTGAGCCAAGGACTGAGCTGGGCAGTGGGGACACAGCAGGAGGAACAGAGTCCTAAACTAGGAGCACTCACAACTGTGTAAGAGGCACAGATAAAAGCCTCGCCCTGTCTCCATCCCTGCAAGGCACCGTGCGCTCTGAAATTCAGACCCACACCACACATCGCCTCCTGCTGGAGCAGGTGGCCAGGAGCGCCAAAGAGGCCCATTTGTGTCATGAGTAGGGGACACAGGCCTCACGAGGAAGGAGCAGAATGAGCCACCAGCACCCCTAGTACACCTGTGCTGGATGTTTGATGTTCATTTATTCAGACAGGGTAATTCTCATGGAAAGATAGAAGCTTGTTTCTCTATGACAAAAGGGTTGTTCTGATCTGCTCTGTTCTGCCCTCTTTTGTTTTATTCTCTTTAAAATAAAATTTTAAAAAATCAACTGTGAATGCTGGTGGGGAGAAAGAGGAGAATGGAAAACAGATTAAGAAAGCACAGAAAGGGCTACACTCAGTGGCAAGTCCCCCATTGCTCCAAAGGGAAACCAGAAAGAGGTTCACTAAAAGAGAAAGAAAACTTCCAGCTCCATTTGAAAGGGACAGGACTTACTTTAATAATATTATTAACTCATTTAGTGATAGAAACTCACTCACATGATGTTTTCCTCATATGTCTAGGGGTTAGAAAAAGGAAACATAATATGCTAGAATGCTGTATTCAAATTGGGTTACCTGAGACAGTCTTGAGATGCCTCCTTCCTAAAGATATTTGAGATAAGAGAGGTCACTCTGTGAACAAAGGTGCCCATGGCCAAAACAGCAAAGAATTAGCCAGTGCAGAAATGTTCAAAAATCAAAGCTACTCCTTGGAATAAATGCAGCCTCTAAAATAAAGATCTCATGTATTTGATGGAAATGTGTCCTCCAGATAGTATTTTAAGTGGAGAAAGAAAAAAAAACACAAAATAGTATCTGTCTGAAAGCACCATTGCAAAACCATCCATTTACAGAGACAGATGAGAGAAAGCATAGACATGTCCTTAATTTTCAAGGGATTGCAAAAGACTTTTTTGCCTTTTATTTTTATAGTTATTGCTACAATATTGTTTGTTCCATTACAAATACTGAGGTCAAAGCCAAACACTTTAAGGATACTTACAACTCAGGTTTCTCCAGTGGTGTTTAGACAATCAGTTACTGACCACTGAGCATCACATCTGTGAATAGCCCTGAGCTGGGACTTCCCAACCACAATGACCAAAGGATACAGAGACTGTGACTGAGAAAGTCACGGTCAGGGACGGGAAGCATGAGATAGAACCTGAACAGATGACAACAGTAGAAATGCTTTACAGGAGGGTCAGAGGTGAGCTCAGTGACAGAGCACACACTTAGCATGCACAAAGCTTTGGGTGTCATCTTTACCAATGCCAAAATAAAAGCTATGAGTGAAATGGCCACACAAAATTACAGTAAAATACTAAGAATTATGGTAGTAGTGATGTCTAGCATTCATGTACCATTTACTAGGCAGCATAAACCAGGTTCTGCTGCAGTAACAAACAAACCCACAATCTCAGCATCCTAAAAGAGCGAAGGTTTATTTCTTGCTCATGCTATTCCTTGCAGGGCACCATGGGAGGAAGGGAAAGAGGTGGCTCTGCTTATTAGAGTTCTAAAAACAGCCACTATCTCAAATGTTACTGGTCACTATACTAGAAAGAAAGTAGCATCTCCTCCTCTGTCCAGAGGGAGTCTTAGTCTTGCAACTAAATAACCCGGACTAGGAATTGACAACCATAAATTTGACACATTTTTTTCCAGATTCAACAGTTCTATGCCCTACCTTCAAAGGGTGGAAGGAAGGACACAAGAGGTACAGATGGATCGGGCTTATACAGACAAAGAGCCAGAAATGTTTAGAAAGATATATTAACATAAACAACCAGAAACACTTGCTATTTCAGGTACTGTGCAAATACATTACATAAAGTAGCTTATCAACTCTAACAGGTAGGAATTATTATCTCTATTACACAGTTGAGGAAAGTGAGGTCCAAGTACTCAATTATCTGACATATCCAGGCCACAGAGTGAGCCCAGGACTCTGGTGCCAGGGCCTGGTCTCATAACTGCATCACTGTATGTAGCAGACACAGAAGAAAAACATTCTCTTGGCCTTGGGACAGGATGGTTCTCTGGCAAGGTGATGTTCAAGTTGATCACAAAGCCAGGATATGCACTCACAGTCTTGAAGGGTGCTCTCACACGATATCACACACCTAACCAGCTTGCCCAAAGTGCAGACTCTGAATACAATCCAGAGGGGCCTACCAGACAAATCCGTGTGGAAACGCATCTTACAGTGCCAGCTTCCATGAACAACCCAGTAACCAGTGCTCTCAAAAACAAAAGTAGGGGTGGGAGCCCTGCTCAAGATTAAAGCAGACCGAAAGAGGTGCGGCACATTGATGCACCTTTGGATTCTCAGTGGGATACAGCATTTGGTGTTGAGATGTTTCAGAGGCTTTTATGGAGACAACTGGGCAAATCTGGATATGGACACTATATTGGAAAACAGTGTTATGCTCGTGGTGACTTTCCTACATTGGGAGGTGGCTGTGCTCACCACTGCACCACCCACCCAGCTTCCGTAAGTTGGATCATCACGCTCTGATAGGTAAGCAAATGTGCCTGTTCTCAGACAACTCCTGAAGTATGTTATGATATTTGTCTTTTCTCTGAATCATAACCATCATGTGTGTGAGAGAGAGAGAGAGAGGGAGAGAGAGAGAGAAAACAAATATAGCTAAACACTGACAGGGAATGTAGGTGATGGTACACAGACAATCATTGTTCTATTTTTTTCCATGTCATATAAATTTAAAATCCCCCCCACTCATCTAAAACTTTTAAACAAAAAATTTTGTTTGCCTTCTGTCCTACTCAGGTAAGTGCAGGGGCTGGCAAGAGAAAGGGGGTGTCACCACCAAGTTGGGGACACAGAGGTCCTCACCTACTAGCCTCCCCTTTGAGCATTGTTTCATTCTGTTCAAATCAGCCTTAAAGTGAGTTCAATGGCCACCCAGCTTGGACTTTGTCACTTGTCACAGCCATTCCTCCCTCCATGAAATTGTCTTGGGTAGTCGCCCTCCATTCTGCCTTCTCCCCCTCCCCACTTCCCACCAGTTTTTTCAAGCTCAAGGCTGTTTTCCATCCCTTCAAAACTCAAGGAAAGATTGAACCCTCTAGTTTGACACCCTCCCCTGGGCGGACTGCATCCCAGCCTCCTGAGGAGGAAGCATCCCCTTCTCTCTCCTGAAGACTCCGAGCAAGCAGGGCAGGGCCAACAGCACATGTACTCTGTGTTCATTTCCTCTGACTTACAGGACAACCAAGCCTGGGGACAAGATCAGGTCCTTCTACTCCTCTGGCCTCCTGGGAGTCTGAGATGACTCAGGATGGATGTGCAAATATGTGGCCATTTGGTCATGTGTAAACAGTTACCTAGTCAAGGTTGGGCTGTGTGCTATTTACCTATTGCCAAAATAATATATCAAACTACCCCGTATTCCATGGTTTATTTAACAAATATTTATTACTGTTTGCAAGACTACAGGTCAAATACTTCTAATGTAAGCCAGGCACAGAAGCCTCCAAATGGCTTTCTTCATCTCACCTGGGCTCACTGGACCTTGGCTGGAACAACTTGCTGACTCTTCTCTGCTCCACGTGGCCACTCATCGCCCAGCCTTCTAGCCCAGGCTTGCTCTCACAGTGGAGAGAAACCTCTAGCAGGAGACAGCTCACAACAGGGCCAAGTCATTTTCTCCATATTTCACTGGCCAAAGCAACTCACAAGTTCAAAAAGTGGGAAAATGACAAGATTCCCCTTCTTGATGGGAAAAGCTACAAAATCACATGTTGGAGACTGGGTCAGGGGTCAGTGTGGTAATAAATGTACAAAAAACCCAGCTACCTGAACATCTATCTGTATGCCCGTGTCTGACAGCAGAAAGCTGTGGGAAGAAACTGCTTTTACTACATAGAAGGCTGCTCACATTCAGAAATTGTGAATGGTGAACTCTCTGCCCGCCAGACACCTCTAGGGCACAGCCTGCCACTGCTGGTGACAGTACTAGCTAGAAACATCTTGCACGTCCCCATCCAGACCTAATGCTTAGCATAACTGTAGAACAAATTACTCTCTGGCAACCCAGACTGCAGGGCTGGCTCCATAATCTGTGGGGCTCAGTGCAAAATGAAAATTCAGAATGCCTTATTCCAAAATTGTTAAAAAGTTAAAGACAGCTGTCAAGAAAATAAGGACAAGCCACTGACTGGAGACGGTATTTGGAGAAGACTGTCTGATAAATCATCAGTATTCAAAATTATAAAGAACTCTTAAAACTCAACCATAAGAAAATAAACAATCTCATTTAGAAAACAGCCAGAGGCTCATTGGTAGTGTATTTACCTAGGATACATGAGACCCTGGATTCAAGCCCCAAGACTGTGAAAAATTAATTAATTAAAATGGACCATCGCAGGCTGGAGCATAGACGAGGGGCCTGGGTGCAGCTCATTAGCACAGCGCCTACCTGGCAAGTGCAAGGTCCTGAGTAAATAAAGAAGTGAAATAAAATAATAAAAGAAAAGAAAATGGACTGGAGAGTTTAATATAGATACCTCATCAAAGAAGATGTATAGATGACAAATAAAAATATGAAAAGATGCACCAATCTATCTCCAGGGAAATAATAATGAAAACCACAGTGATGCCACTGAATACCTTCTAGAATGGCCAGAATCCACAACCTGACACTACCAAATGCTGGTGAGGATGTGGAGCACGAGGGACTCTCATTCACTGCCGATAGGAATGAAAAGTGGTCCAACCACTTTGGCATTCAGCAAGGCAGTTCCTCCAACTCAACCCTAAGATCCAGCAAATGATTCCTTTGTAACTACCCAAGGAGATGAAAACTTTGTGTTCACAAAAACCTGCACATTTCAGGAAGGTTCATTCATAATAGCCAAAATGTAGAAGCCACCAAGATGTGCTTCCTCAGGTGAGCAGGTAAATAAACCATGGTACATCCAGTCAATGGGGTATTACTCAGCACTAAAAAGAAATGACCTCACAAAAGGCCTGAAAGAACCTTAAACACGTTTTACTGCATCCTAGAAAGCAAATGGAAAAGGCCACATACTATATGATATGACATTCTGGAAAACACAGAATTATGGGCAGAATAAAATCTCCATGACCGCCACGGTCGGTTAGGAGGGAGGGATGAATGGGCAATGCAAGGAGGTCAGTTAAGGCACTGTTTAATAGGAAACCAGTGAATACTTGCTGTTATAAACTTGCCCAGACCAACAGAATGGACCAAATGTGAACTATGGACCAGGTGCTAAGGATGTGTCAGCATGGCTCGTCCACTGTCGCAAGGGCACAACTCCCATGGTGGACATTGATACTGGGGGTGTGGGCCTGGGAGTGCATGGGAAATCTCAATCTTTTGCTTGATTTTGCTGTGTCATTTACCATGAGCTGCTCTAAAAATAGAGTCTAAACTTTTTTAAAGCAGCTGCAGCAGAGGATTCACTCAGTGCATGGAGTCTTGCTAAGCAGGGACTTTGCACAGGTCACACACTTGTGAAGCCAACCCCAAAGGCCAGGTCTCCTCAGCTGGCACACCCTGGCCACCCTACATGGGCTGTGGGGGCCATCACACAGTCACTGTTGAGCCCACCTTCATTCATTAATCACTCATTCACTCATTCAGTGCAGACTTCCTGTCTGCCACACTCCAGGGATGGTTCGAAGGGGGGAACACAGCAGTGAACAGATAAGTGTCTGTCCTCATGAAGCTTATGTTCCAGAGGGGGAAACAAACAACAGACAAGATAATCATATGTCACACATTAGACAGGGGACGGGGCTGTGAAGAAGAAACAAAGTGGGAAGAGACTTACGGGATGTGGGGTAGGCAAGGAGTAGAGGCAAGGAAAGTGTCACTGAGACGATTCAAGATTGAAAGTGAGGGCCTGGGCCATGCTGGGTGAAGTGGGGGTGTATGGGACTTGTGGGGAGGAGCCAATGAGTGCAAAGGTGCTGGGGGCAAAAGCACGACTGGGGTATCTGAGGGGCAGTGAGGGTGCTGGTGTGGCTGCAGGGCAGGGAACAGGAGGGGTGGGGGCAGACCACACAAGGCCTTCTTCACCATGGCAAGGAGCTCTGTTTTTATTCCAAAGAGCAAAGGGAGACCAAGAAGAATTTTGATGGAAGGGTGACATGCCATGGTTTAGGTTTCAGACGGCTCAGCCTGGCTGCCTAGAGGAAGATGGGAGGGAGCTGAAAGAGGCCCTGTAGAGATGCAGCCTCCCCCTACCTGCTCACCTGTCCTGCTCAGGCTACCCTGCCCAGCAGCAGCATCTGGACTCCTCATCCAGTGGCTTCTGCAGCCAGCTCTCTGGTTCAGGAGTTGCCAGGAATTAACCTTGG
Source organism: Dolichotis patagonum (assembly GCA_004027295.1). Classification (NCBI taxonomy): domain Eukaryota; kingdom Metazoa; phylum Chordata; class Mammalia; order Rodentia; family Caviidae; genus Dolichotis; species Dolichotis patagonum. The sequence goes on from PVJX010000124.1 coordinate 86,837, forward strand.
AGCTAGTCCTCAAGGCCAGAAGGAGCAGAAGACCCCATACTCAGCTTCCTCCCCAGAGGTGGGTGGGGCAACAGCATCTGGGGTCTACAGGCCCAAGGCACCTGCTTTTCCCACTGCCCCCACAGCAAGTGCAAGGCCCAGGTGGGGTTCAGCCTCCAGGCACTACAAGCTGGGGCGGTGCCCAGAAGCCCGCCCGCAGTCTGAGTCCCCCTGGCCCAGGGACTGAGGCTCCAGGACTTAATGAGGTCCCCGGCAGAAGCACACCCCGCTGAAAATGACAAACGAACAGCATTACAGACCGTTCCCACAATTACTATCAGTTGGCTATAATATAAATATGCAAATTCCCTGGGCTTGAACTTTAACACCCTCTGTAGAGACCATTCATCTCTTTAAAGTATTAATTTAAGTTGTAAAAGGGCCCATACATCACCGCGTGTCATTTTGAAAACAAATATTAATCAATTTTACCCTCGGAATTGCTCCAGAGGAGGCGGCCCCCAGGACTGCGGAACTAGGAGGCTGCGGGAGAGATTTACATATTCATCCGAGCTTAAGGAAACCTGCGATAATGCAAGTACAACCTGCGCTTGGGCCTCGGGACCTTATCTGCACGGCCTGCCGGCGCTTGTGCATTTGCAAAGGAGCCTCCACTGACCGCTATCTGCATGACCTTGAATGCAGGGACAGGCGGCAGAGGCCGTCTCCCAACTTCGCTTTGCCCGGACAGTACAAAGTAGTGGCAAACTCTGGACTTGCCCTCCCCATACAGGAGGTTCTGGCCTTGGAGGACCAGAGCCAGCCTGTGCCAGCTCTAAGGTAAGGGATCTGCCAGCCTCAAGCACCTGCAAGAGTGGAAGGTTCTGGGAGCACAGCTTCGGGCATCAGGGGTGGACAGCATCAGAGGTGGGAACTCCTGGAGACAAGAAAGAAAAGGGCTTTGAAGTCATGTAGCCTTGGGCTCCAAAACTGCCTCTATGTGAACATGCTGTTTACATCTGCACCAGCAGATATGGCTTTTCTGTGCCTTGGTTCTATTACCTGCAGAATGGACCTGGATATCAACTATTACCCACGGAATGGACCTAGATATTAAAGATAACAATTTATGGTCATTTTCAGGTTTAAAACTATTTATGAGAAGCACTTGGCATAGACATGGATTTAGAAGCAGTGCTGGAATTACATTAGCATTATTCTCTCCCCTTACCCGACTCCCGTGCTAAGTATTGGACCCAGGGATGCTCCACCATTCAGCTACATCCTCAGACCTTTTTATGCTTTATTTTGAGACAAGGTCTTGCTAAATTGCCCAGGTTGGGCTTGAACTGGTAACATTCCTGCCTCAGCCTCCCAAGTAACTGAGATTAATTATTGTCTGTGCTATTATCCTCATCACCTTTCCTTTCATCTATCCTTGAAGGAAGATTTAGAGACAGAATCTCCTGCCTGACCATGCCTACTGCCTGGATCTTAGTCTCACAGACCCAGATTCCCTTGCCTGAAAATCTTCCACTTCTTTACAAAAGGGCAGGATGTGCCCAGTGCCCCTGGAATGAAAGCATATCTGGGTGAAAGGTTAATGGTCTCCAATCTACAAGGTTCTGCCCTTCTTTAGCCATACTCAGGGAGGTAAGAGCCAGAGGGCACACAGTTCAAGGCCTTTTCTCTTGAGTCTAGGCTTAAAGGGTCACCAGGCCACTACCATCCCTGCTACAGGTGCACAAAAAAAGCTCCGCCCTCCTTCCCAGAGTGGCCCCATGGTGAGCTGCACACATTTAGAAGCATCCACAGCATGGTCTGCATGCTCACTCGACACTCATGGTTGACCACATCTCAGCACGGAAACCCTGCTTCCCTTTATTGGTCACATCAAATTTGGGACAGATCTGTCCTTCCGGTATTAGTCTGCGCACACTGAAGGGTCCCTCTGGGAGTAGTTACACTGACAAGTGGACATCATAAACCCTCACCTGTAACAGTGTCCAGCAGCCACTGGTGTCCAGTAGCCACTGTGGCAGCCATGGATTCTGCTCAAGTGAGGAACTGGAGTAGCTCCCCATATTGGCAGGGTGGAAGAGCTAATCCATCACTTCTAAGTCTCAGACAAGGTCCAAGATCACGTGGGTATGCAACCATACAACCCCTGTCCTGCAGGTCTATCTGAAGCACATGAAGTATTTACGTATGTATGTCAAATCACATGTGAACATGAGCACATGTGTAGATCAAGCCACATGTATGCATTGTACATGTGCATTGAACTACAGGTATGTCTGTGTACATGTGTGGTGTATTGCACATATGTGTTACTACATGTGTGCACCCCTGCATGCTGGGCCACATATAGGCATTGCATGTATACATGTGTATGCTGAACCTTACCTCAGTGCAGGTAGACACTATTTTGATGAAAGTATATGCAAAACATGACAACCAGAGATAACAGAAAATAATTAGAGACAGTCAGTGGCCAAAGAGGAAGAAATCTATCCCAAACATCTTATATCCAAATTTTTAATTTACCAAACAGTCATCCCACAAATGTTTATTAAAGCCCAAGTCAGTTTTGAGCAAATGTGCAGTCAGGAGGCGAGAGGGTGGATCAGGGAAAGAAGAATGGGCAGTTTGAGTTTCCACACAGTTCAGGCCGTGAAGGAAGATAGCTGTGATGAATTCAGGAAACTCCAAGTCAAGTCCTTTGCATGTGCCCTAAGACTTAGTGATTAGCACAGTTATACCTGCTACTGAGGAAAAACTCAGTTTTGAAGGCCAGAGTAATACAGAAGTAGGAAATTCCAGAAAACAGGTTCAGTTTTAAGAAGAGCATAGATTTTTTTTTTCTAGGTAATACCTTGAAATGCATTGGCCTTTGCTAGGAAAAATATCTTCAGACAAAGATCCACACAGGCCTGGAGGTCCTTGTCAGTAGATCTGAGTTCCAGGCAGCCAATTACCTGATCAGTAGAACACTGAAGATATGACCTTGGCAAATTCTGTTTCTTCTCGCAGAAAACGGGCAGAAAGTCTTGCCTGTTTTCCAGCTTTGTTATGAGAAAGAAACCATAGGAAACAGTCCGTGGTTCTTCACAAGCACTCAGGAACACTAGCTGTCATTAGTCACCATCATCATCACAATTGATCAACCCGCCAGACTCAACAAAGTTTTATGTTCACTGCCAGCTCTGAAAATTAAAACGGTTGATATAAAAATTCAGAATTCCAGTTTCTCTTTAAAAAAAAATCCAAACTGCTGATTCTACCTGCAACACACGGCTGCAGGTGAGTGGTGGCCGCCCCTGCAGAAAGTCGGGTGCCCTCCTGCTTGCCACACTCCTTTCCCAGTCTGCTTGCGACTCCACTGCAGCCTGGCCCAGAGTAAACCCAACAGTCTGCAGGAGCCTCAACCTCGTGCTGGCTGCTTCCAATCAACATATGAAAAACTGAGGCCCAGAAAGCACCACAAGAGCCAGGTACCTCCTACTCCTGACCCAGAACCATTTATGCCCTCCCGTGTTAAACTCTAGGCCGCAGGACCAGAGGGAAGCTGCAATCTCAGCTTTCATTTTTCAAAGCTCTAAGAGACCCATCCCCTCCCTCACTCTCTGTAATGGGATTTCCAAAGATGGATGAGGTCTCCAGCTTGGGGTGGGGCTGGGGTTGGGACAGGCATGTCTGGTGTTTTGCATTTGCACCTCTTCCGCAGTCTCCTACATTTAACATATTACCGATATTAAGGCAAAGTAGATCTATTAGACAATTACCTAAGGGAACTCAGCTGCTACCATAAAGCCAATGAAGTTATGACAGCAGGACCCGGAGGAATCAGAGCTGAGTAAAACCTGTCGAGGCCGCTGACAAATGATGATAAAGTGATCGCGGGCGCCAGCATGCAATGGAAATTGACAAGGTGAGCCTCCCCACCTAATGAACAGATCCAACCCTTGCTCCCGATGAAATGCACAGCAAGTGTAATCTCAATAAGCATCAAAATAAATTTGCGCCCACGTTTAGAAATCACACAGACACATGGGGAGGAACTGTGGCCTGCATAGTGGGACCCAGTGTATGATTCGAGGGTGACCGTGAAGGGGCCAGGGGCTTCCCCATATAGAGGATCCCAGAAGCACCTGCCTAAAAATACCTCCATTGCCCACCCTGCCCACTTCCAGAACAGAAATGAGGCTCAGGTGGCACCTACGTCACAGAGCCCTAAACCTCACAGAGAGCAATTGTCTCAATGACTCCTATTAAATGTGTGCTGCTCTGGATTCTTATAAAGTAATGTCAGTTATAGAACAATACCCGCCTGCCAGACAAGACACAGTAGAGAACGAAGGCGGGTGGCGTGGGGGTGGGGGGAAAGACACCCCCACCAACCCTCGGAATACAATGCACCAGCTGCACATTAATAAATATGTAATGTTTGATTAGAAATATGTATAGTATTTTTCCCTCCCCAAACGCCGGCTCGCCCTCAGGCGGAAGACAGGATCTGGCCCACACTGACGGGTTTCTTTCTTGCTTGCTTTGAAAATACAAACTCAAATGTTTTCCTGTCCCAGCTGTTTCCCATTGTTGCTGTTTATCAGCTTGAAGGATGAACAGTGGAATAAAAAAACACGCTCGCATTTCAAATGTGCCAGTCAGTCACTCCATTGTTCAAAGAAGAAAGCTTAATTGTCTGTGCTGGCAAACTTCTTTTTGGTGAATGTCCAGGTTTTAAGAACAGCTATTCAGCTGTGCAATTTGTTTAATACATGCAGAGAAAAGCATATAAAATCACACGTTTTTCGGGGGGGATTAAATAAGAGAGAAAAGAGGAATTTTGGAAAAAGAATGAGTCACATATTGAAGTTCTCCAACTTGCCCCCACCAGGCCCAACTTTCTGCATCCTCCATCGTGTCCCCCCCAACCCCCGATGGTAGCTGAGCTTGGTGAAGACAAATAGCACCACCGGCTGCCGAGCTGACACGGCACAGGCCGTGGAAATTTCACATGGTGCTGTCCACAACTCAGCTTCCCTGGCTGATCGCACTGACTTCCATTCCAACAGCCACTGCTTTCTAGGAGTGAAGCACAGACTCGGCCAGCAATGCCTGGGGATTCGCCTGGAAGGTGTTTTCTGGAGTCCTCTCTGGATTTAAACCTCCAGAGGAAAAGTTTCCTATGGATAAGCTTACTCAAAGCAAATGAGACCTGCCGCTTCTACTCACCTGTCAAGATTGGCACATGGGAGCAAATGTAGGTAACACACAGGGTCCCTCTAATTTCAGGGGCAAGTAGAACTGTGGTTGTGGTTAGCCTTTGAGGAGAAGCCACTTATTTCACCACCATCCCCCCCAAATGCCAGCAATGAGTTTACAAACTGCATAGTCTTCCACCTGGGGTCGAATGTGTTCAACCCACTTGGCAAAGCAACATGACCCCAAGACGTCTCCATGTGGAAGTTGGGTACTTGGAGCCAGGAGGTTGCTTTCCAATAGCAGGAGGAGCACCCTCAATGTCCCTTCCATACTCAAGTGTCTGAGGAACTGCCCATAAAATGCAGATGATGGCTGCCCATTCCTTTTCTATCGGAGAGGAAGGGAAAGTACTGAGCATGATGGAGCTGAGGACACCAAGGCACAATGGGGTGGACAAAATGGGAGAATCACAGTGTACCCAGAGTGGGGCAGGAGGCCCTGTCTCAGCCTCTCCACACACACACTGCCCTCGCCCTGGTTGTGCCTCCACAGCACCTTTCTACAACTAGGAAAATATGATCCATGCAGCCATAAGCATCCCAATCTGAATCATAACACTCCATGTGCCACTCATGGTGGACTCCTCACAGCCATCTCACGAGGCCAATGTCGCCATTACCTCTGCCCAGCAGAGCGTTAGCAGCTCAGGCGTGTACACGTGTTCAGCATCTGCAGCTGCTCATCTATGAGCCCTGTCCACCCCCACTCATGTTTGCCTCAACCGTGTGGCCAGTCTCCCAGGTGGACAACATTAACCAGCATCTCCCTGAGTTCCCCAGCTTCTAAGCCAGCACCTCCTCAGAGAACTCTGCGATGGCTGGGCCTATCTCTGGGGGCTGCACATCTGACCCACAGACTGGCCTCTGAGTGACACAGAGACACACCATGTCCCGGTCTGCTCTGCCTCTCCTCAACCATGATCTCCATCCCATGTCTCCAGAGCCCTGGGACTCATCTCCTCAGCTCTTTCTCCCTCCTCCTGACAGCACAGAGAAAGAACACTTATGGTGGCTAAGTTTAGGTGACACCTGGCTTGATCGAGAGATACCTAGAAATCTGATAAAGTGTTACAGTGAGTGTGTGTGGCTGGGTGTTCCCAGAGGAGGCCAGCAGTGAGTCTGGATGGGCCGGGTGGGGAAATCCCCACTTAGAATGAGCAAGCATCACCCAGTTGTCCTTACCAGAGAGCAGAGAGGACAAATACAGAAGGCACATTGGTCCAAGTGCAGGGATGGACTCTTCCTGATGCCTTGGACATCAGAACTCCAGGCTCCAGCCTTTAGACTCCAGGAATTATACCAGTAGCCTGCTCCCAATGTCCTAGTGGCTTTTGGTCACCTACTGACAGTTACACTGTCACCTTCCCAGGCTCTCAGGTCAATGCCCTCTTCTGTATCTATATACATGTCTTGTGGTTCTGTCTCTCTGAAGACCCCTGACTAATATAACATAGACGGGACAAATAGAGGGATCGCAGTTAATTTTCTACCACCAAACCTATGACCGCATCCACACCTGTGCCTTGCCTGACCTGACCTGCCTGGCTTAAACCAGCCAGAACTTCAAGCCCAGCCTCTCATCCTCCCCAAGACGCACACTATTTCTTTCCTGGATCTCTTACCTCCCCTCCCCTGCTGGCCCCTTCATCTCCAAGGAAACATACCTTCATCTCTTCTGACTTAAGAAAAATGAATATACAAAGTGATCAGATCAGGGGGACAATCAAGGCATGCCTATCTAACTGTCTTTCTGTCCCAAAACCCTGAAAAGAAAAGCCACATTTAAAAAACAAAAGGTAGGTCTATAACCACACTGGAAAAACAAGTACTTGCCTATAATTCCTAGAAGATGAGAAGCAGATGGGATTGTGTTGCTTGATCTGGAGAAAACCACAGCCAAATCACTGTAACCAGAGCTACTGAGGAAGTGAGAAGACGCCAAAGTCATCTTGTGTTCAAAGTAAACAAACACAAAGGGCAGGGAGTAAAATGATTGGCAGAGAAATTAGGCAGATAGTCCTGTTCAGATCCTTCTTCCATTGGCACAGATGAAGCCCACATCGTCCATGTACAGGAATGGGAGGTTGCAGCAATGTTTAACCCCAGGCTACCCCTAAGGGCAGCACACTAGAAAAGTGAATTCACTTCTGGGGGGAGCACAGGCATCTCCTCTCGGGAGCTAGTAGGAGACAGAAACATTTCCTTTTATTCCAGTCCAAAGAATCCTGTCATGATGTTAAGTACAATCCCAGAAACCCTACAGGCTCATTCACAATGAAAACAAATATATATATAATTAGGAATAAACCTACCAAGAAATGTTCAGGACCTATGTGAAGAAAACTATAAACATTTACTGAGATACATAAAAAATACATAAAAAACCCCTAAATAAATGGAAAGGCATAACCACAGACCTGGATGGACGCACTCAGTATTGTAAAGGTGTCAAATCCCCTCAAATCAAGCTGTAATTTCAATACCATCCCAATCACTATTCCTACAGAGTTTTTTATGGAACTGGACATCTGATGCTAAAATTCACTTGAAAGAGAAAATGCATGGGAAAGAAAAATTTGAAAAAGAAAGAGTCAGCTGGGTATGTGTTCTAGTAAATATTAAAACAGAACACAGAGAATTTTAAAGAACATGTAGCTGACGGGATTAGACAAAGCAACCAAAGAAGACAGATGGAAAAAACAAAAATGGAGACATCTACATTTATATAAGAAGAACAGGGAAAGGAAATTTTCAATATCTGAGATTATGACATGTTTCTTTCCATTTAGAAAAAAGGAAAGGTCTCTACTTTGTAACATATGTAGAAATAAATTCCCACTGTAGTAAGAAGCTATATATAAAAGAAACCTAGGAAAATTTTAGAATATTGCATGTGTGAATTTGAATGGTTTGATTTTAAAATCATGTATTATAGTCTTTTTTTTTTGTACCAGGGACCAAACTTGTGACCTCATGCTTGCCAGGCAGGTGCTTATACCACTGAGCTAAATCCCCAACAAAATCATGTATTATAAAGTTAATAATATCTCCATGTTATACACAAATTTTAAAAATACTGCAACAGTAAAACAAATAAAAATTTGTGAAATTTTAAAATAAGGGGACAAAGCAAACTAAAACTGTGCTTAAATTAGTGCAAATGATGTGTCTATATCTAGTTTTCAAAAAGCCCAATGTCTTTTATCATTACTACATGATATTAATTGTTGTACCTTTGTCACAGCTTCCTACAGTGTGTCTGGTCATTAGTGAATGTTATGTTTAATATTAATATTAATTGAACTTGTGATTTAAAATATTTGTAAGCTTTTAGTGAAAGCATTATTAAAGAAAGAGTAGTAGTAATACTAGAGTTCGTGCAAAAGAAAAACACACACACACCAATACACATACAACTCTAAAAATCAGTAACTGGGCTGCATAACAGAGGGAGTAGTTAGTTTGAAGATCAGAAGCCACCGTGGTGTGCTGATAATTTCAGAGAGCATGTAAAATATCAGAAACAGTGCTGAGGGAAATTTTCATATACTGTATGTGCACATGCGCACTAAGAACACGGAACTACCACCTAACACCTTGTGGGGAAATTAATCTGGTATCCTGATAGCTTTGAATTATAAGAGATCTTTAGGGTGTTTTTCTCTTCCCAGAGCCTCTGGCCGGACCCCAGCTGCTGTGAGCCAGTCAGATGACAGCTCCCAATTGCACCTTCTCTGAGGAACTGACTTCAGTTGTTGACAGCGACTTTGACCTGGAAGGTAACCTCAGCACACAGCAAGGGCAGCCCTTACCCAATGACTGATCAAGGGTTATGAAAGACCCTAGTGTCAAGGTAAGGGACAAACAGTGTAATTTACATACCAGAGCTCCCTCCCACATCATGGCTCAGACCAAGACCAGGCTGTGATTACGGTTTGTTGTATTCCTTCTCTTCTCTTACTGTGTTTAATTCTCTCCTTGATAAGTTTTTTTCCCCCTCCTAGGGAAGAAAACCTACTTATCACATGCTCCCAGAACCTGCATTTCAGACTCTGCTTCTAGGGAATCTGAATGAATGTAGCTGGTACATCAATGGTCCTAGGAAACAGACTCAGTTGGACGGGATTGCAAACTTCCAAGGATGGTAAGTGGACTTCAGAGGAGTCCACAGCATACTGTAGCACAGGTGCTGAGACGTCCACCTGTACCACACCTGTAATGTGGGGTACAGTAAAAAAGCACACTGCCTCATGCAAGAGCTTTGATATTTGAAGGCTTAGGAGAAAAGATTCTTGAAAGGACTAGAATTGGGTGTCCATTGATGAACACCGTGGATGCCTTAAAAAAGAGGGAAAACAGGTGCAGGGCAGTTAGTCACCATGTAGGGTAAAACATGAGTATCCCAGGGCCCCTGGCACCATTATAGAGATTTTCATTCCCTGAAGCTGGGAGCAGAGTTGGCCTTCTGGCTCTGGACTTAAAAGCCAAAGAAGCAGAACTTAAGGGTAAGGCTGAAACAACTTCAAGGAAAGCTCCATTCTAATCCTCATCCTAAGCAACCTTTCTTCACCATATTTGGACCTTTGCTAAGGAAGGTGTAGGATTCTGGAATGTAGGGTGGAAACCTTAGAGTCCATCCCCTAAAGAACCCTGAGTCCTCTGGGAGGACATGGTCATGGCTGCTGTTAGGCCATTGCAGTCTTTAGTATACTACCTCCCTTGGCCACCAGACTAATTTTTAGGGTCAAGTTGTAGCATGAGTCAACTGTGTTGGGCCTGTTAAGGGATGGAAATATTTCTAAATTTGAAAAAAGGAAATAAAAACCAGTAGGCTTTCACTAGAAAAAGTTGGAAAGGATGCTCAGCAGTGGATTCAGAAGATTTGGGCCAAGGGAGAAACACTGGTTGACAAGGTGCCCTCCCCTTTAACATAGACTCAACCTCCTGCTGACATTTACAGAAGAGGAACCTAACATGCAGCTATGATGGCCCTGAGAAGCTTGAGGAAAGTGATGGCTCATACAAAATGAAGCAGAGATGCCAAAACTCCTTTGCCAATGGTGGAGGAAAGGATGGACCAAGCTGCAGCCAAACAGCAGTTGCTGGGCCAAGGATGGCATGTTTGCTAGAGCAAACTAACACAGCCACAGGTGTGTGGTTTGACATTTCTGATCTGATAAATGTGTGCCTTTCTATACTGTGCTAGTTTCCTAGGGCTGCTATAACAGTTTGCCATAAATTTACTGTCTTAAAGCAACAGAAATGTATTCTTTTATAGTTCTAAAAGCTAAAAATATGATCTCAAGGTGTGATCAGTGTCATACTCCCTCTGGAAACTCTAGAGAAGACTCCTTCCCTGTCTCTTCCACTTTCTAATGACTGCCGCAACTTTTGACATTTCTTGGCCTTGGATGTCACTACAATCCCTACCCCACCTTCACATGGCCTTCTCCCCTCTGTATCTCTTTCTCTTTTATGGATATTTTCCACTGGATTTACAGCCCACCCTATCCAAGATAAAATTATCTTTAGATCTTTAACTGTATCTTCAAAGGCTCTTCCAAACAAGTTCACACTCATAGGTGATAGATGGACATATCTTCTTTTGAGGAGACAGTATTTAACCCACTATGCATACTCATCACAAATGAGGATCAGAAACTATTTGCATTTACAACCAATAGATAATAGTATACATTTACCCTTTGGCCCTTGGTATTCTGCTCTCTGCTGTGATGTACTCTAACATGATGTAGACCATTCAGATATTTCTCAATGAACCTGACCTTAGTTCCTTATTCCACTGATATGATGTTAACTGGGTCAGATGAACAAGAACAGGCAAGTCTTCTGGGCGCCTTGGCAAGATACATATTCTCCAAAGGATGAGAATTTAAAGAGTGAAGAATATACACCAGCAAAGATTTTGAGGGTCCAGTGGTCTGGGGCAGTGAAACCTCCTTGCCAAAATAAAGAACAAAATATTGTACTGCATACCTCCCACCATTCAGAAAGAAACTTAATGGTTGGTTGAGTTGTTTGAACTTTGAAGAAGCATCTTTCTGTTCTTGGGAAGCTGCTCCTGTTCTTTCAAAGAGCGGTGTGAGGCCATGTTGGTCTTGAAAGACTCAAAGCAAGAAAGGGTTCTGTAGCAGGTCCAGTTTATACTGAAAGTTCTATAGCTTTGGTTCTAGATCCCATAGTATTTACTCAATAGACTCCCTAGTATTGACATTAGAAAATGACTTCAGCATCTACCTTAATAAACTATAAAATGGACAGCAAATGAAGTTTAAGTAGAAGAAAAAAATAGCAAAGAATAGAGAAGAAATCAATAAAAGAATGCTAGAAAAAATCAATGAAACAAAAATGTGCTTCTTCAAAAAGATCAGTACTATCAATAAAATTCTAAACAGAATGGTCAAGAAAAAAGAAAATGCAAAACCAATATTATAAATGAAAGCAAGGACATAACTATAGATCTCATGGGAATTAAAAATGTGATAATATCAGTAAGTATTCCAATAAATTTGGTAACAAAGATGAAACTGAAAATATCTTAAAAGACATAAACTATTAATGCTCCTTCCATGAGAAATAAATAACTTTCCATGTAATCATTAAAGAAGTTTGATTCATGCTTTACATTAAGGAAGGAACAGGACGTGTACAGAAAATAGAAATAAAGATTATACTTTTCAGCTCACTTTGAGGCTAGCGTTGCCCTGATGTCCTGATTTCCAGGCCAGAGAGCTGAGCTGAGAATGCAGCTCAGTGGTATAGCGCTTGCCTAACATGCACAAGACCCAATGTTTAATGCCAGCAACACATGTACACACACGCATACACACACACACACACACACACGGCAAGACAAAGCTGAGACTGCAAGAAAACTACAAAGCAATGTCTCACTTGAACTAAAAAATGAACAAATATAATTCAGTAATATTTAAAAAGAACACTATAGGAGATCCATGCCCTGTTGGAACTTAGGGCACTGGAAGACCAAACAACCAGCCCGCCTCCCTAGTAAGCAGCTGTGAGCCTACTGGCGCTCGAGCTGAGAATCAAACATCCCAACCCTCCCTCCCCCATTAGCAAATGGGAGCCAGAGGTCTGAGCATCTCTTGGGAGGATGACAGTATACAAGATAGCAAATAGGGGTGGTTTCCTTCTACCATCTCTTTGAAGGCAAATATTGTTATCACTGTTTTGCTTTGTTCTGATTAATTGTATTGCTCTAATCAATATTCTGTTTTGATAAGTTCTATAATGTTCTGTATTTGGTTTGATTTTGCTATACTTGATTGAAAGAACAACTATTGTGAAGATAACGAATTATACTATGGCACCTATTACTGTTATCCCAATAACCTGTTGTGACATTCTGTACCAATTTCATTGCACTGTCTCAGTTGGCTTTGTTCCTTATTCTGTTGTATTTCACTACCTTCAAAATAACAAAAAAATTTTTTTAAAAAGAACACTGTATCATGGCTAAGTGATATTTATCCTAGAAATGCAAGATGAGTTAGCATTCAAAAAGGAACACACTGGAGTAGTGAAGATCAAGAAGGCAGGGATCTGTGCCCCTTTTTGCATATTCAACATGCACAGCTCACTTTCAGCCTTGTCCCTCACTGTAACTGCCCTGCAGATGCTATGCAAGCAGCACTCTGGTCTCTGCTCTGGCTTTGGTCTACTCCTTCCTGTGTACTGATCCCCTGTGCTACAGCGCAGGCTATGTTTAAAAAACAAAAAGACTTGCTTTGTTGTTCTTATAAAAAAAAAAAGACAAAGTGTAAAATTCACCACATCAACACACTAGAAAATAAAAATTAAATGACCCTCTCAGTAGACCTTGTAACAGGGTTTCAAAAAATGTTCACTAGCTGGACATGATGGCACATGCCTGCAATCACTTGGAAGACCAGCCTGAACCGCAAAGAGAGACCTTGTCTCAAAAAAAGTCCATTTTCTTCCCCTTCTATTAAAGTACTAAATGTCCTAGACTACAATAACGAATGCAAAAGAAAATTTAAAAAATACACACTGAAAAAGATATGTTTACAGTCTTATCATTGATATGATAGTACCTATCTTTAAGAATCCAATGGAATCTACCGTGAAGTTTTGAGAACTACTATGTGAGTTTAGTTGTCAGGATACAAGATCAATAAACAAAAATCAGAAATGAATAACTGGATCAATGGAACAGAGCTAAAAGTCTACAAATGAACCCACATCATATGACTGATTCATTTTTTGACAAAGTGCCAAAGTAACAGAACAGGGAAAGAATAGTATTTTAAACAAAACAAATGCTATAAAATTGGGTATTTGTTTTGAAAGAAAAAGAACTTTGACCCTTATATTGCGTCATATACAAAAAGTGACTTAAAATGCTTTGTAAGACCTAAAAGTGTAAAACATCTAAAATAAAATAGAGGGAGCAACAAGATGGCACATTGGTCAGCAGCAGAGAAAGAGCCTCTCTGAGAGCCGCCATCCAGACACTGGAATATAGCAATGTAAGGAAGACAAGAAGGAGTGAAGCAGGGCCCCTGGACCCAGGAAGGATCTGAAGCATGAATTGAAGCCCACAGAGAAAGTGAAGAGAGAAACTCCAACTAAGAAGAAGGAGGTAGCCGGCAGTACCTTCTGAGATGGAACTCACTCCATGAGGAGAGGTTCAGACCTGCAGACACACAGGGATGGCTGGCAATCCCAGAGGCCCCCCACAGAGAAGTGGAAAGACATAACAGTGGAGGGGAGCAGCAGATATAACAGACTGCAGTAGCTGGCACTGAGCACTGAGGGCTCAGTCGTCCCATGGGAGAGCAATTGGTCAGGAGCCATGTAAGAGAGGGGCTGATTGAACTCAGAATTCAGAGCTGCTGCTGACTCCATCGGACAGCTCCCGACTAGACTCAGGCCTGCCGAAGTTGCACAGATGGCTGCAGGCCAAAGGAGTCTGGTCTAGGCCAAAAGGTGCAGGCTTGCTGGGATTATCCACTACCCCAGCGAAAAGCTACTGCTGGCTTGCAGGTATAGATCACCATGAATCAGAACCTTTTCTCCACACATTATCTACAAGTGACAGCAGAGACAGCAGTGACAGCCAGCCACCATCAGGATTCTCCCACAGGTAACCAGCATGATGGGGAGAAGTCAGTCCAGCCCCCATGAGCACACTGGCTGCCATCCAAATTCTCCTGCAAGTAACCAGCATGGGCAGGGAGAAGCAGCCAGCCCAATCCCCCCCACACACACACACAAAGCCACCATCAGGTGTCTCCTGCAGGTAACAAGAATGGGCCAGTAGAATCCACTAGCCAGACATGCCTTGGAGAAGCCACGAGTGTCTGGAGATGCCTGTCCATGCCCCACTGCATCCAAGGGAACCTCCATTAGGAGAAACCTAGGTACCTGACCCATCACCCTACACTGAGAATGGGTAGCCAACATGGGAAATGCCTGGAACCCCACAACCCATTCATCCAAAGGAACCCAGGAAATTGTCAAGACAGAGGAGTAAAAGGCAATCTCTGGCTTCTAGTCCAAACAGAACAAGTCCAGAAGACTTGGACATGGAAGAGAGTGGAAGTTGCACATCTGAAACTTCTGGAATGATGGTAAAGAAACTACTTCATGAGACTGTAATAAAAGAAATCAGACCAGTAATATCTCAGATAAAAGAAGAAATGATAAACATAATAAAAATGTTGCTGAGCATCTCTAAGTAAGTAGATAAAAGAGAGAGAAGCATGGGAGAATGAGAGAAACCTTGAAAAATAAACGATATAGAGAAGAATTAGAATGCATGAAACAGACTCAAAAACATTTCCAGAAAATTAAAACTCTATTGGAAGGTGGCAAAACTGCTTGAAAGAAACTGAAGACAGACTTTTAGACCTTGAAGACAGGATAGCAGCTAGCAATTGTGAAAAGGAAGATCTCTTTTACATAATGAGGAACCAGGAAATAAAAATTCACTGGCTGCCAAGTCAAAGAGAACTTGAAGTTCCAAGTTCTAAAGAAAACAACCTTCAAACCAGATTGATATATCCTGAAAAACTATCCAAAACTGATGAAGAAATACTTCCATGACAACATCTCAGGAAATTATGACCACTAAACCAGTACTACCACTCCATGAACCCCAGAGAAGGAATCCACCAAGTAAGGCAGACAATGAAACGGGGGTGGGGGACAGGAAAACAGCATGTCAAAAATAAGTCAATACATATCAATTATAACTATCAATGTTAATGGTCTCAATTCACCAATCGAAAGACGCAAACCAGCAGAATGGATCAAGAAACAAAATACAACAATATGCAGCATACAAGAAACACATTTAATTCAAAAAGAAATTCATAGACTGAAAGTCAAAGGATGGCAAACAATACTCTATGAAAAGCATTCTACTTGCAGACAAAGTGAATTTCAAGCCAAGACTGATTAAGAGCAATAAGAAGGTCACTATATTCTTTTAAAAGAAACAATCCAAGAGGAAGAGATAACAATCCTAAATATATATGGAACAAATACCAGTGCACCCAACTCTATAAAACAAATATTAATGGACATGAAAAATCAAATAAACACTAACACAATTATATTGAGGGATCTCAATATTCCATTGTCACAAAAAGACAGATCAACTAGACAAAAAAATCAACAATGAAATATGAGAACTGAACCAAACTTTTGAACAAATGGAGCTAACAGATGTCTACAGAGTGTTCCACCCCACAACATCAGAATACACATTCTTCTCAGCTGCACATGGGAAATAGACCACATACCAACTCGTAGAACATGCTTAAGTAAATGCAAAGGAATTTAAATTATCTCAATCATATTATCAGACCACAGGGCAATGAAATTGGAAATCAATGACTAAAGAAACCACAAGAACTTCATAAACACATGAAAATTAAATACTACCCTCCTGAACAACCAATGAGTCACAGATGGAATTAAAGAAGAAATTAGACAGTTTTTACAATTGAATGAGAATGACAATACAACATACAAGAACTTATAGGATACAATGAAAACAGTTATAAGAGGGAAATTTATAGCAGCAAATACTCAGGAAAACAGAGAAAGCACAAATAAACAACTTAATGGTGAACCAAAAAACTTATAGAAAAAGAAGAGCAGGCTAAGGCAAAAGAACATACAAGAAAATTATAAAGATCAGAGCAGAAATTAATGCATTTGGACACTAAAAAAAATACAAAGAATCAACAAATCAAGAGTTGACTTTTTGAAAGATTGAATAAAATCAACAAACCTTTATCCAACCTTACCCAAAAGAGGTAAGAAAAGACTCACGTCCATGCAATTAGGAATGAAAAAAGTAAAATCACAAGAGACCGTGCAGAAATCCAGAAATTCATCTATACCTACTTTGAAAACTTGTATTCTAATAAGATGAAAAATTCAGAAGAAATGGACAGATTCCTGGATACATGTGAATTACCAAAGCTGAACCAAGAAGACATAAAAATCCTAAATGAACAAATATCAATCAGTGAATTGAAGATGTAATTAAAAACCTACCAACAAAGAAAACCCCAGGTCCTGACAGATTCACTGCTGAATTCTTTGAGAAATTTAGAGAAGACTTAATGCCATTACTTTTCAAACTCTTTAATGAAATTGAAAGGGAAGCAGTATTTCCAAACTCATTCCTGGAAGCAAGCATTACCCTGATACCAAAACCAGAGAAGGACTCAACTAAGAAAGAGAATTACAGGCCAATATCTGTAATGAAGGCAAAATTTCTCAATAAGATACTGGCAAACAGAATGCAGCAAATTATCAGGAATATTATACACCATAATCAAGTGGGATTCATGCTAGGGATGCAGGGATGGTTCAAAATGTGTAAATCAATAAATGTAATAGACCATATTAACAGAACCAAGGACAAAAATTATATGATCATCTCAACAGATACAGAAAAAACTGTTGACATAATCCAGCACCCATTCATGATTTAAAAGCCTACAGAAAATCAAAATAGATGGTCTTTATCTTAATCTGATAAAAGCCATCTATGACAAATCAATAGCCAACATCATACTATATGGACAAAAACTGAAAGTTTTCTTTTTAAAATCAGGAATAAGACAAGGATGTCCACTGTCTCTACTCTTATTCAACATAGACCTGAAAAATTTAACCAGAGCAATTAGACAAGAGAAAGAAATGAAAGGAATAACAATAAGAAAAGAAGATGTTAAATTATCATAATTTCCAAATGACATGATACTCTACATAGAAGATTCCAAAAACTCCACTAAAAACCTGCTAGATTTAATAAGTAAATTCAGTAACATAGCTGGATACAAAGTCAACACTCAAAAACCAATGACTTCCTTGCATACGAACAATGAACTTATTGAGAGGTAAAATCAGGGGAACAACACCTGTCACAATAGCATCCGAAAAAAAATGAAATACCTAGGAATCAATCTAATGAAGGATACAAAAGACCTCTACATTGAAAATTACAGTACTCTGAAAAAGAAGATTGAAGAGAATGTTAGAAAATGGAAGACATCCCTTGCTCTTGGATAGGAAGAACCAATATAGTGAAAATGGCCATATTTCCAAAATTGCTTTATAGATTTAATGAAATTCCAATCAAAATTCCAATAGCAAATCTCACAGAATTAGGGAAAACAATACTAAAATTCATCTGGAACCAGAAGAGACCTATAAAAGTAAAGACAATTCTGGGCAACAAAATTAAGACAGGGGGGCATCACAATCCCTGTCTTGAAATTGTACTATAAAGCTACTATGACTGAAAAAAAAGCAGTGATATATGTGCACCCATGTTTATACCAGCACAACTTGTAATAGCTAAATCTTTGAAACAACCCAAATACCCATTAATTGAGGAGCGGATAAAAAAGAAAGATGTGGTCTTTTTATAGTGAAGTACTACTCAGCTATAAAGAAGGGTAAACTTGAGACATTTATAGGGAAATGGATGCAACTTGAAATAAATCAGACTCCCTAGTGTAAGAAGCTGAAAATGTAAGAAAGATCCAAAATTGTCAAATGGGAAGAAACTGTTCAAAAGGAAAAAGAAACTGGGATGGGGGAAAAGAACAGATTAAAAGATGCAGAAACAACCCCAGACACACTAAGCCACCTTATTTTGACAAAGGTGCCAAACACATTCACTGGAAGAAAAATAGTCTCTTTAATAAATGGTGCTGGAAAAACTGGCTGTCCACATGCCAAAGATTAAAAGTAGAACCATATCTTTCACAATGCACTAAACTAAATTCAAAATGGAACAAAGGTCTAAATATTAAAATAGAAACATTAAATCGGCTGGAAGATAGAATAGGGGAAACTCTTGAAGACATTTGTGTAGGTAAAGACTGTATGAATAAAACTCTGATCACACAGGAATTATCACAAAGAATCAACAACTAGGATCACATCTTAATAAAAAGCTTTTGCACAGCAAGAGAAGCCATCAACAGAATGAAGAGACAACCCACAATGTGGGAAAACATATTTGTCAGCTGTTCCTCAGACAAAAGATTACTATTGAGAACATATAAAGAACTAAAATTAGAGACTCAATCCAAAAATGGGCATCTGAGATGAATACACACATCTCAGATGAACAAATACGAACAGCAAATAAATATATGAAAAAATGTTCTACATTACTGGTCATTTGAGAAATGCAAATTAAAACAACACTGAGATTCTACCTCACCCTGGGAAGAATGGCCGTTATCAAGAAATCAAGCAATAACAGATGCTGATGGGGCTGTGTGGAAAAAGGAACCCTTCTCTACTATTGGTGGGAGTGTAGACTGGTGCAACCAGTCTGGAAATCAGTGTGGAGATATCTCAAAAAACTAGGATTGGAAGTCCCATTTGACCCAGCTATTCTCCTTGTGGATATCTCCCCAGAAGAACTAGAAATATCGTATCACACCAATATATGTGCACCCATGTTTATAGCAGCAGAATTGTAATAGCTAGAACTTGGAAACAACTCAAATGCCCATCAATTGAGGAATGGATTTTAAAAATGTGGTCTTTTTATACAATGGCATACTACTGAGCCATAAAGAAGGATAAACTGGAGACTTTTATAGGTAAATGGATGCAACTCAAGACCATACTCATAAGTGAAATAAACCAGATGCACATTTGTAAACATCATAGCGTATTCCTACTGTGAGAAGCTGAAAAGTTAAATAAGATACAAAATGTACAATGGATATTGTTAAATGGAAAAAGCTTCAAAAGGAAAGAGAAAGTGGAATAGAGGAGTAGAGAAAAGGAAGGGAAAAGCAAAAAATATATACATATATGCTAGTTAAGATACTTACACTACTAATTCCTCTTAGTTCATCAAAAAGAATGGTATTATTATATTATTACTAATATTGTTTGGACAATTAAATGCCAATATCTTGTACTCTGAGTGACTAATTTAAAGACAACAACATGCAATATATTAAACATTGTTACTTTCTTATTATCTTGTTTTGAAATTTTGTTGCACTGCTATCCACATAAGTACACAGGAATCTCCATAATATACGGTCTTTAATTCTTTTGGGATTATGCCCAGGAGCTATGCATTATTAACACCATTTTATGTTTGACAGAACTGGGGTACGTATAAATCAATCTTTGTCTCTTGTTCATAGTTATATCTAGTAAGTAGTAGTGGAGCTGAAACTCCATAACCAGAAGCATTTGACTCCATGGTTTAAATGGTTACATATTATGCTAATGAGGGTATTTAAGCTCCTGGAAGAGGGAAGATCACTTTCTCTTTTCAGGATGGATAGTGCATCAGCTTGCTAGAGCTGCTATAACCAAGCACTACATACTGGGAGGCTTAAATTACAAAACTTGGTGTCATGATTCTGGAGATCAAGACAGGATCAAGATGTCTCCAGGTTGGTGCCCCCATAGGTCTGTGAAGAAGGACCTGCTCCACTCACCCTGGCTTGTGGGTAGCTGTTTCCCCTGGGTCTTCACATGGCTTTTCTTCCATATGTGTCTGTCTCTGTGTACTTATGTTGACAGCAGTGCAGTTCACAAGAGCTAAGCAGTGGAAACAGCCTAAATGCTCACCAACAGGTAAATGGATAAAGGAAATGTGGTATGTATACACCACAGAGTATTATTTAGTCATAAAAAAAAATAAGGAAATCATGTGATTTGCAGAAAAATATGTGCAACTAGAAATCACTGGTAAGTAAAATAAGCCAGACTCAGTAAGTTAAATATCATGTTTTCTCTTATATGAGAATTTTTTAAAAATTAATAACAATTAAATAAAATTTTAAAATGAAATAAAATAAAAGAGAGATGACAGGAAACCAGGAGGTGACTTCTAGAGATGAGGAAAAGGCTCTTGGGGAACTGGAGGGATTAGAGGATTAGAATTAAAATACATTAAATGCAAATATCAACTTCTCAAAACAAATCCCATTATTATGTACCGTTAACTTGCACTAATAAAGCTGAATAAGAAAACAAGCCTATGTATAACACAGTATTAGTCTGTTTCAAGGCAAAGTTTTATCTAGTTACAGCTTCTTAATTTTACAGAAGCAGAGTTTCCACTTGTCTGAGTCCTGTCCTCAACCTTCTAAATTCACATGACAGAGGGGCCTCCGCAAAGCCGTAATGCACCACCCCTAAAATGCAAACCCCTCACCCAGCGGAGGACCTAGGCAGGCAGCATGATACAAAAACATCTCAGCAACACCGGGTCCTCTGGCAACAGCCCAAGGAGAGGGGGTCACCGGCTGAGGGAAGGCTTTGGTGGGTGGGAAGTTCTCATTAAGACTGAAGAGCAAATCCCACTCTACATGGGAGGTTCCCCTCCGCACACGGAGCTCAGCCCCCTCTGGGAGTCACCCTCTCAAGTGTAGCACAGTTCATGCTCTCAATCACTTGTGAATTTGCTCCTTCATCCCCGGAGTACCTACTGAAGACCTACCAAGAGCCAGACACTGTACCGGCTTTTGCTTTCCCATCTGAAAAACAGCCAGACATCACCAGTGTAGCGCTAGGAAAGCTAATTGCGTTGTCTGCAGAGTCAGTGTTCAGAAACTGCCGCGTCTTTGTTCCCTTCCTTGCTGTTAGCACATGAGCTGAGCGTTCCTTCCCCAAAAGCAACACCGGTCTTCACCTTTTCTGGAAGGCGGGGTGCATACACCTTGAAAGGCCCTCCCTTCGTGCCACAGACTGTAGGCTTGATTACGTCTGGTGTCCAGGATTTAGGACTCTGCCAGGTGAGGACTGGGGAACGAACGGCAGGGCTCAGGGGCTATTGGAGTTTTCAGCTGCCCCTCTTGGCCTTCCAGAAAACAGTCCCTGACATACCAACTCCTCTAGTTATTCAAGAGACTCAGATTATATATGAAATCTTCCATTTTTAAAATATTGGTGTATTTATCGGGGGGGGGGAGTATGAGGAATTGGCTCACCTGAGCATGGAGGTCAGAGCAGCCTCCCCAGTCAGCCCTCTACATACAAGCTGGAGACCAGCACAGCCAACAGTGTGATTCAGTCCACCCCACAGGCCAGAGAACCAGACAGCCCAGGGTGCATACCTAGACCCAGGGCGGAGGATAAGATGAGATCCTCCAACTCAAGCAGAGAGGCAGGAAAGGGGGAGCTAATTTATCCCTCTTTCACATTTTCTTCTCTGTGGCCCTCAGAGGATTGGGCCATGTAGGCCCATGATAGGGGTCTCGGAGGGGTGCCCACCCTGAGTCTGTGGGCTCAAGGACTCTTCTAAGAATCCCCTCCCTGACATACCTAGAAACAAGGCACAATCTAGGCACCCAATGACCCAGGCAAATTGACCCAAAAAATTAACCATCAAAGCTCATAACTTGTCACATTGATTTGCAAAGGTCCAGGTGACATGGAGCATACAGCTGCCACTCCAGCCATAGTCTGCAGCCCCTGTGGCTTCCCCAGGCTGGGGCAGAAAGTCTGCAGAAACACAGAGACATGGGCCCTCCTGCCTCTGTAGCAGCTGGGCCCACAGGTTGACCCACTGGCATTTCCTCCTCCCTCCAGTATATCTGATCATATCTACCACCACCCCCCTTCCCTGTCCTTCCAGGGAACCACAGGTCAGGGCGGCTTACTTTGCGCTGAACTGACTGAACAGTTCCCAAGGTACGTGGTTACATGGTCAGAGCAAAATGGAGGCCCAAGCACAGAGAGAGCCCCATCGTGTCCTAAAAATGGTGGTGTGCTTTTATCTGCTTTTATCTGTTCTGGAAGGAAATGAGAAACTGGTTGCTGAGGTTTGGATATGATTTGGGTACCCACCCCGCAAAGCTTCATGCATTGATATGTAATTCTCATTGTGAGGTATGAAGAGGCTGGAAACTTTGGTGTTTAGAGATAGAGACTTTATTAGGATTAGGAGGGTCAATGGGGTGGGACTCCTATAACAGAATCCTGGTGGCTTTATAAGAAGAGATGGGAAGAGGCACACGCTGCCTGTCTGCTGTCAGGCAGTACCCTGTCTATTCCACCTCAGGACCCTGCCAGCAAGAAGAGCACTGCCGTGAGTGGTTGCTTGACCTTGAACTTTCAGAACTGAGCCAAATTGAATCCCTTGTCTTTATAATTCACTCAGCCTGTGGGGTTATGTTATTGTTAACAGAAAACAGACTAAGACACTGGTTGACATGTTGCACTCAATTGGGAACTAGGAGCTAGAAGAGAGGTTTGCTTTTTACCTTTACTTTTTATAGCCTTTTTAGCCACATGGTTATATTTACTTTTAAATAAATTGTTATTTTATTTTGGGAATGATTTCAGATTCACAAGACAGTTGCAAAGATAACAGAGTGACCATACGCCCTTCACTTAGCTTCCCCTCATGTTCACGTCATGGGTAACACCAGTACATCAGTCAAAGCTAAATCATTAACCTTGACACAGTCCTACTAACTAATCTACAAGGCACTCATCATCATGGCTCATGGTGACCTACAATCTATGCTCTCTCTGCCTTCCCTTGTTTTTCATGCCCTTGACACTTCAGAGAAGATACTGGTCAGATACTCTGTATAATGTCCTTCAGTTTGAGTTCATGTTTTCTTGTGACAAGACTGGAGTTGTAGATTGGGAAGAGGATCACCACAGAGCTACAGTGCTCTCCTAACCCACTGGGTCACTATCCCTCTGGGGTGGGGAAGAAGCCAGAAGGAGAAACTGGAGGCTTTCCTCTCCTCATTTGCTCTTCCCTCCTCAATCTTGTTCTTGGGAGACAGCTGGGAGTATACACCCAGCACTCCTCTCAGCATACAAACCCTTTCTCAAGGCTCCCACATTGCCCCTCTAGGAGTCCAACTGGCCAGATGCAGAGCTCTAGATGGATTCTCTCGGACTTGAATTTGGGTCCTTAGCAAAGACATCTTAAGTGAATTACTTACTTTATAAGATGGAGATACCAAGACCCACTCTTGGGAATGTTGAATATAGTATGTAAAGCACTGGGCCTTTGGTAAGTGATCAGAATGTGATAGATGATATTCTCCTTCCAGCCAGAACTTTCAAGGTTTCACCAACCGGTCCTGTGTCATTCAGCCCTTTATTCGTTCAGCAAGTTCCTGGCAGTCACAGCATGGCTCAGAATCTGAGACCCAGCACTGAAGAGAAGCAACAGTACAGGTCCTTTGGAGTTTGCACCCTGGCATGGGAGAGATGGCCATCAAATAGTCACAAGGATGTAACACAGAGTCTGCCTGCTGGGGTGGGTTTCCAGTCCTGGAAGGCTTAGTGGAATTAGGGAGTCAGGAAAGTGGGGATGCCTAAGCCAGCCCAAGGATGTTAAGGGATGAGTTCAGGGCACCAGCATCCCAGACCCTGGAGGGGGGCCCGCATCCCCCAGTCTGGGCAAGGGAAGTGGAGGGAAATGTGGCTGGAAGGAGACGTGGCCACTAGTAATCTGGTGAGCATCAGAGCATGAAGAGAATTGGGAACACTGCATTCAGGATGGAGGGCAAGGGAAGCCACCCATGGGCAACCAGGCCTCTGGCTTGTGTCCGGAATGTTCTACCCCATCCACCCCAGCTGCCATAGGGGAGTCTTCATGCTCCCAATTCATTACCTGACATAACTAATTGTCTGGTGACATTTCCCATATTATAGACAAATGTGAATTATGGGCCCAGCTGTTCCCCCTCTTGTCACCAGCAATCGGTTGATAAATATGTTTATTCGAGGTCAGCCTGGCCTCATCCATTAGAAATATTGTTTTTCTAAACATTACATTGATTTAATTTAACTCTAATCAATTTAAAATGGTTCTGACAATTAACAAAAGCTTCAAATATGACCTTAAAGTAATAGGATTCATTAGCTATGTTTAGGATTAAACTTACCCTAATAGGGCAATTTTTCTTCCGAGGGTATTTGGTAAGCGACTAGTGGTCAGTCAAAATGAAATCAATTATTATAAATTATACAGTTAAAGTTGATTATATATCCCCTGCTAATTTGTATAAATAAGGGTCTCTGCCAATGGGAGTAATTTATTAATAACTATCTCTCCCCCAGCCCGGGATCACACTTCATGTTACAGCTGCCAGGGCATCTGTAACCCATGAAGTATTATTTTCCAGGGCTGTTCTTGATGTATGCTAATTAAACCCATAATTAATTGAAACAGTTATAGTTAAAGACACAATGCCGGTGCCCTTTGCCCTATTATTCATGACAGTCAACTCATTCAAAGACAATCTGATCAAAAATTCATATGCCAGCTCCGGTGCCCCAAAAGGAAGATGATCATTGCACAAAGTGCTGTTGACGTGACAGCTGGTGTGCTGGGGAGGGGTGACATGCAGTCTGAGCTCCAGCCCACCAGTGTCTGGGTTTCCCCCTCTATCACCCCCAGCCACTGTCCTGGTAGAAGGGACATGGACTCATAGAGTAGCAGAGCAGAGGGTCTAGATCAGGGCTCACAGGATCCAGTCCACAGAGTGTTTAAGGTAAGAGAAGCTTATGAATGGAGAATTCTCCGGGAAATTTCTGAATTATTTGAAAAGTCAGAATACACTGAGCCTATTGCTCACACTCCTTTGCCCACCCCAACCCTCTGCTCTCCCCTGACATTACCTGGCCCCTGTAGGCCCAGGAGCTTGAAAGCCATGGTCCAGGATGTTTCATTCTGCAAGTGGAGAAACTAAGGCCCACACCACACAACACAGTCTTGTCAAGAAGCTAGAGTGCACAGAGTCCAGGCAACCTGGACTCTGTTGGTTGGGTTGGTTTCACAGAGCATCTGGGACCTACCTAAGAGAGGTGGACGTGCCAGGAAGTAGATATCGTCGCTCTGTAGCCTGGTGAAGGCTGAAGGGCAGAGCCTGGTCCAGTGACCCAAAGCCCAAGGCTCAAGAGGCCCTGAGATACTTGGGGTGAAAAGAGACTAACCTGAAAGCAATAGGCTGAATCTGTTGCTTCTTTAGGCTGACCCCAGATTCTTTAGGATGGGCCGGAGCAGGGTGAGGGAAATTCCCCTGTAGCGTGTAAAAGACACACCACATGCATCCGGCCCCCTTCACGGAGGGGATAAGAAAAGTCCTGAGAACCAAGGCAGCAGGATGCAAAAGAACTTTCAGTTTGGAAATGCCCTGAAAACCAACTGGGGACACAAAGCTCTCAATAAGTCATTTCATCTTCCATCAAACAGGGACTGTTCAGGACAATGAGGCCTGGGGTCCTGGGGGCCCAGTACTGGCACTGACAGGTAAGTATACAGCATCAAGGAAGTCCAAGACATTTGGGGGAATCTGAGGGTGGGAGGTGGTCACCTGGGGGTCAGGGGTAGACTGCTTGAGGTTCTAGAGGTGACCCAGGCCTTTCCATGTCCCCAGGAAAGCACCTGAGGGTGGCTATTTGTGTAGGAGCAGCAGATTGGTGAGGAGGGAGAGGTGGGAATGGTGCAGGACTGAGGCCCAGAGGCCTTGCTGGTGAGGGCCCTGAGCAGCCCAGTGGCACACTCACCTGGGAACAAAGACTCGCCCTTCTGGTGGCAGAGTGTGTAACTGCGGCCCCCACCTCTGTCAGGCTTTTGAATCCTTTTAGTCTCAGTGGCCCAAGAGGGTCAGCATTTGGGCTACCTCACCCCAACTGTTGCCTCTCAGGGAAGGCCCAGGCTTTGCGGGACATACCTACCTCACCTGGGACAGTGCAGGGTGGCGCCCCCACACCAGTGTCCTGTGGGCAGGAGAACTCCACCCTGAGCAGGGAGTCACACCTGGTTCAAATCAGCTTTGTCTAATCCAAGCCTCTAGTTCACCTGCACCCCTGATACAACCTGTAGCCCCAGGCCCCAGTTCTCCAACTTGAAGATGAAGGGGTAGACCCCATCTCAGTGGCTCTGAGACCCAGGTTCCTGAGGCACAGACAAAGCCTGTTATCCTACTCTATTTGCTGGAAAGTTTTCTCAACTTATACCAGACCTAAGTTTTATAAAGAAGAGGAAAAGACATACACACACACACACACACACACACACACACACACACCCCTGAGCTGTAGGTAACTGCTTGATAATCTGAACTTCAACACAAAAGGAAGAGTTGTCAAAACTGTTTACTTAAATGAGTACATCTTATTGTATATAAACTACACTTCAGTGAATTTAGTTTTTTAAAAAAAATACATAAGAGAAGAAAATAGTGCACATTGGAAAAGCTTTAGAGAATGGTGTGGTGGATCCAGAGAAGCTAGGAGCGCCTGCCCATGACCTCGCCATCCCACCTGGAACTGCTTACACGTGCACACTGAAAGTCACAGCAGCGCCACACACAGTATCCCACCCTGGAACCAGCACCATGGAACCAGGGTCCATGGTGTATATAGTTAGCAAGGAAGGAGAGCTTCTGACAGACGCAGCACACACATCAGGGATGAAAACCACAGCCACTACCTTCCCAGCCAATATCCACGGCTCCCTTTACCTCCAGCCCAAAGCTGGCAGCATGAATCTGCAAAGACAGAAGTCAGAATGGCGGCCATGGCTGGACAGGGCTTGACAAGGGAGGCAAGAGGAGTCAGGGCTTCTCAGTCGGAGATCTGCAGGCTGCAAGCATGCCCCCCAAAGAAGACTCGCTGCTTAGTAAAGTGCATCCTGATAGCAAAACCTACAAGAAAAAACACTGCAGGTGGGTGGGCCCCCGGGACCCTCAAGCCTGGACACCAGCCACACATAGGTGCCTCCTCTGCCCTTGGGCTCTGGACTGGGCCACACTCCCCCACCCCATGCCCGTTTCAGGGGCAACACCAGGCCCATGCAAACAGGGTCCCAAGGCCAAGCCCACAGCTCTGCCTGAGCCTGTTTCCTCATTAGGAAATTGAGGGTGAGGTTCTCCTAAGAATGAGAATACACTCACACAGAGACTCTAACCCAAGACCTGCCGCTCTCCAAATAGGGAGTAGACATGCCTTGCTGTTTTGCTCATCAAGCTTCTCCACCATGTTCTGTGCTGGCTGTTTCTCTGTCCTCAGTTCCCTCAAAACCACTGTGGACTTCAGCACCAAGCAAGTCCATCCTGCAAGTCCTTCCTGGGCCCCCACTTTAGGGGTCTAGGTCATGCCATCCTACCCACAGGTGTCTTTCACCTTAGCCAAAACTGCTGTCTCTCAAGCTCCCACCCACATAGCGCACCCCAGCCATGGCCCCCTGCTCCCCAGGACCCTTGGTTGAATTGTGTCTCTGTCCCCAACCTCCAGGAGGCTAGGGAAACATAACCAACTTACCCAGGGTGAGGAGCCTACACTGTGTCTTCTTCTGGGAGCTGAATTTACACTTACAGCGCCACAGGTGTGAGCACCACAGCCAGCCCTGATTAATGTGCTCTCTCTGGTGAGACCACCCAGCTCCATCAACCTCAGTTTCTCCTTTGGCTAACTAAATCTCTCCATTCTGTCCAGTCAGAGGATGAAGGGTATGAAGAGATGTTCTAGGCAACCACAGGAAAGGTTGAACAGGGAGGGAAAGACAGAGGAAAAGGGCTGGACACACCTTGAGCAAGCCTGGCCTGGTCTGTTTCCCAGCAGTCTCCCCTTCCTCCTTTGCCAGCGCGCAGCTCTCTCAGCCTCCACAGTAGGATCCTGACAGCTCTGGCCAATGCTGGTCCCTTCCAGACCCAACCACAGAGGGGCCTCCTGGTCTTAGCGTAGCTTTTGCTGTGGCTGAAGGTACTAGCACGATGTCCAGAGCCCCACTCCCCCCAGCCCTTCGACATGAAGAATTCTTGGTCACCTCACCCTCCTGTGTCAGTTGTAACTTTTTCCTGCCCTGGGGTCATAAAAGCTGTCTGAGCTCCAGCCTTTTTCCCAGACACAAGCCTTTGCTTCTGGGGATGGCCAGGAGCCTGCTCACCTTTCAAAACTAGTAGAAATGCACTCGGGTCTTTATTATGTTACATGACCTCCGATGACCACTCCACAGCCCCCAGCATCACAATGGTATTTGATTTACAGCTCACAAACTCTCTCACAACCACTATCTCCCTGTGATAAATGGCCCCTGCCAGGTCAACTATCCTGAACACACTGCCATTCAGTTAGCCCTGGTTTTAATTTGGATAAGACCCACAAGAGAAAAACAGAACCACGAAAATCATCAGCAGTTGCTGTCATCCCAGGGGCCAGTGTAAACCTTGCTGACAAAACATTCATACACTCAAAGATCTCTCCATAAATCAGATTAAGTCTATTATGATAATTAAGTTTTTATAACCCACTTTTTCTACCTAACACATAGTAAACTTTTGCTCATGTCCTTAAAATGATCTAGAAGAATCGTTATCCACAGTCCATAGCCCGCCATCTACCCATCATACACCAAGGTCCTGCACATTTAAGCTTTCCCAGTTTGGCCCATCATAAATAATGCTGCCTGGAGTCTTGCAGCCAATCACAGGCACATCTGTGATCGTGATTTCCTTAAAATAATTTACCAGTAATAAATGTGCTGAGTATAAGTGTCAGGACTTTTGAAAAGTAGGCACACATGGATTGCATGCCTATGTGACTCAGAATTTGTGTGCAGTTGTCCAGGGGGAAGGGTGGAAGAACCAAACAAGAGAAATTAGCAATCTGAGAAAGAATCAGCATATATGTCATGTGAACATGAAGTGACATGGGGAAGGAAGCCCCAGATGGCAGAGCTGGACACGACAGCACAGGCTACGGGCCCATTCCCCTGTGTGAGGGATGGGGAAACCAGGCCCGAAGAGATTCAGTTTTGCAGTAACTCCTGCTCAGGGAGAGGTCCAGAGCTACCAGGCAAGCACAGCTGGCCAGGGAAGTTCTTCCTCCACCCAAGCAAGCAGGGAGGATGGGCACTGGGGAGGCCCTCGGCTGGTCTCCCACCTGCATGGGGAAAGTAGCAGTAGTAACCCAGAAGCCCCCTGCTGTGTGTCATATCTGGTCTGGGAGCTTGGGTCTGTTCTCACTTTGCACAGAGCAAAGTGATGAAAGGTGGGTACCGTGGCCCTATATGAGCTGCCTGTTCTCACTCACATGAAAAGCAGTTTATGCAAATCTCAATCCAAATGCAAACTCTTTCTGAAAATGAAAAAGGAATGGCCTCAGTGGCCAGAGGTTCGGCAGTGGTTCTTCCTGTGTATGTGAATCACTTGGTGACGGAAGCGGATGTGTTCAAGATGAAGGTTCCAGGGCTCTGTCCTGGGAAGCTGGGGCTGTTGGTTTTCCGTGGATCCTCTGAGCCTGCATCCCTGTCTCCCTGTAACTCTTAGGCCTCCGGTCGACAGATCACGTTAGAAACGCTCATGAGAATATAGTTGATTTTCATATTGGGACCCTGTAGGGAAGTTAGCACAGCCGAGATAAGCCTACATCGAGAAATGCACACCCACTAAGGGGTGTCATTTCAGGATCCTATTACCTACCTACTTTCTTCCCATAAAGCTGGGGATTTGCAAAGGTCTCTTCTCAGAAGCCAGACTTCACAACCGACCTTTCTGCAATTACCCAGTAGATGGCGCTAACTCATTTTTAAATACCATCAATACAGAAAGCCCAAGATACAGACGGGGCAGAGCCAATTAAGAGAATCAAAAGCAGAAAAGGCCAATGCTAACGAGCTGCCTTGAAATGACCCGGCGGAAGCCTAATCCCAGTCTCATGTAATTTGTAGTTGTCTGTATAGATCTGTCATATTTACTTTCAAAAATCACTAGCTGTTCCCAAACCTGGTGTCTGGCTGCTCTACTTGGGAGCCAAGATCTAGGACACTGTAATAAGGTATAATGACCAGGAGATGGCACCGCTGCACTCAGAAGGGCAAGCTGCCCAAGAAAGCCTGAATCTTACAAGATTTGCGTATGGCCTGAAAAGCCGATCTGGAAAAGGAAGAGAGATGGAAATAGGCTCGTTGATCAGACTTGCAACTTGTCTTTCAGAGGAGTTTCTGAGTGCCAGGCACGGTGACAAGCACTTTACATACGCGGTTTCAGTTAAGATGATAAAAGCCTAATGGGGAAGTTCTACGATGTCTCCGCTTCTGAGAGGAGGCATTGTATGGGAGCCAGAGACTGAGACCTCTTGTACTTTCTCGAAAGAGATGGGGCAGTGATCCAATTCGAGTCACATTAACAACAGTGAATAGGAGGATAGCGTCTATTCATAAAGGGCTGCACGTTCCTTCCTTCATTTAGCAAATATTTCACCACTCACTTTGTGCGGAGCACTGATCAAGGTGCTAAAGAAAGAGAACTAGTCAGAGACCATCCCGGCTTCTAGTATTGAGGCCACAGTAACTACCAGGTCAAGGGATAAGTACTGTGGGGCAAAAGGAAGGATAAAAGGGCCTGGAAGTGCCTACAGGTGCATTTGAAATGGTGGCCATTGTAAATCAGGGCTATCCCCATGGCTCCTAAAAACCAATCATTAAATTTTCAGGAACCTCAGAAGCCATTTCATAAACACATCTATTATTAACATTACATTGTATGAATTCAGAAGTCGTAAGTTATATCCAAAATAAAGTCATAAATACTCAAAATGCAATTTCCCAATTATTTCACATTTTACCATTGTGTATGCCAGAGGGATAAGCAAATATTTTCTGTGAAGAACCAGGCAGAAAATATTTTAGGTTATGCAGGTCTGTCACAACTATCGCACTCTGCCCCTGAAGTACAAAAGCAGCCACAGGCAGTGTGCACGAGAGGGTGTAGCTGGGTTCCACTGATACAGAGGTGGTACCTGTAGGTCATGTCTGTATAGTAGAAATGCTAAATTCTTGTGTGTTAACCCTGCTGTGCTCTCTTCCCAAAGATGTCACTTTGGTAGCTGTAATTCACCGTGGTATGTCTATTTGCACCACACAATTGGCAAAGGCCACAAACTGTGGCCTCCTCCCTGTCCCCAGGTCTGGTTGCCGCACACTTGGCACTGTGCTGGAGTCTCTGAGGGGATCCTCCAGCAGGCACTGAAGCTGTGCTCTGTCCATCCTGCAGCTGCTCATCCCATGGCCATGGGCAGTTTGCAGGATATAGTTTAGAAATATGGCCTAATGTATGCCGAGATGGGCCAAATCAGTGAAGCACGGTTTTATAAAAATATATACATTCCCATTTCATCATCCTAGTCTGCAGCAACTCCCTGCACAGCATGCCCCTCTGTAGCCAATTAGACTGCAGTCCACAGGCTGGCGAGAACTGCCTGCCACCCAATGAATGCATAGGTCGGACCCTGCAGATGGCTCTGAGGCTCAGAAGGTTGGGAAGGGGGCTGCAGGGGTGAATCACACAGGGAGGGAGCTTCCCTGTGACCCTCATTGCCAGCTCTTCAAATGTTCAGCTACATACTTTGGAAAAGTTAGTATTTAACTCCGATTTAGTTGTTATTGGTAGGGCCATGTTTTAAGAGCTTTCATAAACTAAGTGGGAAGGTCCAAAGACTTGCCAATTTTCACTGCTTTTCTGACGAGGGCACCCCTACTGGGTGAATTACCCAATTTTCATGACATCCAGTTATGTCTTGGTTCATCTGACTGCTCTAACTGGACCCAGGAAATGATTTCTCACCAATAAAATTCATTATTGCAAAAACAGTCACCAACAAGTGTGACTGACTGTCCCAAGGGCCGGCCTAAAACAACCCTTTCCAAAGGGCTCTTCTACCTGCTTCCCTTGGCAACCTGCTGGGCTTTTTAAAGTGATATCCAAAGTTTATGACATCTGAAATCTACACACCCTGAACTATTTCCCAAATAACAATAACACACCTTTGTGATACCCCTTTAAGGCTGGCCTTATTCAACCCCTCTTCACAAGTAAGAAACTCTCTTCCTGCATCCAACCCTTTCTCCTGCCTCCAGCACACTGATTCCAAAGCCAAGAGCTTGTAAGAGTTTGCCTGCCTCTGACCTGACACTTGTCCATGCCCAAAACCCTTTCACTGAGCATGAAGTTCACCAGGGAATGACAAGTGGGTTCTGTCCCCCCCCCCCCCGAAACTCCATGCCTCTGGTGACAGCCTCCCGGTCTGCTGCATGCTGGACCAGTGCA
Organism: Dolichotis patagonum; assembly: GCA_004027295.1. Taxonomy (NCBI): domain Eukaryota; kingdom Metazoa; phylum Chordata; class Mammalia; order Rodentia; family Caviidae; genus Dolichotis; species Dolichotis patagonum. Next base: position 119,685 of record PVJX010000124.1, read on the forward strand.
GACAGCTTGGGTAAAAGCCAGCTGAAGCACATTTACTGAGATAGATGCCGACTGCTGGCCCCATCTTCAGAGTCCCATCAGCCTGGGGTGGGCACAGTGCCAGTGCCTTCCGAGTCTCCCTGTGTGGATCCCACCTGCAGCCAGGATGGAGAACCATGCTCCAGGCGGTGCCCCCACATCCCTCCGGTTGTGACGAGGCATGATATGTGTGAGAAGACTTGAAAAGAGGACCAGGGCAGGGGTGCCTCTGAGCAGACAGCCACCATGGCAAGGACTAAGTCTCACTAGACTGTCAAGACCCACAGGTGGGCACAGATACACAGATGATCACTGCCACACTAACACGCCCAGAAGCAGGAAGTGCAGGAATCTCTGAGGAAGCAGCCCGGCCATTGACCCTGGCAAAGACAATCAGTGATTTCAGTGGCCTTGTTTTATCAACAGAATGTCCACACAGCGGTAGGTTTGGACTTTTCAACAGAAACCTTGGTGTTTGGGTGCTGTTTGTTTTGCAGTACGCTAAGTCCCCGACTGAGGAACATGTGAGTTGTGAACTTTCACACTGAATAGTGTAAGACTCACTTTGTCGGATCCAGCTTAGAACACTGTCCCAGAACGGAACTTGTTTCTAAGCTGAGGACCCACTGAACTAGAGGAGGATTAAGCCCAGGACCTTCACACTGAACTCAGTCTCAACCCCTCTATTCTACCCTTCTGTTTTTACACAGAATCTCATCATTAAGTTGCCCAGGATGGACTCAAATTTGGGATCCTCCTGTTTCAGCCTCCTACAGTACTATTATTATAGGCATACACCACCATACCTAGCTACAGAAACTTACTGGAATGCACTGTGAATATCAATATTGTAACTCAGACCATTCTAGCTTTCCTACTGTGGTATAATTGACAACCTCTAAGTAACTCCTGTTCTATCACCTAGAGGAATACTGGAGCCCACTTTAGTCTCTAAATGCCATGTGATCATCCCTCTGGGCATGACAGAGATGTAAAGCACTTACTCGCCTCCTCAGCAATTGTAGGGCCTGAAACACCCCCAACACCCCCCACCCCCGCTCTGCGGCATGGTGCTGGGGTGGGGGTGGGGCACAAGGCCTCCAGGGAGGGGATTAGAGACTGAGGATGGAACTTTCATTAGGATCAGAGCTTCGAAAGGCAGGCTGGGCAGAAACCACCAGGCCCCAGGGAGCCTGGCCGTGTCCCAGGTGGGGCAGGGTGGGAGGCTGGCTTAAACAACTGTACTGACAGTGGAGGGTTCACGAGGTTTAACACGGGCAGATGCGCCAGGTACGGCACCTCCTGAAGGGGTCTTCCGTGCTGGCCCCACGCTTTCCCGCAGCCCAAGACCCATCCCCAAAGAATCAAGGAAGAGGAACAATAAAAATTTCATTTTAATGATACAGAAATAGTATATAGTACATTTCTTTCCACAGCAGCACTTCGTTCATCTCTAAAAAGTTTAACAAAATTAAGGCTAAATCAGAGCAATCTGATAATAAAGGGGTATTTTATGTGGTGGTGTTCTTAAAGAATGTTTTCATAAGATGTTCTTCAGGCAAAACAATTTAAAAGTGCTCAACAAGATACCAGAAATGGAAATGCAGTACAAAATGTGCTCCTGCGCCGACCAAGAACCACAACACCTTGGAAAGCATCAACAGGATTTGTTTTCATGAGTGTTTACGGCAAGATGCTAAGACTTTACAGAGTTAAGATTTCAAAGCACAAAGCCATTTAATAATACAAAACCAAACACAGTTGAGTCTCCAGTATAATCCCTAAAGAATAAATAAAAGGTGAAAGTGAACAGGCTTTAAAAGCACTGGAGAGTATCTGAAGCCACGGTACTCAGGAGGATAATCCTCTGTCACAGGCTCTCCTTCCTGAACTCGGTTAGGAAAACAAATGAAGACCCAAGTACGGTGGGACAAGCGTGGCCACTGCCCGAAAGGGGCAGCTCTTCAGCCCTGGCCATGAGGGCTGCCCTTCACGCTCAGCCTGTGCTTCTTCACTAGTCCAGGCCACCTCTGTCACTCAACTTCCTACCACTGCTTCCTGACTCAGGAGAAAGCCTTATCCGCTCCAGGAGTTATTCTAAAGTGAAGAGCTCCACCCAGCCGCCGTCTCTTCCTCTCAGGAAGACACCTGAAAGGAGAGGGGAGCAAGGCCAACTCTCTGTGGGAGCTTCCCGCTCTCAAGTTCTCATCTGGGACAGAGCCGAGAGCCGCACCAGCTCCTGCACCCTGGCTAGCTGGGGCCCAGTTTAACCCCCGTGCCCCTTGCTTTAGGGAGCTCAAGGACTCTGTCCACTGACGCAGAACTGGGTGGTGTTTACACCACCAGCCCCTAAGAGGTGGCTTTGTCTTTTTTACAGACTTTGTGGCACATCTACTTCACCAAGGATATCTTACTTTATGATACTTTATGATTTACTTTATGATAAAATGACTTATAATTCCAGAGAAACATCTTACCACGAAATTTTATATTTTTCAACATAATGTAGCAGATAGTAGGAAACTGCATAGTTCTTTTTTTTTCTTACATGAGAATTGTTTTTCTGTTTCTTTGGCTTCCAGAGCCTCAATTTCCCCTAAAGAAATAAGATAGAAGGAAAATCCTGTATCCAATGTCCCCTTAAGACTCATTTATGTTCCAAAAACTACTAAAACTTTTAGAAAATTGTAGGTTGAGGCATACATACTGAAATGCATTTCTTAATCAGTTAATATACAAACAGATAACACTATGGTGAACACTCAATTACTCAAATTTATGTAGAACAGTTAACAGAACCAAGTAGATGACCACAAAAGGAGAAGGAACCTTTGAAGTGTTCTAGTTCAGCAATCTCCACCCTGGCTGTCATCAGGTTTGGAAGGTGAGAGTCTGACCAGCACATTTCCAGCCTTGCCTGAGGGTCAGGTCTAGCAGCCATGGCCTGGGATCTTAGAATTTGTACTTTTTTTCTTATAAAATCCAATGGTCCAATCCCCTCATTATAAAGAAGACGACATGAAAGCCCAAGTAATCAAGCCATTTAATAAGACAGAATAGGTAACCACGAAAGGGTCCAGGGCCCTTGTCCGCAGTCCTTTCCCTTCCTGCAACACCACTCGGCCTCCTGAAACTGCCCTGAGGTGCCGCCTCTCACATAAGCTAAGCAGGCTTAATGAATGCTCTGTACTAAGTTGTTTGGGACCAGGTCCCAGGTCTCATATGCCTATAACACAACCCTAGGTACCTAATCAATGTCCAATAAGTACCTGCTGGCAGCTTCTCAGTGAAGGTTTAATACCATATTCTCCATGCACATCTCGGTCTACAATCACCCAAACAGATGCAAAATTATCCAGCTGCACAGTGAGATTCAGTGGAGGAGGGGAGCAACTCGAGAACCTACGAAGATGCCACATCTGAACAAACAAATCTGGAGGACAGCAAAAGTTCCCCAAGACTAATTCCTATCTCCTCCCTTTGTTCACAAGAGACTGTATGTGGCAGAATCAAAGAATCAGAGGCCAGCAAGAACCTGACCATTTACTAAGCATTTGGCAAATAAAAATCACAAAAATTCTAAAATGCTCTAAACAGAAAAACCTTAACAACTGCAACAATTATACTAATTTTTAAATCATTTCTCTTGGTTTCCATTATGTTTTCCCAGTCTCAGAAAACATTCTTTTGAGGCTGGAGTCAGACTCATTTATAAAGCTGTTAGTGAGGGACAGACCACATTTAGCAGCTATAACAGAGTTCTTTCTCTCTCAGTCTCTGTCTTTCCCCTACAACCTGTTCTCTCACATATAAACACACAATAAACACAAACCTATGGGTCTGGAGGTGGAAGAACAAGACTTGCTGTATTTGTATTTGTAGCTATGAATCATGAATCTTGAATGTACATATGATGAGGAAAAATGATAATAGAAACATTTTAACAGCCAATAGAATATCAGAGAAAACATAAAACTGAAAGCTAAATAACTCAGCAGACACACAGACCATCCATGTCAAGCAGCCCAGGCCTGACCATGTCCCCTGGACACCAAAGGCCCTTCTGGAAGGAACAAGGAGAGACTGTCCAGAGGGACAGAGGGACAGGCAAGGGAAGAGGCTTCCCCGGACATCCTGGTGGTTCTCAGGAGCAAGACAAGGACATGGGTCTCTCTTCCCACATGCTCTCTTCCCCAGTAATGAGCTCCACCTGGACAGAATGTTGGAAACCATTTTGGATGAGACCCCTCTCACTTACATGGGTCCCATTCTGTGGGATTAGAATCAAGCTGGCTTCTAAGCAAATTTCTGGCCCTCTACCATACAAGCTGGCCAGAGATCCTCCTCACCTTGCATTTTGTTTTCCTTTCTACAGGAAAAAAAACCTGTCTTCTCGGTCTCTTCAACTGTTAAGTCCAGGCTTACCTACGTACAGATGCTTAATCGCTCCTCCAGCTAACTTGCTGGAATCACACCGATCCTCACTCATCCATTCTTCATTCAATGCCTACTGGCTATGCAGTAACTGGACTTCAGATGGTCAGAGCTAGGGCAGAACTGAGACACTGCATCCCATGCCCCCATCCGTCCCTAGAGATAGAGTCTGCCCCACAGTCAGGAGACCTCAGCCTACACCCTTCATCTGGTTATCACTTCACAGCCGAACATAAGCAGTACAAAACCTGGCTTTTATAAAATGTACTTATTCACTTAAAAAAAATTAAAAGGTTATAAGATGGACAAGTTTTGTACATTATTATAATTTATAAAGCTAATAAGTACTGGCCAAATGGAATGATAAAACCAAAATATCTTTACAAAAATAACTGCAGGGTTGGAAAAAACTCCAGTTTTTTTTTTAACATTCAATATTATAGAGTCATATGCTATAATACATATGACATCTTTTCTGTCTTTCTGCGAGGTTAGAAAGTCATTCCAAAAACACAACATCACAGAACAGTACTCAAGGAAAACACATTCCACAGCACTGACATTTATAATCTATGATTCTAGTCTACAACATCCACTGTGGTCTACACACACACACTATGGATATACCTAAGAAAACATCGATTTTCTACTTATTTAATCAGAGGGAGGATGAAGCTGCAGTTATCATTTCAATAAAATATGATTCAGATCATCATTATCTCAAGCAAAACCAAACTGAATTTACTGAGTGTACTGGCTGACTAATCAACGTTAAAATAACTGCCTTAGTCAAAATGACAGAGATTTATTTAAAATAAGCCTCTTATTTATTTAAATAAAGGTTTAAATATCTAATATATCTTCAGGGAAACATTAATGAATAATTCTAGATGCCAAATTTCCCTATGGATTGTATAGTTGTGTAAGAATTTTGTTATTTACTTATTACTCTGTTTCATAAAACTTAATGTGCCTCGTCGCATAAAATAATGCCTAAAACCATCCCGTTAGTTGACAGTTACAATGACTGAAGAGCTTCAATTGCTGAATACCTTAATCCTCCAGGAAAAGTACATCAAAAATGGACATTTTATGACAGAATCACTCATTTATCTCAAAATTGGAACAAATAGAAAAATAACACCATTAAAGGAATCTCAGCATTTTTCTGACTACTACTGCAGAAACACAGAAACTCAGCAGATTGCAGACATGCAGAAATCAGCAGCATAGAGGAAAGAATTAACAAGGCAAACTCAGAACACCTTTAACAGCTGGACTGAAAGTAAAACTCTTAATAAAACCAAATTATTTCTTCCTCACGGCAATCATTAGCTACAAAGGAAAAATTATTTCATATCCTTGGTCCAGAAAGAAGAAACATTTATTTACATTCTCAATGGACTGAAAGAGGTTTTAAACTGTCACAATTAAAATTTTACGCTTTCAAAAATTATCATATAATCAATGCAGTTAACTTAAAGCTTCAGGTATTAATTACTTCATTTAGACTTCTTATAAAACCAACACAAACATACTTTCTAGAGTGCAAAATGCTTCTTATTAAATACTTCCGTAACACAAAAGCAACTGGTTCTGAAGCACAGGAATCCTTTTCTGAATTGCCACCACACAGACACCCATTGCCGGCAATGGGTGTGGAACACAACCACCAGCTCCAGGAAAACGCGACACTGCGGTTTCGTGTTCAGTGTCTTCGCCTCTGGGGATAAGCCAGCTATTTGTATAAGCTCATGGTTGGACTCTGGTACATGCACATATATGCATCACAAAGAAGTCTGCGAGCACAGCCTTGGATTCTCCTGGAGTCCAAGGAGTGCAGGTCCTCAGGAGACATCTTCAGGTACTCTCCCACTTCCGGGCAGGGGGTCACCTGGGGAATGTTGAAGCCATTCTGACCACCTGTGAGAAAGAGGCAGAGATCTTTTTAGAGCAGTGACATTCTAAACACTCTCACTTTCAGCCCTGCACCCTCAAACTATTGTATGATCCTCTGATTTAGTAACGGCTGACTTTTAAGATCTGAATGACCTGATTTTACTTTTGATTTCTACAAGTTAAAGGCTCTTTTACCACATGATGATTTTCTTATCTCTTGGCTTCTGAAAAGATTCTGGGACTAAGAATGAACAAAACTGGTAAAAGGAAACATATCCTGAGAAAGCCTCAAACCTCTTTCCAGGTTTTTCTTTGTGTTCAATTTGGCAACAATGGAAAATACAGCATTCAGTATCTCACATTTCCACATCCCTTCCCAGACCCATGAATCCCTGCCTGCACACTTCACCGTGAGGTTGCCCAATGTCAAACAGGTCTAGCACTGTTAATATCAAGTTTTATGAACAGGTGCACACCTTGAGCATGGTTTGTTTTACGTGTCATCAGACTGTGCATCAAGATGCTCTGGTTCCAAGAAAAGCCCTCGAGCTTAGCCCTCCCAATGGCTTTCCCAAATGCCTTGCCTAGAATACTAGGTCACAATGTCAACTGGACAGGCACATTTACAGGGCTGCGCTCCTCGGACATCTTAAAGCTGAGAAAAGACTGACAACTGCTGGTCTGGAGCGTGGCCTGTGGCCAAAAAATGGGCTGCCACTAAGGAGAGGTCTTAGGTTTTTAGAGGGCCACATCAAAGACCTCAAGGCTCTGGGCTTGAGAAAGTCCAGAATGGAGAGACACAGATGTCATAATTCCCAACTGTGCCCAAGACCAGCCCTAACCTATGAGCGCCACAGAGGCCAGGGGAGCTGCCCTGACAAGACACGTCACTCCCAAAACTGTCTCACAGTGCTGGCCCTCAGAGGTATTAAATAATGGGTAATGTCCTAGAGAGTACAGTTCATCCCCTTTTTCAGGGAGAAATACATTACATGCAGAACAGGCTTATTTTCTGACAAGGATATTTACTTCTGGGTTTGGCTTTTGCATTTCAAAGACAACACAGAGTGGTGTAAAAAAAAAAAAAACAAACAAAAAAACTCATGAGATCAGAAAGTTAAATACCACCTATGTGACCTTGGCTTTCTTAACAGAAAAATGGAACATATTTCCATCTTTCAAAAAATTTAGGTAAAATGACTTACTGTTCTTCCAGAGAAGTTTCATATAACTGTGCTCAATAAAGTCTATTATGGTTCACATAAAAAAATGAGAGGAAGAGGAAACATTAAAATCTTTCAGCCCTCAAATAAGAATGCCAGGACTCTATTCTTAACAAAGAGCATACACATGTCAAAATAACACAATATTATTCCTTATAATGTTCATCAGGATATTAAGACATTTCATGACTACAGTCTGTGTCACCAAGATGTTCCTGAAAGGATTTTCTCACAAAACAAAATATCTTTTTACTCAGAACACACAGTCCCACTAGGAACTATCCCACCACAAACCCACAGGTTGCCACATGTGGAAGAAAGACGTTAGACACACCATCCCGGTCAGCCATGCTGTCGAAGAAGAGCCAGGCAGAATCATCTTTCCCGTACTTCACAAATGCTACGTAATGGCTCGTTTCTATGCAGAGCACAGCAAACAACTCCATCTTCTGGCAGGGGATGCAGCCGTGTCTCCAATCCCAGTCAGGCAGATCTTTGGGGAGTGACACTGGGTTATATTTATGATTCAACCTCTTGGGATGAAGGTGGACCTAAAATGGACCATCAAGAGAACACCACAAATGAGCTCAATGCAAAGCTTCAAGCAGAGGGGTTCCACTTTTAACAACACCCAGAGAAAACAAAATCCACAGTGAACTACTTCACAGACGTCTATCAGTTCCAGAGCGGAGGCAATATATAATATCATTGTATTATGAATTTCTAAAGCTAACTACGAGTTAAAGAGTTTTTAAAACCTGAACTCAGTCTTCACTACACATAACTTACTGTTCAACAAGAGATAATCCAGTAAGTGAAGGCAGCTTACTTGAGTGTTGCAGGTTTTACAAAACTGCTTGATCTTGCCAGCAGAGATGTCTGGATCATCATAGCATTCTCTGCACTCATACATTGCAAGTCCTCCACAGATCCGGCACTGCCTGGGAGCTGGAGTAGGGCACAGGGAGCCAAGTTAAAGGGCAAAAATGCATTCTTAGTCGGGCAAGGTGTGCACTCCTCTAATTCCTGAACTCTAGGAGGCTGAGGCAGGAGGATCAAAGATTTGAGCCCTCTTAGGGCAACTTAGCAAGACCATGTCTCAAAATAAAAAAAGGGCTCCAGATATACTTCAATTCCTAGTACCACAAAAAACAAACATTCTTTCATTAAAAAGATAATGTTCATGGCTTCAAAAGAGTCTATCATTCTCCTAACTGTCATTCTCTTAAACTTTATGCTGGGTTTTTCCTAGATTTAAGATATCATTGAAAACATTCTTTTTGACCAAATAGCTACTTTTTAAATAACATATTTTAGAGTGTTTTCTCCTCTGATCGTAAAATGTTCACTGATGAAAATTCAAGGTACAGAAAAGACTAAAGAACAAAAATGAAAGTTTCTCCAGTCTTAGCAAGAGAGAACCACCGTCAATATTACTATTAATTTTCCCAATTTTGTGCCTGAATATTTATTTAATTATATGTGTATGGGTATTTTAGAGCCAGATATCCATATTAAGTACCTATCAATGGCTGTACTTTTTACCTAATGCTACAACATGATCATTTTCAAACACAATGCTCTTCAAAAACATGAATTTTAAGAGAAGTGTCATTATATAGATACATAATTAATTTAACTACTGGTCTCTTATTAATACTTAGGTTGTTTCCAATTTCTTATGACAACAAGCATATCTAAAAACAAAATATTTATTTTAACTCCTAATCTCTTTCAGAATAAATTCCCAGAAGTAAATTATTGACTTGATATTTCTAAGCTCTTCAGATACATGATCAATGAGAATGGTCTGACAGAGTATTTCTAAAAAACAAACAAATAATCTAAAAAACCATATACTTACTGTCTTCAAGTAAATCTGTTATATTTAATTCCAAAGAAGGAAAAATTTTTTTAAATAATTTAAAGTCTTTCCCAAATCGAGGCATCTGAATAATCAGACATGATGGTGCCTACAAAGAAAGAGACAAAAAGACCTATTTTTAGAAGAAATAAAAGTGCTGAGAAAAAATGTTCCCCTATGAAACTGAAATAGTCACCGCTGTCAAAGCAAGCAGTTTTCACCCAAATGCTGATGGCCCAGAAAACAAGACTGACAGTGAATGCGGAGTGCAGACCCAACGCAGCCGTGACCACCCATCTTCTAGCATGCGCTTACTAAAATTATAAGACACTCCGGAGACAGCAAAAAGGAAACTCCTTTGCATCATTTATTCATTAACAAACCAATGGGAGTGAGCTGATTAACATTTTGCCTCTTCATGAATAGGAAAAAAGTAAATATTCTCTTTTGATATATTTGGATAATACATTTGGATAAAATGACCATTTTTTAAATTCAGCTTTTTATGTTAAACTACTTTAAGGGTTTCAAGTTACAATTTAGCTTTGTGGGTTTTGGCACCAAAAATCTAAGAAGGTCAATACATTAAGTCTAATGTATTTTCTACATGGGCAAAGTTTAAATACTTCACATTTTTTAAAATTTGTGTGTTTTAACAGCTAGTCTCAGTTGGTTCAACTCAACAGGTACTGACTCTGTTATTTCTCTTAAGAATTCTCCAGACTTTCACATAAACACAGTGGCACTAACCTCTGCAAATTTCAGGTTACTGTTGATAAATGACCATTCTAGTAACTGTTGAATTGTAGGAACTCCAACTTTCTCGTTTTTTTCCATAAAAATCTGATAGAAGTAACAATCTTGTACTTTTTGACCTGCTGATCTAAGAACATGCAGAGAAGAACACATGTGACTTAGTTATTAAATTATTAAAACAGAATGTGAACTTGTTCCAGCAGGATTTGAGAACAGCAAACCCATAAAACTAATGGAGTAACTTCTTCGGTTGGTCTGGACAATGGCAGAGAACAAAATTCAGGTGAAATAATTAAATATATTTATGCACAAGACCATCTGTTATTTCTTGTTTTAGTTTTTATTTTGAGAAGTTCTCTTGGTGACCAGAAGAAAATTATGGAATAATACAAGAAGCACTGTGTGAACAGTAATAACCAGAAGCTAAACTCAGCTCAACTTCATCATCAAAATCTAGAAAGTAGCAAACTGCATTAAATGTTTGAAGCAAGGAAACAAATGCCTAACATGCCTACAGAACATAAGAAAATCTTTTAGATCAAACTCTTTTTTTAAAGAAGGTTCCTAGAACCAAAGAAGTGTAGACTCCTCAGCAAATCAACAGCAGAGCAAGGTATGACATCAAAAGACCAGTATTTTTCTACAGAAGCCAAAAAGTATAGAAAAACTAATAGGTAGCAGAGAAAAATAAAATTAAGAAAGCAAGAAATAATGGACATGAGTAGTGACAATAGGAATAAATAATGTTGGTGGCTGGAAGAGAAGGGACAGTGGCTGAAGGGAGCACTAAGTTGCATACTCAGAGAAAGGACCAGAAAGATGGAATAGGACATGCACAGCTTCAGGATACAGGCCACCAGAGTGGGACAGGGGAAAACAGCCTCTCACACCTCACTCCTAAGTCACGGAAGGCAAAACCCTACAGAATCACAATGAAGCTGGTGTAATTATATTGAAATGTTCTCCCCTAAGGAAAACCCAAGAGTAGCGGGTACAAATGGGTTCACTTCACAAGAAATGGATATTGCAGAGAAGACAAAAATGCACGTGATCTGTAGCTTTGGTCTATCTACCTCTGTGATGCAGACTGTAATGGGTAGACACTAGAGTTCTGCATGGGTCCAAGGCTACTCAGCACCACTGAACACAGCACAGATATGACATATCCAAGTAAGAATGCCCAGACTGTGTTCTGTAAGGAGAGGTACTCAGGAACACAACCCAGAAAGTACTCTATTTTGCCTCTTGATTGCCTAAGTTATTCCACTTTTTTTCTTTTGCCTGCCTCCCATTACTATCCTTTCTGGTTAGTAACTGTTCCTTGAGTTTCACTTTATCCAATACACACACAATTAGTCACTATGATTACTACCATCATTATCATTGTTTTTTGAATGTTAAGGTCTAATTTATCCAAATTTACCAATTTCTTGATTCTTCCCTGTTTCTTACATCCCACTCCTTCATTCTAAATTCAGTTTGTCTTACTAAAGTACATCTTATAATACGTCTCTGAGTGGTAATTTAGTCCTGGTTCCTAAGGAATTCTGTACATCTTTATACTTAGAATTTAAGTCTGCGGACAATTCTGAAAATCTCCAGAGACACTACTGCTTCCCTATTCCCTCTAGCATCTCTTTTAGGATCCTGATTAGAATCCCTCTTCCACGGCTCACATGTGCTCTCTGGTAGCCTCGTCCTCTCACCTGCATCAGGAGCACCTCTCACTGAGCACTGCCTTGCCCAGGGTACACACTCTGTCCCTGCAAATGCTACGTGTGCCTGTTTAGTTGATGCCATTGGTCGAATCTGCTTTTATCTCCCATCAGTATTTGCTTCTTCTTTTGTCTTTTTAGGCATTTAAAAATATAACCTCCTTTGAACTAATTTATTATTTCCCATTTTTAAGGTGCTCATCTTCCACAGGTTCCATCACCTGACTCCGAGTAAGGAAGAAAGGTGTGTGCAGGGAAAGAACGATACCTGGGGAGAAGAAAGACTAACTTAAAATATCTTCTTAGGGTCTTTAAACAGTGATTCAAAATATGAAAAGGCTGCTTGGGGATGGGGTGGGGTGGGAACAGGGGACCCCTCAAGGAGTGTAAGAACTCTGCAAAGGCCCTTTCCAAAGGCCCCAGGGACCTCAGACCGAGCAGTGCCTGCCCCTTCTCCTAGCCCCTCAGAAAAGCACAGCTCTATTCAACTTATGCTAACTCTGGGAGGGATTACATCCCTTAGGTGTGGTGCATTAGAAAAGTAAAACAGATGAAAACAACTGTTTTAAAGTATCTGGAATTTATGATTTTAAAACATGAAAAAAAACTGACCTTTTTCTCAACTTCCTGCTAGTTGTCCTATATCACGTATTAAATATATCTTTCCTTCCCAATTTGTGTTTGAAGGCTGACTTCTAAGTTACTGAAATACTACTGAGCTTTCTATTCAGTTCTATTGATCAATTCTTCTAATTTTATACCTGAATCAAACACTATTTCAGTGTCCATTGCTTCAATGTCTATTGCTTTGCCTTTTAAGCTTGAAATAGAATTCTTAAAAAAAAAAAAAAAAGTATTCTTCATCCACTTCATTTTATAGAGAACTCTAACATCACTTCCCTTTCCTGAGTTTAAAAAAGGGAACGGCTTATGTGAGAATTATTTTATAAAATATTATCATCATTAAAGTATCTAATCTTCCTACCTAAAATATAATGTGTCTCATTAATCGAATTACCCTGTGTCTTCAAAAGTCTATCTCCATGGGGCTGGGGATTTAGCTCAGCGGCATAAGCGCCTGCCTTGCAAGCAGGCAGTCGTGAGTTCGATCCCTGGTACCGATAATAAAAAAAAAAAAGTCTATCTCCATAAAATTGATTGCATGGTTTTTACTTTCATTAAGTATGGAATTATTCCTTTTTCCCATTTTAAAGTAATTCTAATCATTTCTAGACAGTTCTCAAGGGTTTTCTATTTTCTAGGTCCACCCAAGGCTATTACCAATTTTGACCAGATGATAGATAAATACACCTGGTGTTTATGTATCATGTCTTATTTCCTTCTTTAGAACATTCTGTACAATATACAACTACAACTGTGGCACTCTCCCCTCCTCCTTCCCTCTTCTTGCCCATCTGTTCAACATTGGAATCGAACAACATCACCTAAGACACAGAGCAGAGTAGCACTTGTCTACAATTAAGTTTTTAAGGAAACAAGATAGTACATTAGCAAGATTTCCCACAGAGAAACACAGGTTTAAATGGAGACAGGTCCACCACTAAGACAGTTACACTAAACTACCTGAAAAACTCAGCATCTAGAATATATCACTAAGAAGTTTTCTGCATTAAACTCAAGGCTTTCCTCAACTTGGCAGAAAAAAGACTAAGTTACAAAACTTAGAACAAGAGAGCCAAAGCCAGATGTGGTGGACCATGCCTGTAACCCCACCACTTAGGAGGCTGACACAAGAGGATCACTGCGAGTTCAAAGCCAGCTTGGGCTACAAAGTGAGTGTAAGGACAGCCTGAATTATATAATGAAATCCTGTCTCAAGAAGATTTATTAAAAAAAAGAGCTAGTTTAAGACTAACTTAATCCCTTAAGTGATAGGTAATCAGAAACAGTGTTTGCATAGTGTTTACCTACATTAGAACAAGAGTCCTTTTAAATGATCATTGACTAAAATTGTAACGATATTCACATGCTTTCATAAGAAAATGAACCGCAATAATATTTGTTACTGGGATTAAAATTAAAAGCACAAATTTACATTGACTTTGTTCTTCATTAAGTATGGCACTATGGAAAGACCAACAATGACAATTTGCATTTATAATTACCTAGCATAAATAACAGCCCTAAACAAATACAATAGTAATCAGTAAGGAAATCATTCCCACTGAATAGTAGCAGCAAAATAAAGATGGTGTACTTTACCAATGTTTCTATTGATTAATTGATTGACTGATTGATTTGATTTTTGGTACCGGAAATCGAACTCAGGACCTTGAGCTTGCCAGGAAAGTGCTGTGCCGCTGAGTTCCATCCCCAGCTCCAATGCTTCTAGAATAATTTAAAACTTACCTAATTTTTAATAATGGTTCTACCCTTAAAATGTGGTGAAATAGGATATTTAAAAATTCTTCAGGATCTAGAAGAAAATTAAAAATAAGTCACAGACAAAACTTTAAAATTATTCTATTCTTTAAAACTCATTTTTATACTGAATTCAACTTCATTCACTCAGTATTACTTCAATTAAAAGCACAGTTTTCAAGATTTCCTGATACAGGAAAGCAACAAAGGATATTTACATGGTATGAGAAAGTTCTGTGTTCCAATTCTGTTATAATTTTATTGCATTTGAAAGGTATAATGATTCACATAGAATAAAATAATTTTACTTTGGACAGTTTAAGATAAGCGGGACAAATCTTGAAGTTTGCCCTGAATTTTCTTACTGTTAAGTAATTATCAAGCCTCTTAGCTTTACAGTTGGTTAAGTACACTGCTAACAACTTCAAAGTCGGGGAGGGCAAATCTTTGCATAAATCCATTAGCTATGAATACATTAAAACCCTAACCACAAACTTAATCATAGTTGGCTGTTTAATAACGTTCTCTTACATGAAAAACTAAGTGGGAAACACAGAGGACTCAATGCATCCCTTCACCACAGAAAGAGAAGCAACTCAGTATCACTCCTACAAGGAAAGGAAAGAACTTTAGATCTATTCATTTTAATACAGTAGAATGAGGGCAGTCTCTTAAAGGGGTTCATTCTTGCACATCACTGTATTTTTAGAAAAGAAAAAGAATTTACAAAACAGAGAGAAAGATGTGTATCACATTAAAAAAAAAATTCTTTCTTTTGTTGTTTGTTTGGGAGTGCTGGGAATCTGAACCCAGCACACCAATACAGTATTCTACCACTGAGCTGTATCCCCGGGGCTCCTATTCTAACTTAAAATTTAACCACAAAATTATACATTTTAACTAGTAATTTAGCATATTTACATGGTTTCAAGTTTTTTCAATGCATATGCTATAAAGGAAGATGGTCACCTTTTTCTTCAGAGGTAAATCCTGATGCGGCCTCAACTTTTTCAAGTATTTTCCTCAGTTTCATAATTTTTGTGGCACATACATATCCATATCTATGTTAGTAAAAAAGAACTATGAGTTAACTGGTGCTAGCATATATAATAAATTACATAATACATCTTAACAATGACACATATAACCCCAACATGTCATATGTTAATAGACTAGGCAATTATTTTGAAGAATACAATTATAGTCTTCTTACTGAGATTTCAACAATTAAAGATCTAGTACTAGAATTATCCCATACACTATTATACACTTCAAATTAACTGCCATATAATAATGGGAAAAATATTTTTAAAGTTTATGATGATTAATTTCTTAACTAATTTTAACTAATTATTTACTTTATAAAATAGAATATACCAATTTAAGACGGAAAGTTCTTTTCATAACAAAGGATAAAACAGTTACGAAGGTAAACAAGAAAGTGAACTGGTGAGAGGTTGAAAATCCACAATCTGCAATCAAATCAACCAGCACCATTATGTCATTTTCTCTCATCTTTGAGTACAGGACACATCCAATAAGCTCAACGTCAACCCTTTACAAAACTCTATCTCTACAAGTGGCTCCAGAAGAGACCTCAGTGGCCACCACTGGCCTAATAAGCACAAATGAGAACCACCTCATCTTATGTTCTTTATACTATTCATTCACTAGTAACTCTCTTCAACCAACATATATTGAGCATCCATTGCTTACATACTACTCTCAGCTGTTATCCACTGGGATTACAAAAGGCCTAAGGTGAGAAAGACAGAAGTTCGTGGTGGAGAAAGCAAGATCTCAGTATCACGTATGACCACAAAGCAAAAACAGAGACGTGGGCACTGCAAATATGTATTTTACTATAACAGAATATGGGTGTGACTCACAGTAGCTGACCTGGGGAAAGCAAAAACCCATCAGTGTGCATTCACCCACTTAGCAGGTACATGGCAAGGTACGTACAGGAGCTCCACAGAAGCAACAGGTGAGTTTTACCCACAAAATGCTCACTGCTAAATTTCTGCACATTTAGGGTTTGATTTTTAAGAAAAACAAAATTTTAGTTTGATTTTTCTGGTAGCCCAATTCAGTAGAATGGCACATGAAAAACCAGATTTGCAAAGTTTTGGAGGAGGTCAAAAGTGAATCATTAGAATACTCATACACAGAAGACAAAGATGACAATGACTTTGACTCTGGCCATGTGAGCCAAAATGGTGCAAGAACTGACCAAAGGTAGATGTTGTTGATGAGTTACGCAACAACTATAATTGCTTTCCAAACACAAAACATTGGTCAATGGTCTTGTTTTACAAGAGCCTAAACACGTGTGGCATATATAATTTAATAGTTCATAAAGAAAATCTAAATGCAAATACCACAAAGAAATTTTCTTAGAGGACTAGGACTGGAAGTCATAAGAGATTGTTTACAGTGGAGGAAAAACAAAAGGTTTCTGCACAGGGAACTATGCAAAAAAATTGTGGAGCACACTGGTGAGCTGATAAAGTGAACAGCACCAACAGACCTATTATGCCAACAGGAAAACCAAAAAGATGTCAACTGTGCCCTACAAAAAAGGAAAATAAAACATATATGCTACCAGTGTAAGTGATACTCATGTATAGAACATGCCATTTTCATGTGAAGACTGCCTTGCGTGTGACAGGTGATGCAAAGGTTATTTCTGTGGTAAACCTTTGTTTGTATTTACATTGTACTTCACATAGGCATTTATTTCTGATGTTACCTTTTAGGTCTTAGAAGCAAGTAAACAACTGATGTGAAAATTACAAATCTATTCTAACCACTCATTATATATTTAATATTTGATTTTATTGATATCTTCTTTTCCTGCTAAAGGCATGTTGTTCAATAAAGAAACTCCTGACAAAAGAGGAAGACAAGAAAAGTGACAAGAATGGCCACACGGGAAAGGAAAGCTAAGCACATGTGCTATCTGCGTAAGTGAGATAAGTGCATGGAACATGTGGTTATCATGTGTGAGGACTGCCTTGGATATAACAATTAAAGCAAAGATTAATTTTGTTGTAGAGATCTTTGGTATTTTCACTGTAGTTGATATATGAATTTATTTTTGATGTTACCTTTTAGGTTTTGTAAGCAAGTACCCAGCTGATATGAAAATGTTGGTGTTTATTCTAAACATGCAAAACATACTAAAAATTGAGACTTTTTATTGATATTTTACACATTGTATAACAAGAACCTCCTGACAAAACAGCAAGACCTGCAAGATGCCAGGTATGTCCTAAAAAAAGGCAAGGAAAGCAAAACACATGTGCTGTCAGTGTAGGTGACATGCATGCATGGAACATGCTGTTTTCAGGTGTGAAGACTGCTTAGGTGCGATAATAGAAGTAAAGATTATTTTCTTGTATGTTGTATTTGCATTGTAGCTGACATGGGAATTTGTTTCTGTTATTTTTCTGAACTTTGTACACCAAAAAACAATTGTTGAAAAATTCTGCTTTTTTTATAAATAATATTAAAATTTTTTGATACTTTTTTCCAGTTAAGTACTCACTGCTTAATACAGTAAAACTCATAAAATTAAAATTAATAATTTATCAATTGATATAAAGAATAAATGTGGGAATTATATACCCACACAACATTCCTTTATGACAAAATTGGTATTATTAATGGACTTGCAGTGTTTTAGGAAGAAGAGAGAAGGTGGTACCATGCCTCAGAGCAGTGGTGTCATACAGAGCCCTCTCTGTTGACACACAAGCCAAGTCACCCCATTTGTTTTTTCTAAACTAAAGCTCAGTACTCAGGTTTAATTGCAGTGCTGGCACATTACAATAAGTAAGTAGGTGCTGGATTGCAGTTTGGGCATTCAGTCTCCAAAAGGTTTCCCATTACTGCCTTAGAGTTTTGAATTTGATTTGTCTTGTTCTAGTATCAATTATTTGGGAGGAAAATTGAAAGTTATTTTAAATATCTGCCTAAGACCAAATAATGTGAAAATCAACAATCATAATTCTCATAAAACTTAAGATTATAGAATTTATGAAAAATAAACAATACAAGTGGGAAAATTTATTTGTTTATAGTTTACTTTCCTAGTCACGTGATACAGTAGGCCATTCAAAATGCTCATTAAATTTCAGAGTTTTTTTTAATCAAAATCTTCTACCTTTAGTTTTAACTGTTAAATACGAAAAGTAGGTCACAAAATTTAATAGAGTATATAAATTAGTTTGCTCTCTGTTCCTGAATGAACAAAACTATTTTAATTAATTATGACCATAATTCTTCACAGTTTAAAATTTATAATGTGACATCATCAACATCATCAGTACCACTGATCAAGTTTTATAGATGGTCTCTGTTACTTGTGCTTATACCATTAAAAAGCTTCGTATGACCCAAAACATAGGCATATTTATAATTCCTAAACTAGAAAATAGAAGAATCACCTGGGTAAAGAAGAAGGAACAAGGCTTCAATATATTTCTTTAAACAAAAGAACATACTACTAAAATATATCTTATCTGCTTCTAGGACAGAAATGTTAAACAGTAGTCATTCTATAAATAGTTTCTCTTTTTCCTTCTCTTCCAGATAAAATTAAGTTTGAGAAGCCAAACTACAGAACTCCTATTAATAAGCATGATTACTGCTAAGGGTAATACTGAACAGATAATTTCAAAAGATAAGAAGCCTAAGTACTACAAATCAGCTTCTCTAAATCTACTGCAACTGCTAACTTGTAGTATACGTCACCAAAATGGTTTAAGTCATTTCATGGAATATACATGGAACACGTTCCACATATCAGCCAAACTTAAGAATTAAATAACCAATGAAAGTACAAGAACCTAAGTTAAAAAAAAAAAAACAGTACTTCACCATGAGAACTTTCACCCATTTCTGTATTACATGAAAGCAGGGCATAAATCAATTCCTGTACCAGAAAAGAGCAAACAGAATCTCTAAAGGCAAAACATGTATCTTCTACTTACATTCTCAGAGGATTAACAATTTCTGTCCTCAGTAGCTCCTGTGTTTCACTATAATACTCTACATCATTCTTTTCTTTGGGCCTAAGTAACACAGTGTCCAGAACAGAACTAAAAGCAAATAAGCTGCAAAATAAGAACAGTATTTTTTCTCAGGTTATAAACATGCCATTTGTCAAGAAACTGATTCTAAAAAGAATCATAAAGAAAAAGAAGCAAAGTCTAAGGAGGAACAGCATACATAACGTGTGTACATCCATGTTTTCCATGAACATAGGGACATAACAGCCCTGTAAGGATTCCCATAGTTCCATCATCAGGGCCCAGAGAACTTTTCACAGTGAGGAGAAAACAAACACCAAGAAGGCAAATTATAGACTGACAGTATTAAAGGATAAAAATATGCCTCCAGTGTATTAAGAAACCAAACTTCTGTGCAAAAGTTAAAAGAGGGTCCACAAATCTGAGTCACACTACAAATACATACCATAGGAGGAAGTATGGAAATCACTTCTCAGAGCAAACACCATACCACACTTCTCTCTTTCTGTACCTTTGCAAAGCCCTAAAGTTCTTTAAAATCACTTGTGAATGACTAACAGCTGAAACTTGGGAGTATGAAAGAAAAGAGAACTTGGCTAACACAGATTTTTATCAGGAAATCTGAAGAATATAACATCAGTGCTACAAGACTTGTTTATGTCAACATACCCAGGAGACTTAAAGTACTCTGCCAACAAAATGGCTCACCACTGTCATTCTTTTCCCTACTTTTCAAATGTGAACATCCCATATTAACTTCCTAATTATAACAACACAGTGTGCAGGTCTGGCAAGTTACCTCAGTTTAACTAGTACTGCACAATCCTCAGGGCCTCAAGATTCTAGCTTCAATCTTCAGAGCCTAAAGATGCTTGTCATGTTAAGCTGTTCCATTTTGGAAAAAAACTATATATATGAGGGCAACAGTAATTTTATTAAAAATATTTTTTAAAATAAAGTCATTTTATGATTACCTCTATCTACTAAAACAAATAGGGCACACATCAACCTGTAAGTCATTTTTTGCTATGTGCACAAGTATACCGTATTTATTCATTTCAGATGCCCCTGGTGTATCTGTCCCACATGTATTACCATCCTTTACCTCTTACTCATTACTCACTGCTTTACTTTTTATACTAGCTTGTTAGATGGAAAAATAGACGTAGATATGCCAAGTTCCCAAAGAGTATATTATGGAAGGCGAATCTCCCTTTCCTGATCCCCAGCCCCCCAGTCCCCCTTCTCAGAAGCAGCTGGCAATCTGTTTCACATACATACATACACGCACACACACGCACACACTCACAGACACACACAGGTACCTACCTGTCCCCATTATAAACTCACCAAAATAAGGTTGAATCTAAGTAACAAGAATTGTAATGACCCTGGATACCTTTCTTCTTTCCAATCATTATCTCCAAACCTTCTTTTTCCATTTTTGGTGGAGTGTTTTCTTCTACCACTTCACTTAAATAGCCTCCAAATGCTGAAATGATAAAAATGAAAATGAAAAGAATTCTTTTAACTATTACAGCTTAGATGTCTTCATTTTAAAATATCTTTTGGTTTGTTGATGCAAAATTTGTTTTCAACCTTCAGTTAACTGCTATTCAGCCTATATTATAAAAAAAAAATGCTATTGTCCATTTTCAATCTCACTTCATCCACAATTTCAAAAACACGTTAGAGTATTAGTTAATGTGTAAAGAGCATCTGTCAAGTAAAATATATTATTTCCATTATATTTTATTATTTATCCAAAATGCTTCATTTTCATGTCTGAAAAAAAAATCCAAAGTGTCACCTCAAGGTTATAAAAAACGTTCTTCATAAAGATGCATTTTCTATTTACACCTCTTTGACCTCTGAGATGCTGCACCACTAGGGTCCACAACTGACTGGAAGAGACAGCTATTATCCAGAACTGGAAGGGACAGCATCATGAAACTGCCCTCCATTCCAGGTGATGGAGACAGCCACTTGTATTCATCAAGCTAAAGGCTAATTTCTGGAGGGGACATGCTGACGGAGGTACTTGAGCAACACAATGAAGAGGGAATCATTGCAAAAGAGTCATGTTTCAATTTCTACTTTACATGCTCCTGAAAATTAAATGCTTAGTCAACAGGACTGGCAAAAATATAACCTATTTCTCACTTAAATCTCACTTTTCTTAACTAATTCTTTTAAAATGTCTAGTTTGAAGAAGATTTGCAAAAAAAATCATTTAAGCACTGTACCATTCCTACTGTAAAATGGTATGAAATGGAGTCCCTTGCTGTTAGTAAATAACGGAAAGCATCCACTACCTAAGGAGTTGCAGCGCTCAATCTGATTGGAGACAGGCTGCAGGGACGCAAACCTAGAGTCTGGCCTGCAGCTCTTCAGTTTCACGAACAGCGCCTTCTTCAGGGCACAGGTGAAATACCGAGTGCCCCTAAAAGTTCCATCTGTGCAGCCTGCACATTCATCCTCCTGAAAAACAAAAGCTTCCATATATATAAATATATATGACCTTTAGAAAGACGGCACTCAAAGAACTTAGGTGTTAAAGATGTGTTCCTAGTTACCCCTGACTCTGAAATCTCTCTTTATTTATGTACTGGGAATTATATCAAGAAGGGGTTCATGCCTTCATCCACAGCCAATAATTTAACAATTTAATTCCTTAATCCTGCAAGAGGTTTTCAGTGCATTTCCTCCAGAATATATGCCTATCTCTTCCTTAGTTAACTGAATTTCCTGCACCATTTCCACATGTAGCAAAATGAGGAATGAGGTGGGAAATGTGGCTCAGTGGTACAGCACTTGCCCAGAACACACAAGGCCCTGCGTTCCATCCCCAGAAATACAAACTAAATAAATCATTAAATGAAACTAAGTGGAATGAGGATGATAATTATTTTAACTCTCTCTCTCCCTCTTATGGTATACACTAGTATGGAAACAAACAAGCAAGCAAAAAAACCAAAACCCAAGAAATATAACCTAAATGCATTCAAATTTTTCTCTCCCTGATTATGAAATGTTGATGAACTCCAAAGGGAAAATCTTTCCCTCTACCAAGAGCTCAAAAGATCTGTACATATTTAGGTGGCTAACTTTAAAGCCATAATTGATACATCTTTGTGGAGGAAGAAGCTGAGAAGGAAAAAGCTGTTAACAGCTGTTATTGCATTCCGTTTAATAAAAGGAATCTAAATACATTCACCTAAAAGCCAATTCTTATTCTGTGAATATATATTAACATTAAAACAATTTATCAGAAGCTTAAGGAGTTGCAAAGAAAAGCCAGGCTACACAGGAAAAATATTTTTCTCTAGTGATGGCTTTTCTGACAAATAGATCAGTTTGCAAAAAAAACAAGAAGAAAATCCCAAGACCCCAAGACACACACACACACACACACACACACACACACACACACGGGAAAGACCTTCACAAAACTCAACATAGAAAAGAATCGCATTTTATAGGTGAAATTAAATTACCAGTTCCAGTCCAGCTAGTACTTCATTGAGCCCCGGTGGCTGACCAATCCAGCGGATAACTCCATAAAAAGGAGGATTCTCCTTCACTTCAGCCAGTGAGCCCACTTCCAGCCCATGTGAGTTACCAGAAGACACAGGCAACGGCGGACTCTCCTGCACAGGAGCACTGTTCAGCTCACCCATCACAGACTGCACCGACAGCGAGAGCGGACTGTGACTCATACTGCCATTGGTGTTGGGCACCTTTGTCAGACTGAAGGGCAAAGAGTGAAATCTGTTCTCACTGGACAAGGAGTTCATGGAAGGAGGCTGCAGCGGTGGTGAAGAATGTCCAAAGTCTGGAGATAACTCTGTCAGTGACTTTGCAGGATCTTCTGCAACTTTAAAAAATGATTCTTAATTAGAGAAATTTGTCCAAGAATATTGGATATGCTTTATATCTCTAAAAATCAATACATAGATCTAGTTCAACTGCCCACCTGATCTCTCTACTGGGATTCTTACAGGCACTACAAATCTATTATCTCTACAATAGTGTTCTAGCTTCTCTTTCTCAATTCTAAACTTTCCTACCTCAGTCAACTGTAAATTTTTGGAAATTTATTACTGATTGGCATTACCTAAGATATATTCTTTGTCTTTAAATCTTTCCGCTGGTTGAATTTACAGTGCTTGTTATACCACAAACACAAGAAAGTACTTGTAGTCTGCCTGGCAAGCGCAAGGCCATGAGTTCGACCCTTGGTACCAAAAAAAAAAAAAAGTACTTGTAATATTAACTAAAGGAACAGTATTCTTTTGCAAGTAATTCACTTCTATTTTCACATTTAAGGATGAAGACATACTCCATACAAATTTCATTCTTTTATGTTCCATGCAGGACTTTTAAGACCAATACTATGAAATATTACATATTAGATTCTAGTAGAATCAAGAAGTTGGGAACTGTTGTGGTTTGTTTAAATGTCCCCCCAGAGTCTCATGCAGTCATGGAGGTGGCTAAATCTAGCATTTGTGGTTGGTTTGTTGTCTAGCACTGGGACTGGTGGCGTGAGTGCTGCACCCACCCAAGGGTGGGTAGTAGCATACAATACAAGGGAAGGAAGGAGGCGTGCCTCTCTCTTTTGCCCTTTTGCTCCCGTCACTTGCAGCTGCCATGAAGGCTTCCCCTCAGCCATGCCACCCTGCCTTGCAGCCAGCTGAATATGGACTGAAACCTACAAAAACTATAAGTTAAATAAACCGTCTCTTACTTCACTTTGGGCATCAGGTTCTTTCAACAATGAGAAAAAAGTAACCAAGACAGAATTTGGTACCAGATGAGTGGGGTCATTGTTGTGACTGTATCTGACCATGTGGTTCAAGAGCCTTTGGGAATGGTTTGTGGAAAGAGTTTGAAAAGGTTCAGAGATGTCACCTGAAAGAGTAGCCCCTGGAATGGCTTAGGCTATTCTATATGGGAGATTCTGATCAGAGCTCAGAAGACTAGAAGGCTGATAACCTGCTGGTAAAGACCAGGATCAGGAGGTTCCTGCTGGGAAGGACTACACTGGTTGTTGGACTCCAGATGGTGTGTGTTATGGCTTAGCAGAAAGTTTGTCTGTATTTTGCTCCTGTCCAGAAACTGCCTGAGACTAAGACTAAAGGCAGCAGTCTAATTAATTGGGCAAAAGAAATTTCAAGGCACTCCAATGTTGAGGCTGTAACATAGCTATTATTGGGGGCTTTTAGCCAGACTTATGTTGTGAATCAAGAGCAAAGAGCCCAGCAGGATGACTTAAAATGTTGTGAGTTTGGCCTTTAAAGTGGACTTTAAAGATAGATCTGGAATGCTGAGAAAACATAAAATAAAAAAGATGGCCTGCAGGCATCACAGACAGAGGCAGCAGGTCCCCATGCTTTGTAGTCTCAAAACTGCAAAAGTGAAAAAGCTTTGCTTTGAGGAGAAAGCTGCAGAGTACCATGCTCCAGAATGGCAGAAGAGTCACACATGGTTCCAAGATGGTGGTAGCTGCACCAGGTTCTAGAATGGCAGCGATACAGAGAATTCGTTCCTCACAATCAAGTTCTGAGTGCTCACTGGTCCAAGCACTCAATCCCTTACGCCAAAAGAAAGGGAAGTCTAGCTACTGCTCCTACTGGCAGCAAGCCATGACAATATCCACGTGATGCTGGTCTTAGGGACATGGACAATATACAAGTTCTGAGGTTAAGGCAGCTTCCACCTGATTTCAAAAGGCCTGGGAGGCCAAGCAATGTGTAAAGCTATGAATGTGAAGCTAAAGGTGCAATGGAGAACCCAGAAGTCGGGAAAAGCCCAGAGCATGGATCATCTAAGAAAAGCTGCAAGGACTGAGCAGAGTGGGCCTAAGAGAAAAGCCATGGGAGCTAAAACTACCAAAAGTGCCATGGAGGTGGAGTCACTCAAGCGTTTCAGAGCTCAAAACCAGTTTGTTTCAGATGCTCAGTGTGCAACTACAGGACTTAATGATTGCCATGCTGGATTTAGACTTGCTTTGGTCCCATTCCTTTGTATCTCCATTCGAATTCTTTGGAATGTAATGTTTATCTTGTACCTCTAAATGTTGGAAGTGTTTAACTTTGTTTTCATTTGTACAGGGGGTTACAGCTAAGGGTTTGCCTTAGATCTTGGAGTCATGGGACTTAAACTTTTCAGCAATGCTGAAACTATTAGCATATTAGCAACACTTGGAGATGGACTAAATGTCTTTTGCATAAAGGATGTACATGAGTCTCTGGGGGGCCAGGGGTGGAATGGTGTGGTTTGTTTAAACATCTCCCCCCACAGCCTCATGCAATCACAGAGGCAGCTGAATCTAGCATTTGTGATTGCTTTGTTGTCCAGCTCTGGGACTGGCAGTGCAAGTGCTGCACCCGCCCAGGGGTGGCAAGCCAGCATACAACATAAGGGAAGGAAGGAGGCGTTTCTCCCTCTTTTGCCCTTCTGCTCTTGTCACTTGCAGCCACCAAGAATGGCTGCCTTTCAGCCATGCCACCCTGCCTTGGAGCCAGCTGAGTATGGACTGAAACTTCCAAAAACTGTAAGCTAAATAAAACTTCCTTGCTTCACTTTGGGCATCAGGTATTTTGTCTCAACAATGAGAGAAAAGTAACTTAGACAGGAACATTCTCATGCAATACCAAATCCATATTAAAAATAAGAAAGAGAAAATTATAGCATAAACCTGAAAAATTGGTATTGCCTAGATTATGATTGCTAGTTTCCTTTCCTTAGGAAACAAATGGCCCCATTAAACATTAGCAAACCTACCAGTAACAACGGGGCAAAAGTGGGCTATACTACAGCATACCTGGATGGGTCCTGTATGCATCTATTATAGAGATCTCTAATAGTATATATTCGTATTTTCATTTACTTTACACACAATTGCTAAAACTACTGACTTTCAAGCCCAGTGCTGAGCATAGGAGCTCACAGTCTGGCTAAGGAGAAAGACAAAGCAAAACTGCTTTGAGGACAGTTGATGTAACCAAGGAGAGGTAGAAAAGCAAAGGAAAGGCTTCACAGACAAACTAAAGAGCTGACATTTCAGAGACAAATAGTAATAAGTCAGACCATGAATCTGGAAGAACGATAATGACTTCCAGGCAGTAGAAGCAATACAGAGAGAGAGAGACAGAGACATAGATTGGAGCCATTCCAAAGCAGCTGAAGCAGAAAAAAAGAACAGTGGTGAGACTGAGACAGAGACAGAGACACAGAGAGAACAGTATATCCTAACAATGGAGTCAGTCCAATGTGGCTGCAGCAGGAAAACAGGACAGAACTGAGATAGAGGCCACATTATAAAGAGTCCACCATGCCAAAGTCAGGATGTGGATGCTTATCTTGAAGGGTAGGGAAACATTACCATATACTGTACAAAGGCATAGACAGACACATCTTCAGAAACAGATCTGGGCTGAACACTGACTCAGCTATTATTAGACATGCAACACTGTGCAAGCTATTTAACTACTGTAACATGTATGTAAAAATATCTACTTCATAAGTTTGTTATGAGAATAAAATAAAGCAAAGTATATAAACAACATAATGTGTGGCATATTGTTAAGTGGTCAAGAAATGTCAGCTCAATGATGATGAAGATGATGACTATGATGATGGTGCTGGCTGTTATCCTGAACAAAGTTTAAAAAGAATGATTCTGCTGCAAGCAAACTAGGTAAACAGCTCCATACTAATCCAGAAAAGAACAAGCCAAAGATCTCAATTAATATCATGGTTGTTAGAAATAAAGAAGCAGGGAGAGATTCCACTGATACTAATGACGAAGAAGTCAAGAAGACTTGGTGATATGTGGATATGACTAAGAGACAGGGAGAAGTAGGGAGATGCAACCCATACTCGTGTTTCACACTTTGGCCTCCTGTCTCCATTTCCTTGCCCTGTACTCTCAGCACACTCCAATCTGGCCTCTGATGAAATTTCTTCCCATGAGAGAACTATGAAGGTCATCAGTGACTTGATGGCTAAATCCAGTGGGTATCTTGTGGTCTTCACCTTGCTTGCCCTGTCAGCATTCAACATGCTGTCCATTTGCTCCTTGGCTTCTTGAGCCAATAGTCTCAGTTTTCCTCATATCTCCCTGCATTCTTCCTCTGTCTTCTTTGATGGTTTATCTTCCTTCACCCTAGCCATTAAGCTCCTCAAGGTTCAGCCACAATCTATGCCCTCCATCCTCTCTCTCCTTACAGAATACTAGTCAAAATACTTTAACCACTCTGTGATGACAACCTATGCATTTCTTTCTCTATTTCTTACCTCTCTTCTAAGCTCCAAACTCACACATCCAATTGCCCACTTGATGCTCCCCTTCTAGGAAGTTGACAAGGTCCCTTCAATTCAACACGTTCAAAATCAAGTTCCTCCCCTTCTTGTACTACCATCTAAGTATGCAAGCCAGAAAACCAGAGGTCACCACTGACACGGTTTTCCTCAAAAATTTCACCTTCCATCCCTACGTAAGTCCTGTCAATTCGGCTGAATCTCATACCTATCCACTTCTCTCCATGTCTTCCCCAAGTCTAGTCCTAAATACTACAGCCAGTTGTGAGACCTGCAACTGCTTCAGTGGTGGCCTTACATTCACACTGTCCCCACTTCAACCTACTGTCTGCCCTGTATCCAGAATGACCTTTCCAAGAGGCAAAGCTAGCCACTTCACCTATTGCTGAAAATCCTCCAGTAGCTCTCCACTCCTTTTTAATGGGGCACTCCAGGATCCATCCACATGGCCTAGCTCTGCTGCTGCTCTGTTTTCGTCTCATTAAAAGTCATGTCTGTCTCTGCTCTAGCTAGACTGAGTCTTTTGGGCCTTGGAAAACAGTAAGCTTCATTCTTCCCCAGGCCTTCACATATGCTATTCCCTCTGCCTAAAATGCCCTTCTGTCCTCTATCACTGTGCCATCTACTACTTTGTGAACTTAAGTATCTGTTACTTCCTCTGAAGACACTCCACGCTCCTGGTAAAAATCCCGGTACTCACAGAATTCCAGTCATTGCCCTCACTCCACTGCAACTCCACATCTGCTTCTATGTCTGAATAATTTCTACCCTAACAGTTTGACTGTAAACTCAAAAAGGGCAAGGGCAATGTCAATTTTTTTTTTCCTCAGCACTGCAACCTCAGAGAGTATCTGGCATATAATAAACCTCAATAAATATTTGCTGAACAGATGGACAAGGAAATGAACATGCCAGAAGAAAAAGATGTCCCAGAACCCAGAGAATGTGGAATTTTTTAAAGGGAGTGTTTTAAAGAGGTCAAGACAGACCCAGACAGAAAAGCTTTCAAACAATTCAATTGATTCTAGAGATCTTGTACTCTGAGTAGATTATTAAGAGAACAAGGTACTAAACATTTTAAATGTTTTACTAATCTTAACAGCACTGCAGCTCAAATTGTGTACATTTTAGTTTAACAATATTAACAAAGGTCTATTCATGCTGTTTCAAAAAACTGCAAATACTGATATTCTACATCCTTTTTTCTGATGAGTCAAACAGATGAGTTCATTATAAAGAACATTAAAATTATAGATTACCTTCATCAATGTACCATGTATTTTTTGATTTGGATTGTGGTTGTGAGTCAACAGAAGACCCATTTAAGGTATAAAATAATTCAGATCTATTTCTATTTCCAGGGTCTGAGGTAGATCCTAGGAAACAAGAAAAGTTCCCTTTAAAAATACAGTCAGTATGTTGTAACAGTTTTTTAATAAGACAAATTAATATATATACAATGTTAACACCTGTTTTTCAACCTATAGATGTATACAAACACAACATATTTTATTATTGTCTTCAGCTTTAAAAATATTGGTGACCCTTTAGAGTCAATGCAGGACAGGAACAGGAAAAATTAAAGCCTGCTCATTTTTCAATGCAAACTGCTCTAAGAAATCATTCCACAGTATAGTCTATTTCTAAATGTGAAGATTACCATTCCCAAGAAAGTGCTCTAAAGGATATAACTGCATGCGTGTTTAAGTGTGTAAGGTAGATGACCATATTACTGTTTTTGTTAGATTGTTCAGCAGAACTATTAACAGTCTCACTGTTTGAATGTCTACTTTGTATGCTTTAATTTTGTAACCTGAACAACTATTTCCAATGATGACAGTATGTAACTTATCAAGTGGCAATTTCTTAAGTGTTTTTGTTTTTTGTTGTTGTTGTTGTTGTTCTTTTTTTTTCTTTCCCCTTTGGAATTCTGTATTGTTGCTACCCTCTTTTTGTTTTGTTTGGTTTTTACCATTTCCCACTGCATCTGATGAATCTACTGGTTCACAAATTTGACTCTCTCAGCCATGCATCACATAATGATGTTTCAGTAAAGGACAGACACATATATGACAGTGTTTAGGTGTGTAGCAGACTATACCAGCTGGGTTTGTGTACACTCTGTGATGTTCACACAAAGACAAAATCACCTAATGACGTGATTCTCAGAATGTATTCTTGTCAGAAGTGATGTCTGAATGTATTTTAAACCAGTTGCTGTCAGAAGAACATAATCTTCAAATGCTGTATTACAGATTAGTGCATAAATTAAGTTTAAAAAGATGTAAAAGTTTAGGCTGAGGATGTATCCCAGGGATAGAGCATCTGCTTACCACACACAAGGCTCTAGGTCCAATGCTGGACATACAAAAATATAAATTAAAAAAATTTTAAAGAAAAAAGATTCAGGGGCTGGGGGTTTAGCTCAGCTGCATAAGCGCCTGCCTTGCAATCACATGGTCGTGAGTTCGATCCCCGGTACCAATAAAAAAGAAAAAAGAAAAAAGATTCAATATTTAAACGTTTTGGAATTGTTGATCATCAAATTTATCACTTCATTTCATCATGTCTGAAAAGGTAGCACAATTATTCCTTCCACATTGATTCATTAAATGTAAGAGTTAGTACGGCTGTGCTACAGACATTTCCAGACACGTGTTCACTAAGCACGTGTCGCAGCAGAGAGCAATGAGTCTTCAGAACTCACACAGAAGCCAGGTTCGTGCCCTCGTTTCAAGCAGATAGCTCCACATTCTGTGCCTGTAACTCAGACCTGCTATGCCGTAATTGACACTCCATCTTGGGCATGCACCAATAGTTTCAGCTATTCAAGAAGCTAACACAAGAGGCTAAGAGGTCAAAGCCATCCTTGGCAAAATAATAACCAATATGAAAAAAAGAAGAAGAAGAAGAAGAAAAGAAAGAAAACAGATGGACAGAGAGAGAGGAGAAGAAGGGAAGACAGGAAAGCAAGGGAGAGGAAAGAGGAAATAGAAGGAGGAATAAGTGAATCAGGAAGAGGAAAAAGAAGGGAAGAAGGGCAGGTGGAAGAAAAGAGGAGGAAAGAGAGAAAGGAAAAAGACAGGAAGGAAGGGAGTCAAGGGAGGAAGGAAGAAATATAATCCCCTTCTTGTATTTTTTAAGATAGGATCTCACTAAATTGTTAAGTTACCCAGGCTGGGATCAAACTTGTGATCCTCCTGTCTCAGCCTCTCAGAGTGCTGCCTTCTAAATGAGCTGTTGGGTTTGTTTAACTACCACCCTATAAATCTATGGAATATGGCGAAGCCAACACAAAAAGAAGTATAAATTCAACATGCATCATGAGGAAGTTCTGGAAGAGGGACAAAAATTTTTGCTTAGCAATTTGGAATTTAATTTGTGCCACATCTAGTTAGCAAAATCCATATTATCTCCAGTGAACTTTATCCTATATAACTCTATCCATATATGATTACATAGTTGCAATATTATTTATATATACATTCTCTCTCTCTCTCTCTCTCTCTCACACACACACACACACACACACACACACACACACACTTCAAAAACAGTGGCTTCCAAAACCAACTGATCAAAGGCCAGCAAAACATTCAAGTACTACAAGAAACTTATCAGATAAAAGGTGGGAAATTGATAGTTTTAGCAACACCATCTACTTAAAAATGTTTAAAAGAAGTAAGTCTATGTATATGCCATAGCATAATAGTTTACAACCTTTTTTAATGCCTAGGCAAATCAGTGTGTAAATTACCAAGAACTGCATCTTGTTAATCCATACCTGTAACCTTTGGTTTATTGTGACTGGATAAACCTTTGTCCCCAACACCTCGTGACATAAAGGCAAGTTTGGGAGGCCTCCTTTCCTGTGTCATGCTATCTGAAACAGTAAACATATTTTTTGAAGATAAAAGCAAATTGTTTATGGAATATAAATAAGAAAACAACAACAATAACAAAAACAAAAAAGCCTCTTTCCAACAAAAAGCATAATTTTACAATTTTACAAATTGTCTTTAAAGACCATCAAAAGAAAAGCAATACTGTACTGCAAAATAGAATCTAAGAAAACATACTTCCAAAATACAATTCAGTTAAATGCTTCAAAGTCTTGAAAACTCAATAATATGCAATGGATTTTGTTTGTTGGCTGGTTTTTTGTGTGTGTTTGTTTGCCTTCTGTCATACGGGAGACTGGACTCAGCACCTTCACACTGAGCCACATCTTCAGCCCTTTTTTATTTTTTATTTTGAGACTCTATCTCACTGAGTCATTAAGTTGCCCAGGCTAGGCTCAAACTTTGAATCCTGTGCCTCAGTTTCCCAGAATGCTAGAATTACAGGAATAGGGCTCCACGCTCAGCTATTTGATGTTTTAAAACACTACAAAGAAATCCTTATTCACAATTTTTGCAGCATTCCTCAAATCAGCATGGTCAGAACACCCCTCTGTATTATGAAGTGCTCCACACTCAAAGATTTCTAGAAGATACAGAGATAAAGCCAATTTCTTTACTGTATAAAACCAGAATCCTTAATATCCTCATGCACCCTGTGAGTCTCTCAGGATTGGGTATAGTAAACTTATTTGATAATACTTTTCACGGAACCCAGTTTAAGAAAACCCTGCACAGGAATATGTTATCACAGTTAGGAATGAGCGTATTAGGAATATGTTAGTTTTAAAAACATAAACATGCTAAGAACAACACAGATATGATGCAAACACACATGTAAACAAGAAAAACATGGAGAATTATACATAGGTTAATAATGTGGAAAGTAGAAACATACATACAACAATAATATTTTGGGGGAAAACACCTTAAACTTCTCTTTGAAGTACTGATGTAATAAATTTGGCAATCTTGTTTTTGATAAAGACCATTTTAAAGCTTCAAGCCCAGTTACATTTATGAGATACTCAAATACTGGTCAAATAAATGTGGTAGAGTTAGTATGAAAAGTTTTATTCTTAAGAAGTAAAACAACACATTTGTGAAGTCCAACATAACACTCAGGAGTCATACCTGATAAAGCTGTATATCAGCAAAAACAGTATCACCCACAGTGGATTTTTGAGGACAGAAAGAAAATAAAGGAAAATTTTTACATTTTAAATACAAGAAAAAGGCCATTGTTTTAAAAAAGGAAATCATATTGAATTAATTTTATGTAAATTATGGTTGGTAACATTTTCCAGGGTTGGAGGAAGAGAAGAATACACATTAAACTACATATTTTAAATTTGCTCAGAATGTGAGCAAGTGGGATACTGGAATATTATTTTAACTCAAAAAGTATACTGATTAACCATGACTTTAACAAGTGCTAGAATAAAAGAAATGTTATTTGCTAACACTTTTATGATGCTACCATTCAGATATCTACAAATGTCACCTAAGACAGTTACTGTGGAAGGAAGATCTTTGCACTGGGATAAGTTCCCAAATTATAGAAGGTAAACTGACTACAGAAAATTAATTTCCACTATTAATTGTAGCTAACTGCACACACCTGTTTGGAAAGAGATATTTCCATTAATGAACGACACACACACACATCCACAGTTAACAGGCACTGTAAACAAATTCTTAGGATGGTCTTCTCTCCATCAAGCTGTGAAGGCAGCCTGAGTACTTGTGGACCAAACAGATGAGCTGCTGCTGGAAAGTTCCATGAATAGGGAATGTGAACTACAGAACTGTGGAGTTGGAAAGTATGGCTACCTTCTGCCAGAGACACTGAGAAGGAGTCAAATATCAGCTTTAAGGAACAAGACACTGCAACAAAATCTAACACATCTAGTTTGCCATCTAGCAATTATGTACCAAATATTTCTTATTACTTCTTCACAACTATGATCATGACCCAAAACA
Organism: Dolichotis patagonum; assembly: GCA_004027295.1. Classification (NCBI taxonomy): domain Eukaryota; kingdom Metazoa; phylum Chordata; class Mammalia; order Rodentia; family Caviidae; genus Dolichotis; species Dolichotis patagonum. The sequence continues at coordinate 153,222 of PVJX010000124.1, forward strand.
TGGATCATAAAACAAAGCCTTCTCGTTCAAATGAATTTTTTTTGGTATCGGAGATAAATTCACAGCCTCAAGCCTGCCAGGCAGGTGCTTATGCCACTGAGCTAAATCCCCAGGCCTCAAATAAATTTTAAGAGATGACTAACTTACAGAAAACAAAGGAAAACATTCAGCAGAGAATGCTGTAAGATTAAAATGATCATGATTAAAGATACTAAAAGAAATAGCAAGATATGACCAAGCAGCATGTACCAAAATATACACAGCAATTCTATTTATAATAACCAGAAACTGTAAACAATCAATTCTACAAAAGAATGGATAAAAAAAAAACCTGTGGTCTACTCATACAGTATGATACTACATAACAGTAAGAAGTTATGTATTGTTATACACAATAACATCAACAGTGTGTTGGGCAAAAAAATAAAGACCTAAAGTGTGCATAATATATACTCAGCTGCACTGCATTCAAAATGACAACACTAGCAGCTTATCTATTACTTCCATGTATTTAACCAGAGAAGGAAAATCTCTTGGAGAATATTTATGCTAAAAATCATAACAGCAAACTAGTGAATAAGTGTTTACAAATCAAATGAAATGTCTGTGTATTTGAATGACTCATTAAATTGAGAGAAATTGCTTAATTGATATACTGCTTAACATCATCAGCCACAGCATAATGCAGACCCAAATGACAATTTATCACCACAGAAAAAGCTTGTAAGGAAAATATAAATTCACTTGACTAGAATGAGGTATTATAAAACCTGATACCAAGTGTACCACACATAGCATTTATTCAAAAATCTCCCTATGTTGAATTACTAGTCAGCATAAACTCTTTATTTTATTTTGGATAACTGTATATAAAAATTGTATCCATATGAGACATTAGACAACACCAGAGTTGCATACTGAGATCTGGCAATTCAAAATATTCTTTATGGGGCTCTGTCTCACAGGACCAGAAATCCTGCCTCTGTGGATAACACTGAGGGTGATTCAGACTGACAACCAATCTCTAAAGGCACTTATCACCACCGATCAAAATTTAAACTGCACACCCAGTTTGCCCTAACAGTCCTATTCCTAGGGAGTTATCTTTTAGCCACTCTACTGGCACATATACAATCTGATAAATATGCATACATAAAGTTATTCACAGAAGTACTATTTATAAAAGAAAAAGACTGAAACAATCTAAATCATCAGGAGATTGGTTTTTAAAAGTTTATGATGTATTCATAAAATACAAAGCAATAACTTAAAAGATCACTTGTATAATTTATGTACTAATATAAAATGATCTTGAAAACCAACTGTAAACTTAGGAAGGTATAACCTCCCACTTTTAAGAAGATGGAGTAGATGTAATTTTCCCTATTCATCTTGCTAAGCACAATTAAAAATTCTGGACATAATTCATAAAGCAAATATTAGAAAATGTTGAAAGAGGGAGAGGAGTATGGAGACCACCTAGGGACCTCAGATTCAAGCAACCGCATAATGGGGATTTCTCTAGGTTTCCTTCTCACTGCACACATATACCAGTCTTAAAGCTGCAGAAGTCAGCAACCTAGAAATATCCATGGGCAGCGACAAAAGGAAGCCTCAAAAAGTCAGCTCTGTAGCCAAAGGACATCCATTCTCCCCAAAATTTGACTCAATGCAAAATATCAAGATTTTGCATAGATGTACACAATTTAATTCTAAAATATACATGGAGAAGCAAAAGACCTAGAATAGTTAAAATATTTTTGTAAATACTTTTATTTACAAGACTTAGTATTTAGCTACAATATTGAGACTGCGTGGTACTGACAGTAGGCTAAAACACACCGATCAATGGAACAGAACTGAGAACCAAGAAACAGGCCCTTGCAAATATGCTCAAATGATTTGGGGTAAAGTAACGAAAGCAAGCCAATGGAAAAGACGTAGCCTTTTCAGCAAATGGTGCTAGAACAATAAAATATCCATAAGATTAAAATCAAAAAAACTTCTAAGGCACATATCTTATGAAAATCAATTAAAAGTGGGTCATGGAGTTAAATGAAAGTTCTAAAACTCTGATTAAAATAAAAAAAGACAATGAAAAGAAATAGGATACAAAAAATTCCATGTATTGCTGGTGGGTGATAAAATAGTGTGGTCACTTTGAAAACAATCTGGCAGCTTCACAAATAACTAAACATAGAAATTACCATGACTGAGTAATTCCACTCCTAGTCATATACCCAAGAGAACTGAAAACACATGCTACAGAAAAACCGTTATATAAATGTTCACAGCAACATTTTTATAACTGTCAAGAACTAGAAACAATCTAAATGTCCTTCAACTGATGAACAGATAAACAGAATTCACTCGAATGTTAGTCATCTATAAAAAGGACTTGAATACCGATTCATGGTACAGTAAGAATAAGCCTTGAAAAAGGTATGTTTAAGTAAAAACGTCAATCACAACAGTCCGTTATATGAAACATCCAGAACAGGTAATTCCATACAGACAGATTAGTAGTTGCCAGGTGAGCTGCAGAAAGGAGGCAGAAGAAAGTGGATAAAGGATTTCCACTCAGAATGACAAAAAAAAATCTGAAATAAGATAGTAGTAACATATAAAAAACACTGTAAATTTACTTAACATTATTGAAGTATGTTTTAATGGGTTGAAGTTCTAAAGTTCTAGTTTTTTACTATTAATGATATATAAATAATACCTTAACTTTTTAAAACCGAGGAGAAAATCTTGCCAAATCTAGCATTGGGCAAAAGTTGTTGGGCTTGACACTAAACTCATGAATCTGAAAAACGGAAATTTTATAAATTTGACTTGTAAAATCAAAACTTTTTACCCTGTGAAAACTCTTTTCAGAGGCTAAAAAGGTAAGCTTCAGATTGGGAGAAAATATTTGTAAATCATGTATCTAACAAAGGACTACTACTGCATCTACAATATACAAAGAATTATCAAAACTCAACAATAAACTAGACATGGTGGTATACACCTGTAATCCCAGCACTCGGGAGGCTAAGGCAGGAGTATCACCGTGAGTTCAAGGCCAGCCTAGGCTACATAAGTGAGTTAAAGGCCGGCCTATACTATACAGGGAGACTCTGTCTCAAAAAATAAACAAACAAAAAACTCAACAATTTAATTAGAATCTAGGCAAAAGAGAGAATTTAGTAAAAAGGTATATTACAGATGACATTAAGCATATGAAAATGCTCAACATCGTGAGTTACCAGGGAAACTCGGAACCACAATCAGTTATCACCCCACATCTTTCAGAACAGCTAAAATTAGTAAGAATAACACTAAATGCTGATAAGGATGTGAAAATATGGGCTTATTCATACTACCGATGGTAAAATAGTGCAGTCACTCTGGAAAAGTATAACAGTTGCTTTAAAAACTAATCATGTGGATGCTATTTGAGCTGCGTATCTGCACATTTATGTCAGAGAAATGAAGACTTGTGTTCCCTCAAAAAAAACCTGTACACAGGGCCAGGGTAACTCAGCAGCAAAAGTGTCTGCCTGGCAAGCACAAGGCCCTGAGCTTGATCCCTAGTGCAAAAAAAAAAAAAAAAGAAAGGAAAAGAAACCTGTACACAAATATTTATAAAAGTGTTTTTCTATGAGGACTAAAAACTAGAAAAAAGTACGTGTATTTCAATGGATAAATCATTAAATGAACAGTGTAACATTTATAATATGGAGCATTATCTATAACAAAAACGAAGAAACCACTGTATACAAAACAAAAAAGAACCTCCAGAGAAATATGCTAGGCAAAATAAGCCGATCCCAAAAAGCTACATTCTATATAACAACACTCTTGAAATGACAAACTTAGAAAATGGAGAACAGATTAGTAGTTGTCAAAGTTAAGGAGACAGTAGAAGCACGAGCAGTGAAATTGTGCGGTAATAAAACAGCAGTGTAAAGGGTCCTGGTGTTGACTGGGATGTTATGTATCTGGCCACACTGTGTCAACACCAACTGCGATGCTGCACTGGAGTTTAACAAGATATTACCACTGGGACACAGTAGCTAATGGACAAATAACCTTTCACTGCAGGGGAATCTATAATAATTTTAAGTGTTTGTAAATCATATATCTGAAAAAGTCCTTTTATTTAGAAATTATCAATAATTTCCAAAACTCAGCAAGTAAAAAAAAATGGTCAAACGATTTGCACCAAGGATGATAAACAGATAAAAAATAAGTACATGCAAAGATGCATGGAATTACTTGTCACTAATGCAATGCAAATCCAAAAAACCACTGACAACAATAGCATTCATTTCACACTTAGAAAGTGTAGTGCAAAGTAATGAAAAGCATTTGACCATATAAAGATTTGTATATGAATTTTCATAGCCGCATGACTCATAATGGCCAAAAACTAGAAACCACCCGAATGTCCATCAATAAGTGAATGACTAAACAAACTGGAGTACTTGTTAGTAATGGAGAGGTCAAGAATGATGAATCAGAAAACAAGTAGGCTGAATGAAATAATCTAAACTCCCCTTCTCCAAAAAAAGAAGTACATTCAAGTTATTTCACCTATACAAAATCTTGGAAAATGTAAATAAATGTAAAATAAGAGAAAGATGATCCCTTATTGCCTGAATTGGGGTGGAGATGGCAAAGGCAGAGGGAGCAATCCCACAGGACATACTTCAGGGACAAGGATATGGCCACTATCTTGACAGTCTCATGGGTGCACAAGTATGTCAACACTTAGCAAACTGCACACATCAAATCTGCACAGCTCACTGTATACCAACTGTATCTCAAGAAAGCTGCTCAATGTTTTTAAGGAGGTGGATTTTAAAGGGTAAAGACAAGCAAATTTTAAATGTAAAAAAACTGCACAAGGATACAAAAGAAAGTAAGGAAATGAGGACCAATATCAGCAGGAAAAGTTCTCACTAGATACCTTTTAAAAGTTCTGTGCAACTGAATGTACAGCATAGTCTAAAATAAAAAAGTAAACAGCATGACACTCTAACCCCCAGAACTAGAAAAAAAGACACAGACTGAGCTGGAAAAGCAGAAGCATGTCATTCAGGAGTGTCACTAATTGATATGCTTTATCACAGCAACTTCAAGAGCCTGAACGCGATGTCCTTTCATATGTGTCAGCATTTCAAACAGCAATGAAGAGAGGGAAACTTAAGCAAGTCTAAGACTGCTGCATCTTTCAGTCTAAAGTATCCAGAAGCCAACAGTAACAAGCAATTGACTGGGAAGAATTCTTTCCTAATCTCACCAGCTGTTTAACTGCTCCAAAAAGGGTCTTCCTTAAACTCTGGAAATATTAATTTTGTCCCACAAATGAAGGTAATTGGGCAAGAAAGAGAAACTAAGCAACTAAAGGAGACACTGTGACTTTTTTTTCCCCTCAAGAAAAGAATGTTAATGATAACATGAAATAAAGATGAAGATTCATTCAAATAAACTAAATTAATTTTTGTTTAAACAACTTTAGTTTTTAAAGTCTGTTTGCAAGCTTTATTTTGTTGGCCAATAAGCATAATTTATGTATTATGTTATAAAAGCTGGTATCATTCTTAATTAGCTCCTATTCAGGGTTTATGAATGCCAAGCTTTAAAAGAAAGAAATAAAAAGCATTCTTCTCTGTGCTCATCCCTGCTCTCAGCCAGCAATGATGTCGACAACCACTGATCTAGAGGAACACAGTGCCTCACAAATGACTGCGCAGAGTCATGTCACAAATTTTTATTCTTTTAATTCTTATCAATATTTAAATAAAATATAATTACAAATGTCTTTAAAATAAATACTGTTAAAGCAAAATTCTTTGTCGGGTTATATTAATTTCTATCACAGGAAAAACAGAAATGGTAGTTCTTTTCTTTTCTTTTCTGTTCTGTTCTGTTCTTTTCTTTTCAAATGCTACTGCAGAACCCAACATAATTGACATTTCAAATCAAATTGAGAGGTAAAAAACATACTCAGAAATACAGCTGTAGAGTGAGGGGAAAAAGCACTTCAAATTTTTATTCTACAACCAACCAAGAAAAACACAATCAATTATACATAAGGCAACTTTATATTTCAGGTGTTTCTTTCTTTCTTTAATGATAAGACTAACTATGGTATCTCCAGTTTCCTAAGTTGCTCAGTATAACAATGTAATACATTATATGCAGCTTTAAAATGCAAAATTCAAATAAATGCAACTACAAGTAGATAAAACAGATAAACTCAATCTAAAATGGGTATGATTTTGAGATTTCAAAAATGTCCTTTGAGCACTCTCCCTCTACACTATCAAAAAAATAATAATAATTAAATCGGAAACCCACAAAGTTATTTCATTTGGTGTGAGAAGTTACACTAAACTTTGTGATTCTGGCTGCTATAAAAAAAAACCAGCAGCCCCTTCCCAGGCTAGGCTTCCCTCTCCCAGGATGTCTCCGCCTCTGACCCTCTGATGTGCTCTCCAGTAGGAGGCCCTCCACAGCAGCCAAACCAACAAGGACACACATCTTGGATTTAGAGTTGGTAAAAGTGTAAGCTAAATAACCCTCTTTTCTTTATATATTACCCAGCCATTAGACAATGTCACAGCACAATGAGGATCAAAGGAAGAAAAGTCAGCAAAGTTCAAGATAGAACAAAAGGAATCATCTCAAGAATGGTGAGAAAAAAATTGAAAAAAGTTAACAAAACCTCAAGGGCTTGTCATTAAAAATTCTAATGGATAGCTAATTGCAGTTACAAAACCAAATGGGGGATAAAACGCATTTGGCTAAATAAATGCTAAAATTTCAAATTTAAAAAGTTTAACAAAACTCCAAGCAAGATACATATGAAGAAAAACATATTAGACATATCATAAACTTCTCTAAATAGAATATAAAGAGAAGACCTCTAGCTCACCCAGACAGAAACAAGAAGTTACCATGATAGCTATTTAAGACACGGAAAGAAGGCAGTAAAAGCAAAAATACTTTCTTTAAAGATGATAAAAATATTCTAAAATTGAACATATGATTTCTCATATCTCTAAATATACTAAAATACTTGGAAATGTATACTTTAAATAACCAAATAAGGATGTGAAATAGTTCTCAATAAAGCCATCTTTTAGAAGAATCAATTGCATTTTTACATATCAGTAAAATGCTACTGAAAAATATGCTTTGCTTCATAACATATTAAAATGTATACAGCACTTGGAAGGCTGAGGCAGGAAGGCTGCCATGAAATGGAGGCCAGCCTGGGCTACATAAGCAAGTTCAAGGCCAGCCTGCACTATACAGTGAGACTCTGCCTCAAAAAAAAAAAAAAAAAAAAAAAAAAAAAAAAAAAAAAAAAAAAAAAAAAAAAAAAAAAAAAAAAAAAAAAAAAAAAAAAAAAAGCACACAAGCTCTTCTTAGAAAAAATTATAAAATTTAGTAACATGAGATTAAATATATGAGAATATATGCAATGTTCATATGTAAGATGTTTTACTATAATCAAAGTATCAGTTCACTTCAATTTGTACTATAGATTAACTGCAACTTCAATCAAAATCTTAAAAGAATTCTCATAATACTTGAAAAACTAATAGCTAAACTTACAGTGAACAGCCAAGGATCAAGAACAGTGAAGATACTTATTAAAGGAAGAAGAAAATAACAGGAAGGGATATGTACTCTTAACAGCTGCCACAAGGATATGATAAAGAAGGGCAATAGGCCTTAATGTAGGAAAAGGAGACAGATTCATACATACGAATAAGTGGGAAACTGACTTACAGCAAGCATGTGCATTTGTATCCATAGTGTATATCCAACACAAAATCAAAGATAGATGGATAACAGACTTAAATGGGAAAAGCAAATCTTTCAAAGTTTTAGAAGGCAATTTAGAGGGCTGAGATGTAGCTCAGTGGTAAAGTATATTCCTAGATTTGCAAAGCCCTAGATATGACACCAAGCATGGCAAAAAAAAAAAAAAAGTAGAATAGGAAAATTCGGACTGGCAATTAGTTGGGACTAGTCTACTTACTAGTATTAAAGCATAAAGATTCGCTAAGCACAATGTGTTACTGATGCCTGGGTAAATAGACTAGAAATTTCAGAGGTACACCAAAGTATATATGGGAAAACAGTACAACAAAGGTAACATCTGAAACCAGTGGAGAAAAGATGGACTTTCTGACAAATGATGTTAGAACAGCTAAGTACTTATTCAGGGGACAGGAAAAGAAAAGAAATTCAATCCACAGTTTATATTATACATTAGCTAAAATAAAAATGGATCACAGATGTGTATGTAAAAAATAAAACCACAAGAACACTAGAAGAAAACACGGAAATTCCTTATAACCTTAGAGTGACTCAAAATCCAGAATCTAAAACACAATGGATAAATTTAATTGTGTAAAAATTAAAAATCCTGCATGGCAAAAAACACCAAAAGCAAAGTCAGAAGACCTGTACTAGATCAAATATGCGAGATACAGAGGATAAATATTGTATGACCCCACTTATGTGAGATACCTAGAATAGGCAAAATCATAAAGACAGAAAATAAATTTCAGAAGTTACCAGAGGCTGGGGAGAGGAAAGAATGGCAATTATTTCTTACTAGGTACAAAGTTCCTGTTTAAGAAGATTAAAAAGATTTGGCAATAGACAGCACTGATTGTTGCTCAATATAGTAAATGCACTTTAAACTACTGAATTGTACACTTAAAAATGGTTAACATGGTAAACCTTGTTACATAATAAAAAACCAGTGAGGTTTCCAGATAAATAATTTTAAAAGACAAATGGCAAATAGGTTGGAGAAATAGAACATTTACACCTCATGTCTCAAATGAGTTCACCCCACTTATAAAGAAACCAAAATAAATAAATACATTTTTTAAAAAAGAAGAAACTAATGATTAAAAAAAAACACCAATACCCAATGTAAACATTGACAGCAGAGATGAACAGTTAACACCAAGAGAATTACAAATTGCCCTTAATCATATGAAAAGATGTTCAACTATGCAACTTAAAACTATACTAGAATATATTTTTCACCTATCAGATTGGGAAAAAAATTAATAATATACTCTCATAGTAAATCTGTATGAAAAGTTACCCTTGTATTCTGCTGGCATAAATAATTGCTATAAACATGACTGAAAGCAAATCAACAATATCTGTAACACTACAGATCCATGCAGCCTTTTATCATAAACAAGCCCATTTCTAGGAAGTTACATGCTAGTGCATGTGAGAAATACATACATATGTATAAGGTCATTGTAGCAATAGTGTAGAATAGTACAAAGTTTGAAACAACACAAATATTCATTCAAAGAAAGTTGATTCAATAAATTATAGAACTGTTTTCCATAAAATGGAAAAGTATACTCTGTAAAGAACAAGATGCTGGGCATGACGGCACATGCCTATAATCTCTGCACTTGGTAAACTGAGGCAGGAGATTCACCATGAGATCAATCCCAGCCTAAGCTATACAATGAGTTTGAGGCCAGCCTGAACTAACACAGTAAGATCCTGCATCAAACTGTTCCCCCCCCCCAAAAACAAGAACCATCTCTCTATTCAAATATACAAAGAGCTCTGAGACATAAGATTATGACAATAAAGCAAGAAGCAGAATAGTGTACCTGTATATTTTTTATATTAAAGGGAGAAATAAGAATGTGTATTTGTATAAAAAAATGGAAAGATACACATAAGAAACTAATAAAAAACAGTCACAGAGGATGAATGAGGGAGCAGCTGGGATGGAAGAGATTTTAAAAAAACGGAAACAAGACCTACTTTTGAAAATTTCAGCCATGTGAATGTATTTCCCATTAAGACTGCTTTAACAACTTGATAGGGATTTCTAATCCTAGGATATATCCACTAGTCAAAACTCAAATACAATGCACATTATATATACGATTTTTATCTCAAAAAAAAAAACCCTTAAGTACTTATTTCTAGTTAATTATATGCATGTTAAACTATTTAGGAGGAAGTGTTCTGATGTCTGTAATTTGTTCTGAAATGTATAAAAAGAAGATAGATTAATACATGGATAAAGATGAACAGATAAACACTTAAGTGTCAACTGTAAGAGCATAAGATGCACATTATAAAATTCCTTCAGCTTTTCTATGTTTGAAATTTTCTAGTAAAACATCTTATGAAAATTTTAAAAATAGAGAAATTATAAATCAATAAGCAGCACAAAAATAAGCAGAACTTACAAATGGGTATGGTATTTAATAGAAGACACAAATGTTCCATAAACACACAAAAAACAGTTCAACCCAACTACAAGTTCAAACCATCTTGAGATACCATTTCTCAGTCATCAGACTGGCAAATTTTTAATCAGTACCAAATACTGAAGAAGATACAGAAATAACCCAAAACACAAATATGAGAAAGGGTTACAAAATGTGAGGTATTCACAAAATGAAGTCTACTATGAAGCAGTGATACTAAATGAACTATCAATCCTCCTATCCACAGAAAAGAATCGCAAAATAAATTTTAAGTAAATGATACAAGTAAAGAACAATCAATATGTTTCTATTTATATTAAGTTCAAAAATAAGCTAAACTAAACCATATATTATTTAGGCACAGAGATATGGTAAAACTATGTATAAAGGAAATTCTTAATTAAAAAATATCAGAATAGTACTTACCTCGGGAGGGATACTGCAATCATGAAGGAAAGACACATCTACAGTTTCTAACATACTTATAATATCCTATTTCTTTCTTTTTTATGTTTATTACTATGTTTGCTGCACATAATGACTCCTTTTCTCGTGGAGAGTTGGTCCATGTATTCACACATCTTAATTCTTCTTACTTCCCCTTTGCCCTTTTGCCTCTCTCAAACCATTTTCACACCCAGTCTCTCACGATTCTCACATTGACGACAGGAAAGGAAACTGAGGTCTAACACAATTCCCAGTCTCACCCCTAGAGAACCCGCCTTGGTTCCTCTGGGCAAGGCCCTGGATTTGACTTCCCCAACGAACTCCTGAGTCACTGATGCTGCAGATCCAAGAACCACTCGTCAAGTAGCAGCGCCCTTAGAAGTCCTCTAGGCCTTGTCTTAGCCACCACTTCATGCTGTAGCCTTTCTCAAAAAATACAACATTTTCCTCTTTTCATCCTATGACAATTAGAATGTTTCACAAATTCCAGCCGGAAGTGGCTTAGGATAAGAGAATTTTATCATCTTATGTAACAGGAAATCTGAGCAAACCCAGGGTTGGTTCTGTAATGTTCTATTTCTTAACCTGGATGATAAGATACATGAGTTTTCATTATTATTCTTGATACATGCTTGCTATACCCTTTTGTAAATATATTCTACATTTAAATATAAAAAGTTTCTATACCATTACACATCTCAAGAACTTAAAAAGCATGCTTATAATATTAAACATTCAAATGAAATTGTGTAATAGGCATCTCAGCCTTAAAACATTCAAAACCAAAGTCTTGACTCTCCACACCACCCTCCCCACCCCTCACATACACCCTTGCTCTTCCTGCTCCCTTTCACGTTAATGAATAGACCCTACAGCCTTCCAGTTGCTCAGTCTGAACCTTGGAATCATCCTGGATTTCTCAAATCCCACACCCAACTATGTGCCAGTAATTGTTCGTTTGGGTCTTTTGGTGCTTTTTGTTTTTGTTGTTTTTTTGAGACAGTCTCACTATGTAGTTCAGGATGACCTTGAACTCACTACATAGCTCAGGTTGGTTTCAAACTCACAGCAATTCCCCTAGCTCAGCCTCCCAAGTGCTGGGATTCTAGGTGTGCAACACCACTCCCTGTAGTTTTTTAAATTATACCTAAAACCCACTGTGTCTCACTCACCTCATCTAATCACTTTGGTCCACCGTTTTGCTTTGTACTATAGCCCCAACATCTAAAAGAAGCTTCAGTAGGGGTTTAACAATATCTGAATGAACAACCTTTCATAGTGTTGCTTTTTTACTTTTCTTTTTGGATGTTTTGAAACAAGGAATTACTATTAGTCCAGGCTAGCCTTGAACTCACTATGTAACCCTGGCTGGCCTCAAACTTGAAACAACTATCCTGTCTCAGTCTCCAGAGTGCTGGGATTACAGACATGTATCATCATGCCCAGTTTATAGTACTGCTTTTTAAATAATAATATGCATTATAATATTGAGCACAATTTCAATTCATAATATCATAAGTTGTGTTATCTCCATAAATAGACATGAAAAAGTAAATAAAGTAGCACTAATATGAAATGAAATATGAAGCACACACATGCTCTTCCCTGAATATAAACCATTTGTTTCCAAAGGGAAACAAAGAAATTGCTAAGAGTTCGATTTGTAAGATTAAAAACTGGTTTTGAAGAAATCAAGGAAAGCAAAGTACATCAGATTTTTCCAAAGCCAAACTAAAATAAAAGCTATCATTTGAATTTCATACCTCCTACTAAATTAATGTACTCTTCCTGCAGAGGTAAAAGCCATGTCAAAAGCATATCCTCACTCTGTAAAACAAACATTTATGACTTGCCTCACCAACAGAGAAACAGGAAGGGCATACGGTGCGGACTGGAAGTAACCTGAAAGTGCATCTAGTATTACTCCTTTCATTTTTACCAAACAGCAAACAGAGGACCTAAATGACCTGTAGAAAACTGAAAAGTGTCGTGTCAAAATGAACAATAATTGAAAAATGCTAGAAGGAAAAATAAACAATTTTAACTGGCCTATTCTGTTTTGATACTTGCTACAGTAAAAATTCAGCTTTTATAGAATTAGAGACAAAATACATCTCCATGGAAACAGGATGTGAGACCAAGAAGTATGGTTTTCTATGCAGGTTTTCACACAGCAAGAATACACATAGGTTGGGGGTAGGGTAAGTTGCTGAACAGAGCACAGTTTGACAGTTAGGTCTGGATTTGAGTTCCAACTCTACCACTTACTCTGACCTAGGCACTGTTATTCCTACTGGACCCCCTAGTTGCTGGCTGTTTGTTTTTTTAAATCAGCAAATTGGGGATTATTAAGACCTACTTTATAAGATTATCAAGAACGTAAAAGAGCACAGGTCATGTAATTCAATACCTGGTACATTCTTGGTTCAGCTGCCCTGCAGGTTTTGGATATTTTATTCCTAAGTGCAGAATGTGTAATAAGCATTAGCCTCTCTGCCTCTGTGAACTTTACTGTACCAGCCTATCACTGGGATTTCTAACAGCAGGGGATGGCACTGTCAATACTGCTATCTCTGGAACCTGTCATTTCCTAACAGTAGCCATTCGATGCTTTGTATATGAGCAAAATAAAAGATGCTGAGGATTTTTTAGTGGAAAATTGAACAATCTGACTGCAACTAGAAAGGATTTTCAAAAAGAATCCTTTCTACAGTCAACTAAACTACGTAAGATGACCATTTGCTATTTAAAGGCTTCTGGTTTAAACTCAAGGTTTTATTCCAATAGGTATCAATTTATTGTATTTTCTGAAACTTCTAATTATCAGAATAGCTAAGAGATGAAAAAGTGAAAGACAATATATAAATGTCACCCCTCACACACATTTCTGGAAATAAAAATCTTTACTGTTTTCATTTTGGGGTAAGAAAGGATATTCTACTTAGTAACAATTCTTTAGTATAAAAGTCAAATTCAAGACACACATCTTGAAGCAAATATTTATATTTTTGTAATAAAATACATGTTAGACTCTCTGCCTCACAAATACATAAAACATAAAGAAACATACCTGGGATGATATCGTTGATGTGCAAGAGAATTGTACTTTCAACACTTGCAAAACTACAAAGCTGAACTCCATCAAATTTTCCATCCCAGTTGCCAATAGGGTTATCCTAGAAATTATATAATAGGATAAACTTTGAAATTCTACTCAATAAAATGTAAATATGAAAATATATATTTTCCGTAAAAGGATCCTCTAAAATATTTTATGATGAATTTTAGCTATTTTGCCTAAGAGAAAGAAGATATTAGACATAACTGCCGTAATAATTAGGCTTTTTTGTTTTTGGGGAAAGAAGAACTAAGAACAACCAAGTTATAGTAAATCCATAGCTAAACAAGGAATCAGAAATGTCTTTTATACTTCACTGGACAATAAATATTAGTCTATGGAATAACACTCATAGAGGCTTAAAGACATTGTTTTCATAGAGAGATTTATTACTAATATACTATGTTACTCAGAAACCTGCTCAAAAAGATGATAATACCTTTACATTCACTGAACAATTAAACAATTCAAATTATTACATGCCTTGCTTTAAATTTAAAGCCTATTTTTAATTGTTGTTTTATCATTTTATGAGTATGTAAAGATTTCTTCCAAAATAGATTTTTCTATTTCAGTCACTGATATTTCAGTGTAGTACTGGCTAGAACAGTGCTGTTCACAGAGCTAGATTAATAGATGGTCCAGGAAGATAACTGCCTTCAGTACCAGTGTGTAAAGAATCCTGAAAAGTCCCTGAAAATCAAAATGTATGAAGGAAGTTGCATCTGCTTACAGCAATGCTTAACAAAGATGGATCAACACAGAGGGAAGAGCCAGCAGACTACACAAGGGCAGGAGCAGCCCAGCCTGGCAAACAAGATGGTCTCAAGGCTGCCATCCATGGATGTCAGCCTTAATGGGCTTTTGCCAATCCTGGGGCCAAGCCAAAAGTCTTGAGGAAAGGGAAGAGTAGTCCAAGTAACCAGTGGACCTCCTTCTCCAACATTCCCTCCACTCAGTCCATAATTTTTCCTCTAAAACATTAAGTTTTAAAAGGAGTTCTTTACTTTGGCTTTAACTTCACATGGTAAAAGCTCAGTAAATGTTGGTTTAGTACAACTAATGAGTATCAAATAAATTTCCAAGCACAAAATAACAGACACAAATGTCAGAACACTCTTACCCTACCAGTCTATTCAATTATGCCTGAATAGATAAAAATGATTACTAAAAACACTGCCTTCATGAGTACAAAAGTTTATTACTCACATCCTCTTCTAACTGATCCTAGTATTTAATAATTCCATACGAATCTCCTTTATACCTAACAAATTTTTGCCTATATTTTCAATCTATGATAAAAATGTTCTCAGCCTTTTTCATCTTGTTCTTTTGATGTCATGGGTATAATTCAACATGTCATGCTGGAATGTATCCATTATTAAGTACAATTATAAAGAAACATTAAAAATGAGTGCCATAAACAAGAGGATAAATACTTTATGATTCCACTTCTATGAGCTACACAGCAAAGGCAAATTCTAGGAGAGCAGTTAACAGCGTGTGGGGGCAGTAGGCAGAATTTATTTAGTAAGTACACAGTTTCAGTTCAGAAGGATGAAAATATTCCAGATATGGATATTGGTGATGAGTATACACTTGGTGCAATGAGTATACACTTAATTCCACTGAGCTGTGCATTTAAGAAGTTAAAATGGTAAATGTTTTATGTGTATATTTTACCAAAATAAAAAAAAAATCATAATGGATTTCATGAGCATACTCTTCAAAAGCTGTATAGGTTTCCTCTACTGAAGTATGTTCTATAGATGATTTTTTTTCTTTTTAGCCAGGGATTGAATTCACCACCTAGTGTTTGCCAGGTAGGCACTTGGCACTGAGCTAAATCCCCAGCCTATAAATGATTTTTTTACATTATTCAAAATCAGTTCAGCCAACAGAATTTTGTGAAGTATTACAAAAAGAAAAATATATATTACAAAACTATTTTCAAAATAAAGAAATATATGACATATATTTGGGTTTGGTAGGGATTTTTGAGTAAAAAGTTGTTGTTTTGTTTTGTTTTGTTTTAGCCATTAGTCAGTTATAATAAGAGCAAATGCAATTCTGTATCTAGATTCCTATCCCATTTCAGTGTTCCTTTACCAAAGATAAATTAGAATATGTTCTTTAAAATACTCCGAATTAGTCCATTCAATGTGTTCAATGTGTACCTAAATTGCCCATAAAACTAATACATATATTCACAATGCAAACATAATCCAAAATTTTCTTACCATGTCCACACCGACAAAATATCCTAAGCTCTCTTTTCCTGGCAAAACATCACAGAATATAACTGTTCCAGATTCTATAGTTTCTCCAACTTTCAAAGAAACTCTGGAGTTTATTTCCAAAGGGGGAAGTTCAACCTGCATTGAGTCCACTGGACCTGCGTAGTCACTTTCCAGTCCATTATCGTCATCTTCTATGATTTCTAGCTTGTCCAATGCAACAAATACTCCACAATCTTCATCACACTGAAAAAGCTGTTTTCCTTGATATACCCCATCAGTGAAACCTTGTCCACGACCTTCTTCCTAGTTTTTAAGAAATTTTTTTTAAAAATATAGAATAATTATCCACAGGATAAATTATCTATCCTAGAGATTTCAGTGAAATTACCTTGGAAAAATTCTAAACAACATATATAAGAAATATAACTATTAGTAGTTATTACTGGATCTATAATCTTTAAAACAAAGAAAAAGGTAAATCTGACACTGAAATAAAATTACCTGATAATTTCAAATTATAATTAGATAGAAGTATAATTATACAGTTTGGCTGGATTTTTCCATCAGGATTCAAATATTACTTTTGTAATAAAAAGAAAGATGTACTTTAACAGCAGTGTCAGCTCAGTTATTGAACACTTACTACATCCCAGCCACTGTGCTTAATCGTACATCAAAATCAAAATAGCACCACAAATTGTATATATCATCACCACTTTAGCAAAGGGACACAGATTTAGAGAAGATAAACAGGCTGGTTAAGTCCAGCTAGTAAACAGCATAACTAGTAACCAAGTCTCCAATTTTTTTTTTACTGCTTATAAAATTAAATCAAGGAAATAAGCCATGAAATTCTAGTCACAAGAATGTCAAAATATACTTTACATTGAAGTTCTTGAAAACTATAGTAAATGTGGAAACATTCACAGAGTTCTTGGGTCTCTTTGCAGTAGAACAACTTTCAAGTTGATTTCACATGTATTACCAGAGACAACTATAAGCAAGTTTAAATCACTGCAACTTATTTTTTTAAAAATCTTATATCTAAATTGTCATCACTTAATCGTACACATTAAAGAAGTGAGAAACCTACTCAGATGTCACAAGATCACAATTTCTGAAGCAAGTATAATTATTGCTCACTTTTTAATATAAGCAATGTTAATATCTCTTAGATAAGAAAGTCTGTAATAACTACATGATCTATTTTTCTGTTCTCACAATCATAGGCAGTTTTTACCACTTTCCAAGCATGATGTTAACATCATCTCAACTCAACATTGAAAAATGAATTCTGGGACTGGAGGTACAGCTCAGAAGTAGAACACATGCCTAGAATGCACAAGACCCTGGGCTTGAGCCCGAGCCCTACATACGTAAATAAATAGTAAATCCTAAAGATCATGAATATTAAAAATTACTGAAGACTTTGGGAAACTTTATTTAGTAAGTAAAGAGGAAAAATATGTAGGTACATACAAATACATACAGACACAAATACACATACATGCACATGGTCCACTAAAACAGTTCATCAAACTTACCAGCAACTCAACTCCAAAGAATATCCCCGACACCGTCCTCTCTGCTAATAAGGGTCCTCTGAAGCGTACAACTCCTGGAAATTTCTCTTCCCCAGATCGCAGCTGCACTTTCACAGGGCAGCCCACATCTACCTGGAGGCCTTTAGTTAGTCTACTTCTGTTTTTAAACAAGCTGAGCCTCTCCTCACAGTTGGTTATTGCCAACAGTAACTCTGTGAATTTTTCATTTATTTCTACAACATCCTTTTCGTCAACAAACAGAACTGCATGAGGTTGCTCTAGGATTTTTAATCCAATCTGATTTTTCTTGCCTTTGGCAGAAGGAATCCTTGAATGCCCCACAGAGCGGTCTTGAATATACTGTCCTATACTCCCCTTTGGTACTTTAAGGAGCTTTTGTGTCTGTTTGTCTGTAACACTGCATTCTTGAAGAAGCAAATAAAAAATCCGCTCTTCCCAATAGGGCGAAGTAACTTTTTCTTGGCTCCATAAGCCTGAACTCATCGTGAGAGTAACTTCAGAACATTAGCTCAAAAAAGGGACCATTAGTAAGTCTGTCGTAAAACTGCAAAAGATAAATTCACTGACAGTCCCAAAGTATGTTTTTAGCAATTTGATGTCCATGCTGTAAAGACAGCAAAGCAAAATGCCTGGTAAACAAGCAAAAATAAACTTTAGACTTCATTCTACATAACCTAAAATTGTTTAAAGGCTTTTAAATTTTTCAGTTGACTAATACACATACATATGAAGTATTTCCAAAAATACCTAAAATGGATAAAAAGACATATATAACTTGTATCTACTTCAATTATAATATTTAATTAAGGAAATTCAAAGTATCTTCAAAGACAATATAATAATTATTGTTTCCAAGGCTTCAAAATTTATAAAACCAGAGTCTAGCAAAAATTTTAAAGGTTGCTTCATATACATATTCTGACATCTTTATACTTAAAAAGTAGCATATTTCTTTGGAGACAGGGTCTCACTGTATAGTCTATGTTGGCCTTGAACTCAGTATGTAGCCCAGGCTAGCCTTGAAATCATGGCAATTCTCATGCCTCCTGAGTGCTGGGATCATAGGCATGCCCCACCATGTCCAGCAGAAGTAGCAATTTTAATGGATCCTGCCAAAGTTAAACAGATAAGCTGCTGCATTTGAGCAAAACACACATAAATCTTATGAATAAAAAGGTTATTATTTCTGAACATGGTTTAAATTAAAATTTACACATTAAAAGTTGGACATCTTTTATCAATAAAAATGTTATGTCACAATTTTAAATTGTAACCATAACTCATTATCTATTTTTATAATGGAACATTTTATGTCTAACTTAATTTTATTTCCTTAGTCCTATACACTTTTGTTTTTAGAGAGGCAAATACTAATCATATTCATCATAGTTGTAATTTAATTCCTCACAATCACAAATATCAGATATTATAAAGATTTTTGTAGCATCAAAACTCAGAGTATGTAACAAAGATACAATTTCGGTAAAGTTATGCAGAACTGTAGATGTTTATATCAAATATAAAGTGTTTGTATAGCACTATTTTAATTGTATCCAATGAAGGAATGCATAAAAGATTTTTCAACTTCAGATTTTCATTTGCAATTTTTACAAAAATAATAATTTTTCACAATGAGGGAGCCTTTCTCAAGCCTGCTTTAATAGATGGTTAAGCAATTTCATTAATTCAAATTGATGGCTTCATTATTTTAACCAATTATTTTGCTGAAAATAATAGCTCACATGTATTCTCTGTTACAAGAATGTGGCTATTAGGTTTCTAAATACAGTACTTCATCTTTATTTGAGATGGAGGTATCCATTTCCATTAACATAGCTAAAAGCAACAATTGATATCACTATCATATTCATTCAAGTTATTCTTAAAGAATAAAGACCTCTAAAACTAAAGAACCAAACTTTAAGTTTAGTCATTTAACTTAGTGATCAAAAAAGCCAGTAAATCTATACCCAGGGTAACAGAAGAAAAGAAATGTTACTTGGTAATGAAGTGCTCCATTATAGTAAAGATTTCATGACTCTGACCTCTGCAATCCAAAACAAGACACTGAGGTTACCTAAGGCAGGGGAAGAGTCTGGCGCCCCTGCAGACCAACAACGCTGAGGTACTAGTGTCACAACTCATGAGGACACAAGCAAAGGCAGGTAGATGAAGTCAGTCTCTTTTGTCTTCTTTTTTTATATAATGTGCTTGCTTCAATTCCACTTGAGGGCACTGTCTACTTCAGCTGGCATGGAATCAATTTATATCTGCCACTTACATAAGACACCTGTGGACACCTCACTCTTGGCACCACATAAACATAACCCCTTAAAAAGCTGCTTAAACCACCAGTAAAGCCCTTAATTTGGCTATATGCTACTAAGACACTTTTAAAAGGCCAACAATTTTCAACAAGGATATTATTTTTTCTTGGTCACTGAATCATCATTAGGAATATAAATTATTACGTGTGATTCTAAATATGGAAGGCTCTTAGTTACTCTGCTAAAAGGCTTTAGGTGACACTTTCCATGCTTCCGTGCCTGCTTTCTATACATCTTCGGTCTACAGTTCTCTTTTATAACCAGCCATTTTCTGTGGTTTCCTGTGGCATGCGTTTGACTCTCTTTACAGCCCTGTTGCTTTCCTTCTTATTAGGGACAGGTCTGCGAAGCTGGACAATAAGATATGTTTCTTTACAAAAACAAGGCAATAATAGCCATAGAGGAATATATAAATTCTGGAACAGTCTTTAGGATTAAAGCAGATAGAACATAATGCAGAGATACTATTTTGTTTGCTTCCAGAAGGTGTAAGTAGTCAAAAAGCAACATCCAAAACAGTGACCAAGAACAGTCTTGGTTCTTTTTAAAATGTAGTGTATTTTTTGGTCAAAACTTTTTCTAAAGGATAAGGCAATTTTATTTTCAACAGAAATTCTTTTTGTAAATTTCTAAATACAGTTACCTTCAAATTAAAACCACAATCTTCTCTGAATCTTAGTAATTATTTATATGCCAATAATTGCTACTCTGTTGGTTCCCTGGCATAACAATTCATGTCACAATTTACAGTATAAACCATAAGTGGAATAAACTATTATCAAGATAAAACTAAATTGTTATATATAATGCTTTGGGACACCATCTTTTAAATGAATTTGATTACAAAATTGCTTTTTGAAGCTTACTTAAGGGCAGCAATCCACAGTGAAAACAGATATAACTAGCTGGCTTATAAAAAGGTGGATGGCAATAATTAGTTTTCAAGTACTACTTTTCAACCATGAAATACACAAGGTGTGCTTTTGACTACCTTCCACTAGAACAAGCAGGAATGAGCTTACTGTCAATAGGATGGGTCACATTAGACAACTAGAACAGCCAAAGCAAAAGTTATAAAATATTTAAAAAGCATTGTCCAAAAATAAAAAGCATGTGGCCTTTCCTCTTTTAGAAAGAACACATTAAGAACAAGTTTGAAACTATCATATTAAAAATTAATTATCTTCTTTGCAACTCATGGAGAAAGTTGAATGGGGAACTTTATGGCCCTAGTCTAGAGATACACATGAAGATAAATTTAATGATTAATATTCTCAAATATCAGTATTACAACAGAAATATGCTACTACATATTTCTTCCCACTGAATATAATGAATACAATGTCAACATTATTAATTGTGGGGGGGGTCTCACTTTGTAGCCCCGGCTGGCCTTGAACTGATGGCAATCCTCCCACCTCAGCCTCCCAAGTGATGGGATTACAAGCCTGCACGACCACACCAACAATATTCTTTCAGAGGACAACCCACAACAGTTAAAATAAAAAGACCAAGCAGTGAAACTGGTTGAATATAAAGCAAAAGGATGTAAATCCCACTGTAAATGAGTTCTTACCTATCAGGAAGGCTGGCTTATAGATTTAGTATTTTGATGCAGTTAGACATTGAAAAACACAGAAGCTTTAAAATCAGATTACTGCTTTCAACAAATCATCCCATTTCACCCAGCCTCTCCCTTTAAGCAAAGATCACAAGAACAACAGGACAACCCAAGAAACAAGCACAGTCAAATTGAAAATCAGGATAGTGTGTTGGGGGAGGGGATCAGTGTGACAGGAGAAAATCTCACTTGTATTCTCTTATTACTTTGTAGTCTCTTATTACTTTGCAGGTGGAGTCACTTTGAGGGTGAGTATATCACAAATGACTCATCTAAATACTACCTTATTTCAGGCTGGATAAGTCAGTGATCATGAATATCTTCATAATTACTGTTAAGTACTGAATGAAGATTTCAGAGAGTTAAATATTTAAGCTTAAAAAGCATGCTGAATAAAAGGACTTTCTTTTGAGGACACTGAAGATGAGGGAATAATTCAGTGTCACATAGATCTGAAATCATATCTGGTTATCTGAGCTTATTGATGGTCTGGATTCAGATTAAAAGGGGATTTAACTGCATTACAATAAAACCATGAAAACAAGATGTGGTTGAAGAGCACAAACTGATCAATTTCCTATGAATGAAATGGAAAGATGATCAAAAAATAAGTCTTACACAAAAAACAGTAAAGGTCAGAATTACCAAGTTACACTTAGTACAAATGATCATTAGATACATAAAATGGAAAATGAGTAACTTGTCTAGAAGATACAGTATCATTTTGCTCTCAGGTAATCAGGGGATACCATTCATAGGAACCTCACAGACAGATGTAATTCAAGAATTCTTGGCATCGCCTGTGATATCCTGCTTGTTCTAAAAACCACAGGAAGCTACCTAAATCAGAACCAAAATTACTACTAAAATAATGCCCCATATTATAAATGGTAAAGAGATAGGAAGGTTAATATGAACACCCAAGAAAGAAGACAAGTGAACCTTTTTCCAAATGCTTCTAGATAGCTACAATGATTTACCATTTTAAGAACATCTCTCAGTAAAAGAACAAGTTGTTATATTCTTATAAGGTTAAACAGAAATATAAAGAATACAGAATCAGAAAACAGACTGGCTCGGTTTTAATATTCCTTACCACAAGTACACATTCCCAAAAACAAGTGAGATTTATAAGGCTTTTATTTTTAAAAAGTGCCTTGAAGTTGCGTGTTCATGTCAGAAGAATAAGAAACACTGCTCCCTCACTAGAGTTAAACCTAGCCATTTCACTCTCAAACTGTGAATTCCCCAATTCCCACTTCTTTGTACTTCCAGGACCCAGACCAGAAACTTAGTTAACTCAATGCTAATGAAAACCAAAATGTCATTTCATCATCCTAACTGCCAAAAGCTTCCTCCAGATTAAAAAAGAAAGACTCAGTAGCTGGGAGTATTTAATGATTTTTGGTCTAAAATATCACTATTCACTGGATCAGTGATCACTGTTCACACTACATCACTGTTGATTAAGGAAAATTTCACAATTATGAAATCAAGTTGTTTTGAGATTCATTTGAAAATAGCTTCCTAGAACTCACACCATGCATAACTTATAAATTCTGCATGAACAATGTAAAAACCCCTCATGAATTTAAGATCACCGTGTGAAAATCAGGAACAAACTAAAATAATTTGATGAATAGGATTATTACTCTTCTGTTCTTTATTAAAGACTTCCTTAAATCAAACGGAACCACAGCTTTGGCATGCTAGACCACAGAAATCATTGCTGCTCAATATCGGTTGTTTTATATAACAGGTGGCCTGGCCTTACAAGCACCTCAAAAAAGTTACCACCCCAAACAAGCTTTCTTCACAAGAATACATTAAAATTTTGCAGCAGAACAGCTGAGAATGTTCTGGGTATTATCAACATTCAGAGAACATGAACTTCAGTAAGAATTTCCAGCAAATCATTTTCTCTTAATACTGTTCTACTTCAAATCCACCCACTACCCAGTGGGGAATGGCAGGCTAAATTCTTAGGACCATTCAACCTACTTGGGGCATGAGGGGGTGTGCTGAAAACCAACACTTGAATCAACACCCTCTTGAGGCCTGGGTTTTTCTCTGTGAGCCTCTTATGACAAAATGAGCAATCTTATTCCAATCCCTAATTAGCACCAAAAGCAAGGTATGAACGCTCCTTAGCTTAGCGAAGGTCATAACTTTCCAGGGAAAAGTGGCGTGGGGAAGGGATGATCAGATGTGGAGATTGCAAGGCCACAGGCTTGGTGACTGGATGATGACAATCATCCTAAAACATGTAAACGCCAAGGAGTAGAATAGAAAAGCTGCCAAGTACATGAATAACCGTGTAGCTGACCCGACAGAGCATCAAATTCAAGAACACCATCTCTCTCCAAGATTTCGACTTCCCCCACGGATCGCTAATTGATAATAAAAACAAAAAACAGAAAAGAAAAAAGAACGCTTGTCTGAGCAGGACACTAAAGAACTCTGAGTTGCATACAAACCTGCCTCACCCTGGAAAGGAGGAAACTGAAAGAAAAAGCAGAACACGCCATTAAGGAGACTAGAACCCTGACTTGCTCTTCCTGGATGGGTGCCACAAACATCCGCCCCAAACTCTAACCCTAACTGATGCACAAGCCGCACAGAACAACGCGAAACACTACAACCTGGGGCTCTCGGGGCCAACGAGGGCCGTCAGGAGTCAGCCAGCAGTCCGTGCCTCGGTTTCCCCATCGGTAAATGGCTGGCGGCAAGGATGGACACTGAGTCCTGCGCTGCTCCCACCAAACCCTCTCTCTCCCGGGGTCCCGGCGGCTGCGACCACGCTCCCCCGGACTCTGGAGCCCTAGCGGGAAAGCTCGGGGGTGGGGAAGCCGAGCTGACGTCACAGGCACGGCACCCCGCGACCCCGGCTGGCTCAGGCGGTTCGGGGCAACTAACGGGCCAGCGCCCAGGCCCGCCGGTCACCCCGACGGCACAAGGCGCCCTGGGGCCCTGAGGGGCGCCCAAAGGGTCTAGCCGTCCGCCGCTCGGCCCCGGCTCACTCACCCACCAAAGGCAGTGGGGCGTCGCTGCCCTCCACAGACACTGCCTTCCCTCCGGCGTCCCGGGCCGGCCCGGCACCCCACACCCACCGCCCTAGTATTTACCTCCGACGCGCGGAGCCCCGCGCAGCCTAACCTGCTACCTGGGCCCGCCCCCACCTGCCCCGCCTCCGAGCCGCTAGAGAGAGGGAGGGAACGGAGGCGGAGGAGCCAAAGGCCACGCTAACCAATCGCAGCCCGAGGTACGTTCCTGCGCGCACTCTGATTGGGTCTCTCTGTGACCTTCCTCCAATAGCTGCCGGCGCGGCGCCGGCAGAAGGGACTTTCCGCTCTGTCAAGCTCGGTGGAGCCTAAGGGAAAAAGCAGAGGGGCGGGTCGGGAAAGAGCCAAACGGGAGCGGGGAACCCTGGATGATTGGACCAAAGCCTAGGAAGACGCGTTATCATTGGCTGATATGGGAGCCGGGGCGGGGCGCTGCGATCTCCTAGCTCCGCCTCCCATGCGCGCTCCTGGCTCTTGCTTTAGCTGTCAAAATAGGGATGGTAAGAAGTCCAGAGGAGAACTGGGAATAGTTTTCCAGAATTTCAAGAAAGGGCAAAGCTTCAGAATCACACCTAAAATAGAACCATTTGCTCTCTCAATTAGTTGTCGCTTAAGATGGAGAAGTCATAGGCACGCTGCGCCTCAATTTTCACATCTGTAAAGTGGAGATCTTACAATAGTACAACCTATCTTAGAGGATGGTTGTGCAATGCCGCTTTCAAGTTCCTACTACTCGGTAGAGATTAAAACTCTTGCCCTTCGGAAGTGGCCTGGGAACTCTGGTGTTTTTGAACCTCTGTTACCACCTACCCCAGTCTGAAAAGGAGGTTTTCTAAGAATGGTGAAGAACATGTTTCTGCGCGCTACCCCACTCAGCCCTGCAACCCTGGCCACCAGCCAGGACATGGGGTGTAGTTAAGGAGCTTTCAATTAGAATAGGAGAATTCTGGTTCCCAAAGCGCTCAAAATATTTAAGGAAATGCTTTTTATAATTAGCCCCAGAGCTTTGAAGCATGCCTTCCTACACTGGATACTCTTGTTAATTAATTCGTTTTCCTTTGACATTTTAAGTACTAATTATGGGGGACGGTGATTAATATTGAGGAAGGAGGAGGGGTGTGTGTGTGTGTGTTTAAGGAAATTTCGCCAACAGAAAGTGACATGAATCTGAAAATCCAGGGAATTTAAACCAATGAATACATAGAAGTAGTTACATGAGTGGTTACTGAAAGTAGCCCTAAATAGACCGCCCTTGTCCCTTGCCATAATCAAAATTAAATTGACATCTTTTGAAAACCTTAGCTTCAGTTGACCCTTGTCTTTCCTTAAACCATCCTGAACCAGCTTTCTGAACATCCACCAGAAGGAAATAATATGATGGGAATCACCAGGCCTGACTCGCAGTAGCCCTTAGGGAAAGCCATTCCCCTCCAGAAATAGACTGGGTAATGAGCTAAGACTCTGAGATCACTCTGTCTGTCTGGGAGAAAACATCAGCCTAAAGACTGCTTTTGCTCAGCCCGTATATTAAGAATCAACAAGAAGAAGAAGCAGAGGTGAGGGAGAGGTTTTTGAATACTTTAAACAACAAAGTAAGCACCCTCACTTTCTCCTGTTTGCCACGCCCCTCACGATTTCCTATTTTATACTCTTGAGCCACTTTTTCTTCTTGGTCCCTGAAGTCAATTTGAGTTTCCTACCCTGACTACAGCACCTTTCCTGTCTTCTCTGATGATGGCCTCAGGTGCTTCTGGCTTTGCCCCGATCACAGATACCTTGCTCAGGCCCTCTACCCCATCGCATGTTCAGTGAATCAGTGCCTTTCTCCAAGATGGGTATCGAAGCCAAGCCAGACAAACAGGCCTGTCTCAGTTACCATCTCGTATGAATTATTAATGGCTGCCCAGAACTGTGTTGGTGGCAGTTCTGAAGCTGTGTATGCAGATTCACAAGGCAAGAGAGGCCAGCCAGGTGTAAGGCAGGAGGGTAGTGTCATAGTACTATTTATTATTTCCAGTGCTTCGTCACCCAGCCTTTCATTTTACAGAAGGGAGATTAAAGGTCCAGGGGAAGGGACTCTTTAAATAAATTCTCACCTCTTTAAATGAATTCTCTAACTGAAGCACTCATTCTCTGTGCTTTCCAAATCCTCCCTTCATGTAGAACCCAGCCAAAGCCCCGCCTTTTCCAGGGGTTCTTCAAGATGCCTCCAATCCCCATTGATCTCTGCCTCTCCACATCCTCTCAGCCTGTCATACCCAGCTGGGCCCTGGGCTCAGTCTGGCAACTGGTTGTTGAGTTACTGAGCAGCTACCAGAGAAATCAAGCAGTGGACAAAGGAGATGACATCCATGCTTCTAGCAACATAGGTTGATTTTAAATAACTAATTACATAATTGCGTGCCTAATTACAGGCAAGGTGAGCTCAGAAGAACAACTCTGAGCTTGCCTAATTGGGAGGGGGAGTGGGTGTTCAGAGAAGGCCTGGTGAGGAAACCACCTTTAAGAAGAGACAGGAAAGATGTTGGCAGTCAGGGATGAGGTAGAGCACTTCAGACAATGGGAACAGGAAAATGCATGACATGTTGAAGGATCTGAAAAAGGCAGGCCACAGATAATGTGATGCAGCAGCATAATGGGAGCCAGGGCCAGGTTGGCCTTCGCCCCAAAAGCAGTGGAACTTTTTGAAGGATTTTTAGCCAGGTAGTGAATGTGACTCAAACTGTCTTGCCCCTTTATTGCACAGGATCCCAACAAAAAGCAACAGAATGGGATGGAATGTAATGCAATGGAGCCAAATTCCCAGGAGCCTAGTAGAAGCCTGTGACTGTAAAGAGTCAAAACTCCAGGAAACCTCAGTGTCAATGGATTTGATTCTGGATTAGGTCCCAACCCATCTTCCTTCCTACTAGCTACCTTAGGCTACTTCCTCTGTCCAGCCTCAAAAAATGCTGTTTATTTCATACTTTACTGCCTGCTTGACATTTCTAGTGGAGACAGCACAAAGTGAAGGCCTGATGTCCCCCATGCCCATTGTGATCCTTCTGCCTTCCTCCCCAGTGAATGGCAACTCCCCAGTCTTCACCCAGCCTCCCATAGTTTCCTATCATTCCTATAAAGTGGGGCACTAAGAACAGCTCTGTGCCAAGGAACTACCTGGGCCAGGCATCCCTGCAGGCAAGGATAGGGTACCAGTGCTTTCTCCATACTAACCCCACAAGATGTCCTGGTCAACAGATGAGGAGTCGATTCTCCCCCAGCTGCAACATGTGCTGATCTCTCAGGGAGGGAAATCCTCGGTGCAACTGAACATTCTATCTCAGGGCTTTTACTCTGGTCACCTGAAAGCTCTTTTTGATAAGATAAAAAAGGATTACTTTAATCATCTTTAATCCTGCCGAACTATAAACCTATGCTCTGCTGTTTGAACTATGTGCTGTTTTCAGCGACTACTTTTTTGTGTGTGTAACTTTTAAAACACACAGAGAAAAAAGCATTAATACTCATCAAGACCTTTATGCTACATTTGGAATCTCATTTTGGGCAGCTGATGCACTAGGAACAGTCCCATATCCAGCAAAACTTTTTTCCTTTAAGAAAGACACTAAGCATAAGAGGAAATGTAAGTCATTATTACGATCTGTCCTAACTTCAATTTTCTGCCCCCTTGAGAAAAAGTGGATTCTTAGTAGTTAACAAGTATTTACTGAGCACCAATTATGTGCCACACATGCTTTTAGATTCTGACGGCTCTGCAGTGACTGAGCCAGTATTCCAGGGCAAATGAGTTAGCTTTCAGTCACACAAAATACCTAAGAAAATCAATTTATCAGAAGGAGGGGTTTATTTTGGCTCATGGTTTCAAAGGTTGCAGTCCATGATCACTTGGGCCTGTTGCTCTGGCCTCAGTGGGTCAAGAGTATATCATGGTGGCACAGTATATCATGGTGGGAGCACATGGCAGAGGAAGGTATTTCTCTCACGGAGGCCAGGAAGAAGGGGTAGTCCCTACATCCCCTTGAGGACACATTCCTAATGACCTAACTTCTTTCTACCATTTAAAGATTCCACCCACCTCCTAATAGCACCCCTGGCTGGCAAACCAAGATTAAATACTTGGGGTTTAAGGGACACTCCAGATCCAAACTACAGCAGAAAGGAAGAAAGAAACGTAGATCAGGTCACACACACCAAGAAGATACTATTAAGCAGATTAGGGGAGAAAATAGTGGCTGGGGACAGATAAATTGTTCAGAAAGGATTTAAGCACCATTTGACATTTGATCAAAGACCTAAAGGAAAAGAAGAAGCAAGCCATGCTGCTAGCTAGATGAAGGACAATAAAAGATATAAAGCTAATGAAAAGGTCCAGGAGCAGCAAAGTGCTTGGGACTCTCAAGGAGTAGTAAAGTAGCTAGTCCTGGTATGAGTAGAACACAGAGAATGCAGATGTCATTTGCAAAAGTGAGACCAGAGATGACATAAGATAGTCCAAGGCAGCATAAGACCTAGTCATTTACTTTGAACCAAACAAGAAGCCCTAGAGTATTTAGATCAGAGCAGTGGCTTATTTGACTTGTGTTTCAATGACTCATTCCACAGGTCCAGGGCAGGGAGATCAGTCAAAAGACATTGCTATACTCCAGGCAAGGACTGGTCCATAAGGAACGCCCTGTTTCCAAAAGGTGGGAGCAGAGCAGGTGAGAAGGGTGAGTGATGAAGATTAGACTGATGTAGACTGTTTATGAAGTGGTTCTAGGTTGGCACTAAATTTAAGGGAAAAAAAAGGGTGGACTATCTTGGAAAAGCACAAGCCAAAGAGCTGCGGTTTCACATCTGCACAGCCATTGTCTCCGTGAATGTTACTCTTCAAGGAGAAATTGCTCAGCTGGGTCCCAAAGTGCTACAGAACCTTGCTGCTCATCTGTCTCCACTCCCGAGGAAGTAAGGCTATGGATTCCTTCATGCACAGGGATTTCCAGGATGTTTCAAGGATTGCTATATGCTTCACTCACTGGGCTGGGCTTGAGGAGAGAGCAGGGCTTGGAGATGTATTGGTGCAATAGTGGAATGAGGCTCTGGTCTCTACTCAGTGCACTTGAGGTATGACTCCACTGCTCACATTTCTGTGGGGTATATTCATTTCAGTGTCTTGTTTCCGAACTATAGAGAAGATGGGAGAGGTGGAAAACATTCGGGTTCATGCTGGGGGTTTTTTCTTCCAGGATGGTGTTGAATATAGTTAAAGTCTGAGGTCATTTTGAAAATTCTTCTGCTCTAACACTTTGCTATTCTCATATAAAAATTTTGTACTCTTTGCCACAAATCTGCAACCTGCTCCCCGATAAACCACTGTGCAGGAGCACATACTTTTCAGGACTTCCCTCTCAAGAGACTCTTGAGACTAAGACACCTGGTTCCCTGGTTACATACATAGGCTCAAAATGCTTTTGCTG
This sequence comes from Dolichotis patagonum, assembly GCA_004027295.1. Lineage (NCBI taxonomy): Eukaryota > Metazoa > Chordata > Mammalia > Rodentia > Caviidae > Dolichotis > Dolichotis patagonum. The sequence continues at coordinate 183,335 of PVJX010000124.1, forward strand.
GTGCTTGATGGACTTCTGAAAGTCATGAAACTTCCACTCTGAATTGTGCTGTAATAACATACCAAGATGTCAGAGTCCCCCTCACCCCTTCTTTCTCCATAATCCTCCTGGGGTTATATCAGTCAGGCCAAACGTCCCCATGTCCATTTTGATGCTGAGGATTCCTATGGCATTATCTCTAGCAGTGATCTATGTGAGCTCCAGGCTCACACTAATACAAATAGTACAATTGGGACTATAGGGCCACTCCTCTCCACTCATCTGAACTGGGCAGTGTTCCAGGGCCAATCCTCGCCTCAAACCTTGTCCTTAGGCTTACTTCTCAGAGGCAGATATAAGAAAAACAAAGACCCCTAAGACTGCCCTAGAATATTCTAAAACCCTAAACCAAGACCCATGCATACCAGATCTTCTTGCATGATCTATGGTAACTTCTCTTCACTTGGAGCTCATTGAAGGTCATGCATATGGACTCTATCTCATACATGCAATTATAGCAGAGTGAATTATGGGAAAGGACATGTGTGATAGATACAGTTAATGTGACTCAGCACCCTGTCAATCACATTGTCAGTCATGCTCTGGAAGACCCAGTAGGAGGAGCCCTGGAACGTCCAACATTTTAAATTCTTAAACCCAGTGCCCTCAAGTTCTCATGTCATTTTCCTTTCTGCTAGCAGTGCCTGCTCACTTGGAGTATACTGTCACCTTGTTAAGACTTTGCTATTTTTTCCTTACAATTGCATGCCATGGAGAATTCTTCACTCATCACACACAAGAACCTAGGAATCCACAACACCCCCATAACGAAAGTAACAACACCATAACTTGACATCTCCACTTAGACATCTCAAACTTGACAATCCGAAAAAGACCTTCTCCCTTCCAAACTTGTTTCCTACCTTTGGCCCCAGACTCCAGATACTCAAGCCAGAAATCCAGGAGCCATCCTTGATTCTTACCTTTCCTCTCATCCAACCCATCTGTAAGTCCTTGGGAATCCACCTCCAGGATGTCTCTGGAATCTGTCCTCCTCCCTCCACCTCCAGCCAGAACCTGAGTCTGGGCCACTGCCCCTCACCTGCCATGGCACCTGGGCAGCCTACCCGCTTGCTCTTCCCCATCCCCACCTGCACTCTAGTCCCAACTCTACCCAGAAGCAAGGAGAAAACTGGGCCACATATCTTTGCTGAAAACCGATGGCTTGCCAGTCTTCCAAGATCAAAACCACCTTCTTGACATGACCTTCTGAGACCCTGAAGAACTAGTCTTGCCTACCTCTGCTAACCATCCATTAACAACTCCACTTAGCAATGAGAACTTGAGTTCTCCACTTAGCAATGAGAACTCATTGCTAATGAGTTCTCAATGACATGAGAACTTGAGGGCACTGGGTTGCTATAACAAACGGCCACAAATAATTGTCCAAAGGGGACTGCACCTAAAACCAGCTGGATAACGCTCCCTCCGGAGCTTTAAGGAGACTCTGTTTCCCTGCCTTTTCCAGCTTCCAGAGCTGTGCTCCTTGACTCCTGGCCCCTCCCCCCCTCCAAAGTCAGCAGCATGGCCTCCTGCTTCAGTGGTCACAGTGCTTCCTCTCCTGTGTCAAAAGCCCCTTTGTTTCTCAACAAGGGTCTTCTGATGACCCTTGTGACTGTATTGAGGGCCTATACAATAATCCAGGATCATTTCCCATATCGATATCCTTGAATTTAGATATCTGCAAAGTTCTGCCATGTAAGGTAGACTTCATGGGCCCCAGAGATTAAGGCCTGAATATCTTGGGGGGCCATAATTCAACTTGCCACACATACCAAGCTCTTATCCATGACAGAGCTATATATAGCTGACACTGTGACTGTAATGTTCTCCCACGTCACTCAGGAAATGTTCAACCCCTTCCTATCCTTGGGAATACAGGCTCCCTGGCACCTCCTCAGAGAACCTGTCTCAGATCAACTTCTCAATCTGGAGACAGTGCCCTCAATCTTGCACATTTGTTTATTTCTATTAAGCCAGCTGGGGTTTTGGCTTGTTTTTTGTTTTTGTTTTTGTCTTTTTTTGTCCTTTTGAGTCTCATCATGCAGTTTAGGCTGGCCTTGAGCTAAGCTAAGTGGAGTTGTTAATGAGCACAAAAATGTTTGGTCACTTTGTAGCCCAGGCTGGTCTCAAACTTGCAATGATCCTCCTACCTCAGCCTCCCGAGTGCTGGGATTACAATGCACCACCATGCCAGGCTTAAATCAGCTTTCTATTTCTGTTACAAAATACCTGAGACAAACAACTCAAAAAGGAGATTTATTCTGGTTCACTCTTTCACAGGTTTCAGCCTGTGGACATTTGGGCCTGTTGCTTTGGCCTTGTGGTGACACAGTACATCATGGTGGGAGCCTGTGGCAGAGGAGGATGCTCACATCATGACAGGGAGGAAGTAAAAATGGAGACAGGGAGGGTCAGGGGTCCCAGTATCTATGTCCAAGGTGTACCTCCAATGACCTAATTTCCTTCCTTCCAATAGGCCCCTCCTTCTAAAGGTTCTATCACTTCCTGATAGCACCACAGGCTGAAGCCAGATTTGCAACACATGGGACATTCAAGATCAAACTACAACAATTTCCTTCCTAGTATTTATTTCAATGGGCCTTTTTATATAGTTTCCAGTGTACTTGTTGTCTGCCTGCCTTTTTCTCTTCCCTCAGCTAAGAACTGTGGGGACAGAGACCACATCTGCTTGTTCATCCACTGGCCGTTCTAACATCACTGGTTAATAAATCATTGCTGTGTGAACCTAAGGAAGGTGCATTTACAAGCCAACATGGTGCCACACAAGTGGGCTGCTGTGCATCCTTCAGGGGAGGCAGACCCTTCTCCTCCACCTGCTCCCTGCTTGCCAACTAGGAATAAGGGTCTGGGTGGAATAAGACACCAGTTACAGAGCTAATGGACATCTTCCATATGGGAGCCCAGGTAGACACCACATATTCAGTGAACCAAATATACAAAACCTTTCAGGGGATCAGGCTCTACCATGGCCAGTGGCCACCTGAGCAGTGATTCATTAACTGCAGCTAAGAATTATTTCAGCAAAGCCTGTGTGGAGAGCTGCTGGTGCTGGAGGAGAATCCCACAAATCTCTATCTTCTCCTGTTAAAGACTCCTGGAGCTCCTTGGAGAAAACTGAGGGAGATCCAGGGGCCTTTTAACATTTTCTGTAGCTTTTTAGTCTGGGCACCACAAGGTTCCCGCACTGTCTAAAAATTCACGCTGGGTTAGATTCTTCCGAGCTGAAGCCAAATATGTTTTGATTACCAGCCTATTTCTAAGAATTGCTTTTGCCTTAAGCAATAAATTACTTCGTTGAAAACATCATTTTCTGCCCTTCAGGTAGAACACTGTGCTTTAAAATTTGACAAGTTTTAGGAATACTTAAAAACGTTTGGTCACAATGAAAACAGCTTTGGCAACTCAGTAATTTTCTCCTCCATGACTATTTATAGCAGAAAGTTCATGGTCACATTTTCTATAAAAATAACAACCTGGGAGAATAAAACAAAGTAGTTTACAAATATTAACCAATTTTCATATATAATAATACATAAAGTAATACAGGTGCAGCATTTGACAATATAAAGTCTTTGCAGTTTGCTTAGAAGAAAAGATTTGGTTGGGGCTTTGTAAACTTCCAACCCCTAACTATATATTCTAAAGCATTCTGCATGAATGAAAGGGAACTGTCTCTCATGGATACATTTCAGAAGTCTGTTGTCAGAGTTCAGTTCACAGACATCAACCAGAAGCCTAGTGGGGCCATTTGAAATTCTGGCCCAGATTAATTTCAAAAAGCTGCATTTGTACTGAAGCAGTTTCCAAAGGCTTGGCTGAAGAGTAATTGATTTCAGTGGAAATAAAAATCCATGTATGATCCCAGCTGGAGTGGGGTCATATTTTTCTTGCAAATCTAGTGTCTTGGGGAACAAAAAGGTGCCCTTTGTCTCCTTCCAAGAAAGTCTTAAGTACAAGGAAGGAGAACAGGGTGAGGCATAGCCCTTCCCAGCATGCATGCCAGAGCTGGGGTCCTAGTGGACCTCAAGCAGGATAAGCTGAGAGCAAGAATGGCCGGCGTGGGCGACCTAGAGATTGAGAAAGGGCTGGTAGCTGCTTCCTGAATTCTCCTCCTTTTTGTAAAGTGGAAGGGCTATCTTTCACATAGATCCAGATCTCTGTGCCAACAGACACTCTCCCGTCCACCCCAAGGACCTTGGAGGGTCAGTGGCAACTGCCCCATATGGGTAGAGTTTCCAGAACTCGATGGCAGAAGCAGAAGTTAGGAAAAGTGTTCTTGGGACGCTGAGGGACTTCTCTGGTACAGTAAGGTGACACGTGCTCCCAGCGAATGAATTCAGCCCTGGACAAGACAGGGCTCTCCCAGACATAATCCAGCTTCCAGGGTCCAAACCCAGCTTGCTCACAAACAAACCGAGACGAACATCAACCAGGAAACATCAAAACAAGAGTCTGGTGTCCCTGTGGCCGAGCTTCTCAATTTCCTCTGGGGAGAAAGTGTTGCCTCGGAGCCTGGAGGGATAAAAGGAAGAGGGGCTTGAGTAGGGACAAAATTAGAGCAGGGCTGTCAAAGGGAAGCTGCACCCTTCAAACCCATGCCAGAGAGGGACTGACTCTCTGGGCCCGTGGGAGAGAATTCAGTGCCGTTTTACCCTCTGTAACCCAGGGCTGCTCATGAGTCATTCTGTGTGGTGAGCAAAGCTCCATGACTCTGCAGAAAGTGTCTGCAGCACCAGGCCCCCAGCTGGCCACAGACTCCCCAAGGCCACTCTTTTTCAGGCAACAACCTGATCTGTCAAGAATGCGACCATCAAGCACTAATGCCCTCCCCAGCTCTGTAGGCAGGCAACAAGGGTTAGAGCCCTTAAAATACTGACCTGTTGCCTGCTTATTTCCTGCACACAAAATGTGACATTTCTCAGGGCTGTGCAATGGTTTAAAAAAACACCCTGGCGCCCAGGACCTGATGGCTTTGGAGGATACAGGGTTACACAATCATACAGAAAGCAAAACCTCTTCAGCCCAGGGCAGAGTTTAGAAGTTCTTGCTTTTACCTTCACCGTTTGAGAGTGACACTTCCTGCTATTTTGACGTGCTTCTTTGAGCAAGGGATAAAGTCTGCATATTTAAAGCAGGGGTCACAAGCTACCAGGGATAGGCAGGTAAAACAAGGGAGAGGGGCCGGGGTACCAGTTCTAAGTCAACAGGCCTGTTGGTTTTGCAGCCAGCAGAGCCAGGCTATCCACCTTAGGAGGGGCCTTCTTTCCCTCCTCTGGCTAAAGACTGGCATTGCATATGGGGCTCCAGGGCTGCTGCTCTTTCGAGAAAATCCGAGAAATCCGAAAATCTTTCGAGAATATAGATCTTTATGAGAATTCTCTTCGTTTTTAAATATTGGTCTCTGGTTCAGTGTCTGAAACATATGCAGTGATATTTGCTCTTGATGGGTTTGTTATCTGGGTGAAAAATACATTCTTGGAAACAAGACAAATCAATCTTTATTGTTTTTCTTTCAGACAGGGTCTCACAATGTAGTTTAGGCTGGCTTTGAAACCACTATGTAGCCCATGCTGGCCTCAAACTCAGAGTGATCCTCTTGCCTCAGCCTCCTGAGTGCTGGAATTACAGGCATGCAGCACTGAGCCCAGCTAATCTTTGAAGCTGTTTTTTGCAAATGCATAAAGGGCTGTGGCTTTCAGTGACACAGACATGAATAAACCATGGTACAGTCCCTACCCGTGTCACCTCCAGGGTCCAAAACTGCAGAGGGTCACATACAACATCCCCAGCCGGTGAAGGCAGGTGTACTTCCCTCCTCTGGCTAAAGACTGACATTGCATACGGGGCTCCAGGGCTGCTGCTCTGGAACAGCGGAACAGCAGCTGGGTTCAACTAAGTTTCAGAGTAAATACTACTGATTTTAAAATGGAAGCACTGGTCCCTGCTTAAAGATGTGGAGATAGACTTCTTTCCCAGTCAGAGATCTGGATCTATCACAAGCAGAAGGACACCAAATGTCAGAACCAGAAAGGAGCTTAAAAATGCTGCTGTTCCTTTCTCCCCTGAACTCATTTTACAGACAGGAAAGAGACTCAGAAGGGGACAGGTTTTCCCAGGGACCTTACCAAACTTCCAGGATGGTGTTGTTGCTCTCAAGGGCCTGCAGGAGGGCTTCTGCACCCCGTGAGGTGACACTGTTGTTGGAGAGCCTGAGAAGAGGATGGAACAAGAGCTTTAGAGATGCTGGGTCTCTCCTGGAGCTGTGCAGTCACAGCAGCCTTACTGGAGCTCGCCTCTGCTCTGGAGATGGATCTCGCTTGTCTGAGGCTCAGTGAATGCATCCACTCACCAGACAAGTTGATCCAATCGAGTAGCCCTTGGTTAAGTACCTCTACTTCAGTGCCAGGGTTCAAATCCAACCTACAGCACTTCCATTTTGATCTTAAACAAATTCATCTCAATATTGTCACCTGTGAAATGGGCCTGAAAGAGCACTTGGCTCGTGGTGTGTAAGAACTAAGCAAAGAATGGCCTCACTAAAGCACTCAGCATGGTCGCTAACTGGTAGGAAATAATCAGCAAAAGTAATATTTCCATAGGAGGAGTTTCAGGGTACACAGGGCCATGGGTTAGAGATCATAGGTGGCAGGTGATGGGAGGGGAAGTGGGCTATGGCCAGGGAGGGCAGGGTAAGAGCCCTGGGATTCCTGTGCTCCCCTTTTGCTTATAGCTTTGCCTTCCAGCCATGTCCACTTCCTGCCTTCCCGCCCTCCATAGTGCAGGCTTCCTTCACACTGACCCTAAGACAAAGCTACGAACAACAGTCAACATTTTCCAGTCCTTTGCTCTGTCAGCTTGATACCTATACTGTCAGTGGCTATCCCAACCCCGTGAGGAAGTGCCAGTCACCCCTCAAGGCAACTGAGACACACATCAAGGGAGAAACAGCTGCAACAGTGGGGCTGGGGTCTACACCCAGGCTGTCTGGTTGCAGAGGGGCTCTAACCAACACTTGGCAGAGAAAAAAGTTAGAAAAAGCAAGAGGTGGGCATTTCTCTTTCTTTAACAGTATAGCAGCAGCTTGGTTTTTACAGGGAAACAGTGGGGGATGATATTGTTCAGGATGCTGAATAATAAGGCTGGCAACAAGGTAGCGTGGGACAAGCCCTACCCCCACCACTGCCTGGCATCTGCCGGGGTTGAGTAGGTAAGTCCACGGCAGTGAGGGAGGACAAACCTGCCACACCCACACTTGGCTCCTGGTAGACCAGATAGTGCCAAAGGCACCCCTGTGTGTAAAGCTGACATCCAGCTCAGACAAATCCTGGCTCTGACCAAGCCTCCAGCCCATTTGCACCCAAGTGCCATGCGGAAGTGTTTTCCCCAAACATTGGCAACTCCCTACCCCCTACAAAGCAGCACAAACACATGTCGTGGAAGGCGGTCTGGCAGCAGGGCTGACAGCCGCTCAGAGGCAGCTGTCTGCCCAGCTCTGGAGGCAAGTGTGTTCCTCAGGCCACATTTGCCAGGGCAGATGCCACCTTATTCCAGCAAAAGGAGCCTTACGTGGTGCCCTGGGGCCCCCCGAAGTGAGACCTCTGGTATCACCCTTGGAGAGCACCAACACAGCCCATAATGGCCACGAGGTGGGCTCCTGACACATCCTCTATCCTCTCCTGTGGCACAGGTCCCTGGCCAGAGTCCAGAAGGCCTCAGCGTGCCATCCCCAGCCTGCTGCTGTCTGGCTCTCCAGCTGTGGTACCTGCAGGGCCATGAGCTCCCATCCCGTTAGTCAGGCCTTGCCTGCTGCATGAGTCTAAGCTACGCTTCCTCTTCTCCCAGCTGGACAACTACAGGGCTCCCGCCTGCTTTCCTGACCCCTTCCCCATCCCGTTTCCACTCTGTCCACACAAAGGGACAGGAATGATCCTCTGTGTTGTAAGTCAGCACACAGTTACCCTGATGAGAACTTTGAAGGCCTCCCGCTGTCCTTAAAGCAGAACCCCGAGTCATTTCTGGGGCTCAAAGGCTCGGTTCCACTCCAAAAGCAGGGCACTGTCTGTTCTCAGATCACCGCCCCTGTGTCTGCCCAGGCCCTCTGCACTTGCTGTTCCATCCCCCAAGCTGGGATGTGCTGGCCTGAGACCTCAGCAAGGAGGCCTCTTCTTGTCCATTAGGTTCTAATCCAAATGCCACCTCTCAGAGAGGCCTTGCTGAACCAGCAGCAACCCTACCCGCTCCACGTCACGTTTCCTCCTTAACCAGAAATGACCTTCTTTGTTTTCTGGTTTATAATCCGTCTCCCCAGTCAGAATTTAAGAGCTGGTGGGGGGAGCCTGCTCTGTCCTTAATAGCTTGCCACTGTCAGCCCCCAAACAGTGCCTGGCACAGAGTGGGGGCACCAGAAACATTTCTTGCATGAATACACAGGTGCGTAAATGTGTGCATAAATGAATGAATGAATATGTGACAAGTACTTGGTGGACAAATGTCCCCACTTCCTCACCCGTTGTTTGGATGGGTGACCAGGTGTGTCCTACTCTGGCTCATTGACACTCAAGCAGTGCTGGGCTCCAACCCCCTTCAGTGACAACTGAGGTAATAACCACTCTCAACTGAACACATCCCTTCTCCACCTCCCTTGAGAGCTTCCCAGGGCCACCTCCCAGGTACACAGCCTGCGCCAGAATCTACATCCACCCAGACCAAAAGGAGCTGCTTCCATCTACCATGTGTGAATGCCCATGGCTAGGAAGCTGCCCTGGTGTCAAGTCAGAAACGCCATCCTATTATCACCAGCCTCCTGCTTACAGGTTTCTTACTTCAGCACTTTCAAACTTGAATTTCTCTTCAGTCCTTCTGCGAGAGAACACACACCTTCATCGCAGAGGTGGTTCTCCTCCAGGCTGGTGAGAACAAAGGGAAAATCCAGTCGATATGATTGTATTTATTATAGAAGATGATGTCAATAAAAATTGACCCGTGTGTTTCCTACCTCCTGTTTAGAAAGTCTAACATCTGAAAATCCAAACTTATGGATAAAGTAGAGAACAGGATTTTCAATTTCAGGGACACCTGTACAACAGAATTCACCCCCATGACTCTTCTATATAAGTTTCTTTTATGACTCTGATATCTCACATTCCATTTCTTTCTTATTAATGGGAATATTATTTCATTTGGGGCAGCCAAATGAAGAAAAAAACCTATTTCCAACTCTCCACTGCAGTCAGGGTTGGCCAAGTGACTACATGTACCCATTGATACATAGGGGAAGTTGACAGGTGGGCTTCTAGGAATGCTTTTCAAGGAGAGAGATCCAGCCAGCCTGTGCCTTTTGCCTTTCCCAGGTACATATCCTAAATCCTGGAATACAGAAGTAATAGCTGCAGGTGGAGAAGCTATCTTGTGATGATGAGGCAGACAGCCATGAGGACAAAGCCACAGGCTAAGGGTGACAGGACAGAAAGACAGAATCAAAGCTGGGCATGGTGCCACACACCTGTAATCCCAGCACTCTGGAAGGCCGAAGCAAGAGGATAATAAATTTGAGGCTAGCATGGGCAAGTTAGGGATTTAGGAAAACCACGTCTCAAAATTTTAAAGACAAAGAAAGGGCTGGAGATATGGCTCAGTGCAAGGGCCCTGGGTTCAATTTCTACTATGAGAGAGAGAGAGAGAGAGAGAGAGAAAAGAAGGAGGAGAAGAAGAAGAAGAAGAAGAAGAAGAAGAAGAAGAAGAAGAAGAAGAAGAAGAAGAAGAAGAAGAAGAAGGGAAGGGAGGGGTGGGGAGGGAAGGGAAGGGAAGGGAAGGGAAGGGAAAGGAAGAGAGAAAAGAGAAGAATAAAAAAGAGAGAAGAAGAGAGTGTGTGCTAAGGCCCCTGATAGCCCTTTGTAGCCATAACAACAGTCCTATATTACTATCTCCAAACTATCCACATGTGAAAAAATAAACCCTTCAATGATTTGAGCTTCTACAGGTGGAGGTTTTCTATCATGGTAAGTTGAACAGTGTTAAACTTAGTTGGCCTGGGTTACCTCCATACTTTGAGGTCTCATGCAGCAAACTGCAACCTAACTTAGAACGTAAACAAACAGCACCTTAGTAAGAGTCTAGGATTGTAATATACAGCCCATTATAGCAGCCAAGCATCAGCCAGCTACAGTCTGCCAACTCATCATACCACGCCCAAACAAGGCAAATGCAGAGCTCAAACCCACCAAACTCTTCCTGTCTGTAAATACGGGCTGCCCATGTTGCTGGGTGGAACTCTCTGAACCTCTCCTGGTTCAGAGTGCTGCCTGATTCATGAATCAATCTTTACTCAAATAAACTTGACTAAATGTAACTTGTCTCACATTGTTCTTTTTAATAGTGATTGTAATTGATGTACTCACACTAAGCTTTTCCTTTACCAAGAAATAAGTGACAAAGTCCAATCAGGTTATAATCAGTGGTACTTTAGGAGAGCGCATAAGCCCAACCAACAGGTAAGGCCCACTCACAATATCCATTTTGTGGTGATGCTTATACTTTGCTTAAAAGCAGTGCTTTTCTACTTCCTGGATAAATCAATGTTCAGTATTTTATCTCCCTGGTATATTTGGAACTGCATAGATGTCCCTGGAGCTGAAGACTCTCTTATGGCACTTAAAGGATGGAAAGCTAGGAACCTCTTCAGGTCAACAGTATAAACATAATTCCCAGTTCATTTTTCAAATATTCCCAACACCATCCATGCTCCAAGGTGAGCCCTGCTTCTAATGCTCAGTGTTCTTAGAATCTCCAATTCCCTTTAAAATAACAAAGCCTCACTATTAGTAGCAGGCATAGTACTGGTAGCAGACTACATCTTAGCAGTAGAAGCAACAGTAGTAGTAACTTTACCACTGTGATGATTTAACATTTATAGAGTGCTTACACATATGCCAGGCACTATATTAAGCTGTTCACTGGCAGATGTTCTTACAAACATCTTTTTATACTTGGATGAATTCTTACCCTAATTTTACAGGTAAGAAACTGGAGACTCAGAGTTGTTGTTTAATTTGCCTAAGATAACAGCCTGCTTGATTCTATAGTCTGTGCTTTTAACCATCATGCCATGTGCAGTTAGTAAGTGACCCAGAAAACCAATAAATAAAATTGAATAAAAAAAATTAGCAGCTATACACATAGCTCAAGACACTTCATACCACTCACTACGTAAAAAGACAAATATCATCAATCACCCAGCCACCAACTTTCATCTTATCCACAGAGCTGCTCCCTGGATGAGGCCAGGCTATCAAGAAAGATAGGGAATCCTCCAAACTCACCAGAGTTCTTCTAGTGCCACATTCTTTTCCAACATCTGTGCCAAGGCTTGGGCACCCATGCTGCCAATACTGTTCCCCACCAGGCTGGGCATAACAATCATAAAATAAAAATGTGTCAGAGCACGGGGAAACCTCAGAGACGAGCTAGCCAGTGAAGGGCAAACTGTCTGGCACCTGTAGCCCTACTCTCCGAGTACTTTATTTCGGGCATTGCTAATTTATTACAGTGATTACTAAGCCCAGGAACAGTTTAGAAGCCTTCTCAGTGGGGCACACTAGGAAGCCACCATCAATGCATTGGAAATGTCTTCAAGACAAAATGTGACTGATTCCACTGGAAAATCAAGAGCCCAAGAGGGGAGGTGTCATTTCCAAAGTCCCCTAGGAAAGCCTCTCATATCCTGCCTCCAAATCCAGTGGTCTTTCTCCTGCACCCCACTGCCCAGTACAGAGGAGATGAAATGAAGTTCAGTTATCTTCAGAACTGGCCCAAGTGCCCCGCTCTTCACCCAGTATAACAAATGCAGATCAGATCTTGCAGCTTACCTGAGCCACCTCAAGCTCTGGTGGTCACTCAAGGCTTCGGCCAGGGCCTGAGCACCCTCATCACCCACAGTGTTGCCCCAGAACCTGCGAAGCCCAACAGAGTCCAAGGAGAGTGAGTGAGTACCTGCTGCATGCTCTAGACACGAACTAAGTGCTGCTGTTTGCTCCAGTCCTAGTGAGCAGGGGCAGGGCCACCCAGTCCTGGACAGGTCTCATGGGAACACCTGACCAAAGTGGACCTGCTGCCATCGTTGTGGTGGGATGGCCAGCATCACTCAGACTTTTCAGGGACTTTAAATCAGTTAAAAAATAATAAAGGCCCAACTAGCCTCTATCTTCCGAGTTGGGAAACTTGCTCTCAACTGTAATTCACATGGCTGTGCTATTTTTTGGACATTTTAGTTCAGATTCCCTTCAGGTAGCTGACACTCTCAAACCTGTAACTACCCTGGGGTGCCACTGGGAACAAATCTAACTCTTCCTCCATAAGCCAGCTCCTGATCTCTTGTATCTTGTAATTCCTCCAATTTCTTCCCAGTATCCAACTCCTTCAGCCTTGGGCATTTTCCTCCACCCTGCGGAGGAAACATCCCTTTGCAGAAGGCAGAGCCCAGCTCACACCTTGCTGTGGCCATCATACATATGGGGACTTGTCCTGGGTATGCACGTGCAAGTGTGAGCATGGAGAGCTGCATGAAGATAATCACTGTGCTTTCATTCACTGGGTAAGAATTTAGTGAACACGGGCACTGTACCCTGGGGACACGACACTGTGATAGTCAAAAACCCAAGTTGTCTATTTAAGCCATCAGGTATCCAAACGGTGGAATACTATGTGGCTCTTCTTTTAAAGAAGGAGACCACAATGATCTGAAAAGATCATAATACATTACAAAACAAATATGAATATGCAAGTTATACAACAGTTTGTATCATATGATAGTGTTTGGGGTTGGGGTTTTAGCACTGTAAACCCCAAACAGGTACCTTAATAAATACATGTTGAGAGGGAAGCCACATGCAGCAGGTGAGGCCTCAAGAGGAAAACAGCTCAGTGGGGCTGGGGCCTCTTTTGTTCTAGACTGAGTTGCTACTGGTACAGTATGAAAGCGGTGCTGGTTTCTGGAGCAACACTTGCGTGGCTCAGTCTGAGCTCCTAGGAAACTTGCCTGCCTGTGAAATGGGGGAACACCAGGGCCCTAAGGTTGTTTTCTTTTTCTATAGCCTTGGATTTTAAAATCTGTTTTTGTCAGATGGATTCTAGTCTGCACAAGACAGGGGCTTCTGGGGATGGTGTGGGTGCAACCCTATGAGAAGTTGCTCTGCCCAGCAAGCGGAGGAAGCCCTGCTTTGGGGCCCAGTGTATGCGATAACTCCCTCTTTGGCGAGAGACCAAAGGATCTTCCCTCTGGGTCCCTTCTCCTCCTTCTCCACATCCTCTCCTAGGTCAAGGGTCCTCACCCTGGATGCGCAGCCCCTAGATATTTCCATGTCATCTTCTGGCATGGGGCTCAAGTGACCATGTTCTCTAGAAGCACAAATGCTTCCATGGTGTAGCCACAGCCCAGCCCTGAGCATCCCCATGGACCTATGGGCTTCCTGCCCTGTCACAGGCATTGCCCTCTCCCTACCCTGTCACCAGGAACTTCCTGTTTATCAGGTGAAGAAGCCAAGCAGAGGAAGTATAAGGGCACCCCTCTCCCCACTCTCCTCTGGGGCCTCCTGGCAAAGTGTTTCACCTGCATCTAAATTCTCAAAAGCCCCTGAACTCCATGTAGGCCCTTTGCCCAGAATCCAACCTACCCCAAGAACTGCAAGGACACATTGCTTCGGAGACCCTGGGCTAGCACCTGTGCGCCTGCAGCCGTGATGTGGTTGTTCCCAAGCCTGGAAGGAAGGACAAAGGAGGCTGAAAGTACAGCCAAGGACAGGAGACAGGCCTGTCAGTGCGCTGGGAAGGGAGAGCCCCTTCTCTCTCCAGCTCAGCAGGCCTTTCCCAGACAGGTGCAGCCACCAGTGTGGCCCAGTTGATGTTGTTCAGTGGCTCCAACAACCTCCACTTTGTTTTCTAGCAGCAACGGGAAAGGAGCGTGCATTTTGCAAAGCAGTGTAACGGGTCTGGGCAGGAAGCGCAGCAGGTAGTTTCCTGGAAGGTGGTTTCCCCAAGGGATTAGGATGACTCACTGTCACCTGTTCTCTCTTGATCTCAACCAGCCTCAGTATGAACTTTCCAGACCCAGATCCTCTGTGGCCACAGAAGCACCTATCTACCTGTTCGGCAAGATCCCAGGACAGGTCGAGGAGGCTGCACAAGACAGGCTCAGGTGGCTGAGCAGGGATCCTATTGAGCCTTCTGGGAGCCCTCCCTGCTAAACCCAAGAGGGCTGCTGCAGGAGAAAGTGCATGCGAGATCCCAGCAAGGAAGGCTCCAGCTGCAGCCAAATTGAGACCCCTCCACGAGTGTCTGAGAAGCCCCTGGAACTCTCACCCACAACTCCCAGCTTCCTGCAAAAAACATGTGTTTTCATCTTTCAAATAGTTTGGGGTCACTCTGGCTTACAACAACCTTATGAGGCAGGTGTTATCTCCTTGGAGAAGGGATTGGTGTCGTGAGAGTGTGCTTCTGAGACCACCAACCTCAGCTCTCTGTGAGTTTTTCCTTCTGGCTGCCGTGCTCTGAAATCCAACCCCACAACTTGTGGCCAGCCAGGGATTTAGACCCAGCAGACTGGGCCAAAGGCACCCCAGAGGCCCACTGAAGTCCAGGTTCCTCCCAATCTTCTTACCTTTCTTCCTTCCCTCTCTCTTTCATGCAGGATCACATGTCCCAGCCTCCCCAAGCTCCCTCTTCATTCACACTTGGAGACATTTTCCCCAGTAAATCTGTTGCACATCTAATTCCTTCTTGGAGGCCTTACCATAAGGATACACAATCTGTGCGCTTACATAATTTACCCACGAGCTTTCACTGAGCTTGCTATATAAAGCACTTACTGTACTGCACCAGCGCTTTACATACATTAACTCACTTCCCCACCCAGCCACTCCTGAGATGGTTATAACCATTATCCTCACTTTACAGGAAGGGAAATAGGCACAGAGACAGGAAGCTGACCCCAAGTCACAGAGCCAATGAGGTTTCAAATGTTGGAGTTCCCAGATTTACACATCATGGCTCCAGAGCCCCTGCTGTCAAATGATAGTGCACTGACCACAAATTCCAGCACCCTCTGCTACCCACACTCCTCCCTGGGCAAATGGGTTTGGGGGCAACAATGGCAGAACAGAATCTTGCACAAAATATGGCTACAACCTGGCTTCAGCAGCCCTGGCAGAGACCAAGCTCCATGGCCAAACTTTTAAATGGTAGCTTCCATCCCCAAATCCATCCCAGCAAGTGAAAAGAATTATTGGAAGCAATTCCTCACAAAGAGGCAAGACCATCGTAGAAAGCCAAGGCAATGCAGGGACCAACTGGAGGGCCATTTCAGTGGCATCTCCTAGAACAGAGACTATAGTCAAGGCCAGGAGACTCTGGAGCAGCAGAATACGAGGCCTCCTGGACAGAGACACAAACTTTGCCTGCTCCAAATGTTGAAAAGCCTCCAAGAGCACTGCAGTCAAAGGCTGCCACCCTTGTGGAGGTCAGTGACTGTGTGTGCGCCCCCTAGTGGACTCATTCAATCTGCATCAGGAGCCGCTACCTCCAGAAAGTTTGTCACACTCAAGAGACAAAAGGAAAAGGGCCTGGAGACTTGTTCACCCTGAGGGCTGAAGGTCCAGAGGGCAGGAAGCCCTCAGCAGTGTTGCCCCAGAGGAGGCCACAGCACTGGAGAAACCCAGCTCTGGCCATCCTGCATTCAGAAACAAGCCCATTGGCAGCCAGGCCAGGTTGGAAATTGAACCACACTGGCTCAGCTATGGAGAACATTTGTTTCCAAGGCACAATGAAACCCAGGGCTCACCTCAGTGCCAAGAAGTTCTGGTTGCACTCAAGGAGCTTGGCCATGGAGTGTGTGCAGCCATCAGTCAGATTGTTGTTGAACAGACTGTTGCATCCCGAGACAGAGGACATAAGGAGATGAGGCACACGGCCAGTGAACCCTCAAACCCAAGCTGCCCACTCTCTCCAGTCAGTCAGGAGTCACCCTGAACCCTCCAGGCATGCAACATCTCTGCCCCAACCCATCTCTCACTCATAGCTGCCCAGGCACATGGGCCTGGAGCGAGACTGGGGGACCCAAGGCCCAGTGTCCACAGCCCAGCCTGACTCACGCCAACTTCTGCAGCTGCCCATAGTGTAGAGCATGTTCGATAAGCTTGCAGATGCCTCGGTCTGAGATATTGTTATCACGCAAACTAAAAAAAACAAAAATAAATTAATTCAAAAGTGGAGTTGATAAAAGTGAAAAAATGTATAAAGTACCCCAAAAGACTCACTCAACCTCTAAGTGCCAGCATCTATGTTTCTGAAAATCACCAGGACAGAAGACCCCCAGAAAAGTGGTGACTCCCAGCATCTCTGACCAGGGAGCTGACTATGATGGGGACAATCCAAGAAGAGGGGATCCAGAGCCCCTACTTAAGAAAACTTCAATCCTCCAAAAGTCACTGATCTAATTTGAAGCGCAGTTTCCATCCCCACAAAAGGACAACAATCATCACAGCAGCTTCACTGCAGCCCCCAGGTGGAAAAGAGTTGATCTGAAAGAAAGACCAGCCAGAACCATCTTGGGACATCATGTCCACAACTCACCTGATCAAGAGTTCACCTGAAAGCTGCCATAAAATGCAGATGCTCAGACCCCCACCCTGGAGCCTGCAGTTCTATATATATGAGGCAGGACTTAGGGATCTATGTATTTTAACAACTGTGGTGCATATGGTTCTTCATCTTCAGGCCAATTTGGGAGGCCCTGGCTAAGTGATTATCTGCCCAGGCACTGGAGTTCCTTAGCTGCATACCAGCCACTTGCTGGTCCCTTCATCTATAAGAAGAGATCAATGCCATTGCCACCCTCACCCTCACATGAAGCCCTGGGAGCACTAGCGTGTAGGTGGCCATCCATGTGCCTGGTACTTCCCAACAGCAGTCTTATTTAACCCTCACTACCACCCATAAAGCAGGTGCTATAGTTAAATCCACTGGAGAGAAAGAAACTGAGGCACAGACATGGGAAGTGACTGCTAAGGGCACACAGTGCAGTCTGGCTCCAAATCCCACCCCTAACCACCACATTGAAGTCTCCCCCTTGTGGCTTTCCTTGGTTCTCGAGAGCCTGTGACCCATGAATGGGCCAGGAAACCGATCTTGAAGGTCCTGAGCAACATTTTAAAAACTAAAATAGAACAGACAGAAGAAGAGAGTGGAGTGCATCAGAGTTAACAAGGGAAAGTCACTTCATGAAGCGTTTGTTCTGATTCTACACACTGGTGTGCCCACTCACTTACTTGACCTCTCACTTGCTGTGGGTCATAGTCAAAAATTCCATCGACCTTGAGTCAGAGGAAGCCAAGTTCTAAAGAAGCCTGCATGGGGGCACTCAGCATACTGGGTTTCCTAGAGGCTGTGGGTTTCCGTTGGCATGGAAACTCGAGTGGGTGAGACACTGCTTGGCACTGTGGGAGAACTGCCAGTCCCCCTTTCTCCCTTCCTCTTTTCTTCTCTCCCTCTATGAATACACACACACACACACACACACACACACACACAGCAGCAGCAGCAGCAGCAGCAGCAGCCTCACAGTTGTTTGTAGGGTAAGAAGCACTAGACTTAGTCAAGGACTTTAACTATTGTGTCAGCTTTCCATCACTATAACAAAAAACCTAAGGTAATTAACTTATAAAGGGAAAAGGTTATTGTGACACGTATTTTTGGGAGCTATGTACAACAGCTATAGGCATGAATGGCTTTGGGGCCTGTGGCAAGGCGGCACACCATAGCAGGAGTGTGTGAAGGAGCAAAGCTACTTGCATCATGAACGAGAGGAAGAAAAAGGGGCTAGGGTCACACGATCCCCTTCAAGAACATCTCTACAATATCCTAAAGACCTCTCACAAGGGCCTACCTAAAAAAGGTTCCATCACCATCCCATAACGCTACCCTGGGGACCAAGCTTTTAACACAAAACATCTAAGGGACGCTTACCCAAACCACAGCAACTGATTACAAAATATCAAGCTGATTCCTGTCTACGAGTAGTTCCTACAATGTGACACCAACCATATCAGAATCACTAATGATGTCTGCTAAACATACAGATTCTGAGGACCCAACCCAAACCCAGTGAAAGAGAATTACTAGGTACAGACCAGGAACCTGTGTTTCAACAAGCATCTTTGCCTGTTGCCATCTGAGCATCACAAGCTATAACCAGGTCAGCCTCGCTGTTCTCTGAAACTAAAGACAGATCCACAGCCTCCCCAGTCGCTGTACACCACCAGGGTGGGGTGGGGCTGTCAAATGAATATTCCTAGTTGAAAAAAATAAAATCCACTCAAGAATTCTCACGATGGGATGGTCTGCTAGCATCATCCAGCTGAGTGGTACTTGGCCTCTTGAGGTTCAAGGACAACTTTGGGAAGCTGGTAAAAACTATGGTCTCGTTATCCAGAAAAATGCACATTCAAATTTCTACCAATACCTTCGACAGACAGGTCTCCAAATTCCCCAGTCCAAATACCAAGCTATTTCCCTCTAAAGGAAATGGACTGTTGTGCTGGCTGCACTCCTTTTACCTGGCCAGATCCACTCTCCCCCTCCTCTTCCAAGCTCTTAGGCCTGGGAGGTGGATACTGTGTGTGGATGGCACCAACAGGCAGATGCCTCTGTCTCCCTGTTGGGGGCAGCCAGTGGAGAATACTGGCAGGAAGTACAGTCAGGAGGGGAGAAGGAGCCAGGTTTTACTCTCCCAGATCCCAGCTTGCTAAGCTCAGGTGGCCCTCATCATACACTCTCTCGATACTTAGTAGTACTCCCTTCCCCACTCTGCCCTATGTCCACTGATCTGCTCCTATCTCCAGGACCCTTGCTCAGCCCTCTTTGTTCTTCCTAACTCCTGCCCTCAACTCTACAGACAGTCCTTTTGCTAAACTCTCCTCAATTACCTAATTGAAGTGTGACATCTGTCCCCTTCAAGACCCTGTATATAATATACATATTATGGTAAGTATGCATATTTTAGATCATGTATAAATTTATGGCTTCAGTTCCTGTGTAAGGGTTAGCAAGTCATTGCACAGGTTCAAGTAAATGTCTGTGTTTGTTTTATGGAAACAGCCTCAGAGAAAATAAACATCCTAATGCATTGAAGGAAAGTCTTGTCCTTTGATCGGCATCAATTAAGATCATCTCAAAGTAGCCTCCAAGCCCCAGGAGGTTGTGAATAGATTTTAACTTCACTCTACAACTCCTGCTTTCTCAAAGGCTCAAAAGAGGCACTCACATGACATCTCCTTTCAAGGCAAAGAAGGAAAGTGAAGAGCCAGGGGCACGCTGGTCACCAGGCCTGGGCATGTCCCTGCCCTCACCTGCCCTGAGCCATGGAACATATATCCAAGGGCACAAAAAGCAAAACCTCACATCCTCACAGGCAGCAGGAAGCAGCATGGGTAATACCCAGTGCTGCTGGATACCATACTACCCAAGAAATGAAAGGGTGGAATGAAACTCTTCAGCTATTTTTTTTTTTTTTTTTTGTCTCAGATCCTGAAATGTCCATCTGGTTGGAATTGTAAAGTCTCTGATAGGGCACAATCACCTCTGATTTGAAGTATCCTCATAGAAACACACATTAAACAAAATTGCACCCGACCTCAATGTTTCTCTGGAGCCCACCCATAGTCAACTTGTGAGGAGCAGGAAACTTGTGACTAGAGAGATGTAATCTGTGAAATCCAGCTCATCATTTCCTGTGTGACCTCAGGCAAGTTACTTCCCTCCTCTGAGCCTCAAATCAAGAATAACAGGGATAATAATGTCCCCGATGACAGCCCAGTAATGAGGTCATTCCAGAAAGTATAGTACATGAAGCCTGCTATGACTTTCAACAGAGTAGGGTTCTCCTTATCATATGTTGAAACTAACGCCCCAAACTGGGAATAGGTCTGTCGTGTTTTGTACAGAAGAGTAGCAGAATTGGGCCGAGGGCCAGACTTCTGTATCTCATCCAAGTGCACCCTTGATGGTGACCCCTACCCTTGATGGTGTCATTGTCCTATGCCCAACCAGAAATTCCCAGCAACACTCACTAAAGAGCCTTGCAGATGCCAATGCAGGGCAGCAGCTGCTCCACTCCAATGTCACCCACAGAGTTGTGGTCCAGCTGCAGTGCCACAGGCTGCTGGAGGTGCCGCAGCACAAAAGCCAGGGCGGCACACTCGGCCGGGCCCACGCCGCAAAATGTCAACTTGAGGTGCCCAACATCCAGCCCCCTTACAGCCTCCCGTGCCAGCTGCTCCTCCTGCATCTCATACAGGCTCCGGATGAGTGAGACGAAGCCAGGCATAGCATGCATGCTCTTGGCCTCACCTGGCACGGCTGGCGGGATGCAATGGAAGTGCTTGCGGAGGCTGCGGGCCAGACACCAGCGGGCACGAGCATGGCGCTGGAGCAGGGCCTTCTCGGATGCCTGGCACTCAGCTAGCAGATCCTGGTGCTCCTGGGACAACAGACCTGCCAGGAAGGCTGCAGTGATCTGAAGGTTGTGTGGCTCGATCTTCTGTAGCAAAGCTGCCACACTGCCCTCTTTGATTCTGGAGCTCTGGACACACAGTGCGGGCAGCAGCCTGGTCAGCGAGGAGCTTCCCGGCCTGTGACACTTGAAGAGGTGTCTGAGCGAGGCTTTTGGCACATCGGCACAGAGCACGAGGTAGAATGCAGCAAAAAAGCACTGGAAAGTAATGTGCAGGAATTCCAGGGGTGCCGTGCTCCCTGGCACCACACCTTGGGCACGCACCAAGAAGCCAAGAGAAATGTCCTCAGGGTCGACCTGTGCCATCTGGAGCTGTTGAGCTGAAAACACATAGCAGCACCTGCCCAAGCCCCAGAAGGCCAGGCGACCCAGGTGCCGGAGCGAGGACAGCTTGCTCCGAAGGAGGCCAGGTACCAGGCCATGGGAGACGGCCTCTGGAGGAGAGGCATGCAGCAGAAAATGCTGCAGGATCAGAAGATACATATCTGTGCTGGTTTGGGGGGACCCCCCATTCTGCAGCAACAGTTCCTGGTGGCATTTAGACACCATCCATGAGAAGACAGGAAGGTGGCACAAACCATGCAGGACTGAGGTCGCTCGGAGCAGGTTGATGAGACGGTCTGCTACACCAGGTTCATGATGGCACTTCCTCAGGTACAGCTCGATGCCCTCCTCTGAGAAGCCCCTGAGGTGACACTCGGCACGCACGTATTTCCTGAGGCATGCCGACACCGCATCAGGTCGGCTGGTTAACACCTTGCGGGCATTCTTCAGCAAGTTGCCCTGAAGAAGGTTGAAAAGCAGAGTCTGGACAGACGTAGGGTCAGTTGGGGAACAGTGACGCTCTTGGTCTGTGAACTTGAACCTGAACTCATCAAAGCCATCGAAGGTTAGCAGCACACGGTCAGGGTGGTCAAGGAGGAACTGGAAGACATCCTGTTGACCAACATCAGGCCAACAGCAGTGCTCAAAGAGCAACGTCCTTACAGACAGAGGTTTGGTTACACACTGCAGCTGCCTGCAGCTGAACGGGAAGACGAAGAGGAACTCCTGGAAGTCCCGCCCTGTAGCCCACAGTAAGTGGAGCCGCTGCAGGAGTGTGCTCTTGCCACTGCCTGCCTCACCCACCACCAGCACGGTGTCTGCATCCTCGTTGAGGTGGCCTTGGGTGCTGAAAAGCTCCTCCAGGCCCAGGGTGGCAGGACTCTTCTTCAGGGGTCCCACCTCCGTCCGGAGCTCCAGGATATTCTCCGTGTAAATGTCCTCCAGGCAGAGATTCTCCACACCATCATAGGTACTGAGGGAGCGGGACTGAGCAGATACTATGGTCCTCAGCTTGGCTATGTACCTCTGGCATTCAGCAGCTGTAAGGCAGAAGAAGGTAATGAGGGTAGGACTGTGGTCAGAATGGGAGTAACCACAGCACAGGCTGGGGTTATGATGCCAATGAGAGAGAAGAGCTGTGGACCCAATGGGGCTCAGTCTCCTCCCCTGTAAGGTTGGAAAAATGATGGTCCCTACCTTACAGAACTCTGGACCAACTGAGATAACTCATGTCAAGGACCAGGGACAGCATCCAACAGAAAGTGCTCAAAAGACATCAGCTGTTGCCACAATTATTACTGGCACCAGAAAGTGCTGGGCGGGGATCAGGAGACCTGTGTTTGGATGTCTGTCCCTCCACATTGGCTAGATGGCCATAGACAAGTCCATTCACCACCCACCCTTGACTGCCTCTTTCTAAAAGGAAACAGAGAATGTAAAAAGCACAGGAGTCCAGAGTCTGAAGTCAGACACACCCTGGCCTACCACTAACTCGGCCAAGCCACCAAGGCTGTCTGCACTTCAGTGTTTTTACCTGCAAACACAGGACAACCCAACCAGAGCTCCTGAGGCACTGAGATAAGATGGAGCTTAAAAAAATGTGTGACACTGGATAAACAATCAAAAAATGCATTACTATATTGCTAATGGATACAGTAGGCACAACACACACCACCACCACCACCCCCTGCCCAAAGATGTCCATGTTCTGACCCTTGGAAACTGTGACTACATTCCATACAAAGTAAGAGGAACTCTGCAGAGGTGACGCGGTCAGAGACCGGAGGGTGAGGGGGTGGGGCGGGGAAGAGACAAACCTAAATAATCTACCAAGCTTGGCATTGCAAGGCTTCTAGGTCACCAGGGCACCCAGACCAAGCACCAAACAAGATCCTCTGCTCCTGCCTGCCCATCGTCATCCTCCCTCCCTGCCTCTGCAGGAAAAGCTCTCAAGCCCAGAGTACACCCAGATGGCTGCTGCTTGTCTGGTATCACTCTGGTATCACTATATTTAACTCACTTCCTGGGTCAGTGTATAGTTCCCCTTTCAGAAAATGGGGAAGTGCTGGTCCAGAGTCCTAAGGCTGGCAGGATGGCAACTCCTCACAGCCTCACTATCCACAACCAAGCCCACCTGTTCTCAAACCAGAAGCCAATAAGTAACTGTACAAAAGAGCTCAGCTCTCTGAAGTACTTGCACAGTCATACAAAGCAGGTACTCTATGTCTGTGTCACCTTTTCTTCCTTTCTTCCTCCTTCTTCTTTAGACAGGGTCTTGTTATGCTGCCCAGAGTGGCTCCAAACTACTGGGCTCAAGCAATCCTCTTGCCTCAGCCTCCCAAATAGGCAAGTCTATAAGCATGTGGCACCACACCCAGTTTTTGTTGTCTCTTCTGTTCACAGAGCTGATGATTATTGTTACTGTTTCTGACCCCTGGATATATCAGGAGCACTAAGCAGACATCAGAAGACACGTATCTTACTTTGCAAAAGCCTGACTTCCAATGCAGATTCCCAGCCATCACCAACAATCCTAAAATCCTCCAAAAATAAAGTCTCTCCCATTTAAAAGAGAAATGATCACACATCAGTTGGCATTCTGGAAGTACCTTACACTACGACATGGCCTGCTTTGTCTGTGCAGTGATATCTGTACCATGTTCTTGGAGGAGATGTGCACACCCACATGCAAGCACAGGCCTCCCGCCAGCCAGCCGGGCAGAGTTACCTTACCACCCAGAGGGCAGGTAAACCCATCTGTTAGCACCAGGCACACTGCTCAGGCTTTGGCACTGAAAAGCTGTCCCTCCAGGGATGTGGGAACAAGGCTGGAAGAGTCACAGATTTACATCCTCTCTTTCTAATTGGCAGTCTTCTCTCAAGAAGGAAGTATAGACTTAGAGTCAGATCCATCTTCCTCTACCTTGTCATGTAACCTCCCCACCCAGTTTCCACATCTATAAAGTAGAGAAAACAACAGCTACTTCTTGGGTTAGTGCAAAGGGTAGAATCTATCCACAAAGTACCAGCCAGATGCCTGGCATGTTCCACCTATGCAAGCCAAGTCTCCTCCATTCGTGAGTTGGTGACTCTGGGCACTGAGAAATGTCATATTCTCTAAATTCATTTGATTCTTGTGTTTATGATAATGAGTAGTTAATCTTTAGCAATCAAGTGATACTAACTCCTCTCTCAAAAAGTCTATCTTCATCTTTGTGTTATAGATAAGAGTTCAAATTATAAAGAACATTTATAGTTAGCCTTCAATATACGTTGGTTCCAATTATCATTATGCAGGAAGTAATGAAAGCTAAGAGTGAATATTAATGCTTTTCCTTTTAAATCTTCTCAATAGCCAAATGAGTCACTTGGTGGCATTAGCCTTAAAATGAGGAAACTGAGTCCTAGGGAACGCAGCAAGTACGTAGCCAGTGTGTGGGATGGTAACTGACGTGTGTTTTGCTCTTCCTGTGCTCATTTCCCTTCCCTTTCTGATTAACTGGGAAGAACAAATACATACCCTCAAAAGGCAGGGACAATGGGGCTGGTGATTCCTCAATGTGCTGCAGCAGGAAGGCAGCTAATCCATTTGCCTTCACTGTGGCAAGATCTAGCAACCTTCTGGCCTATGGGAGAAGCAAAAGCCATTACTTTTCCAGAAAGGCTGATACAGTGGGGAGGGGGAAGGAAGGGAGGTCTGTACTGAGTATAAATTGAACATCCCTAACCTGAAAATCTGAAATTTGAGACGCTCTAAAATCCAGAACTTTTTGAGTCCCAATATGGTGCCACAAGCTGACAATTCCATACCACGTTTCATGTACCAAGTTATTTGAAATATTATATAAAATTACCAAGTCAGGTGTGGTGGCTCACACCATAATCCCAGAATTTAGGAGGGTGAGACAGGAGGGTAGCAGTGAGTTCAAGACCAGTCTCAACTACATAGCAAGATCCTGTCTCAAAAAAATTTTTTAAACAAAATGAAATTACCTTTAAGCTTTATGTATAAGGTATATATAAAACATAAATGAATGTTGTGTTTTGACTTGAGTCCCATCCCCAAAATATCTCATTCTATATGCAAATACTCCATATTCTGAAAAAAATCAGAAATCAAAAACACTTACGGTCCAACCATTTAGTATAAAGAATACTCAATCTGTACTGAAGTTTCATGGGTTCCCCTCTTCGGTCATAGTAAAAGACCAGAAAAACAACTACATGAGTTGAAAGAAGCTGATACAGAATTGGATAGTGAACATATACATCCACTCTATCTCCCTCCTAAAACCATTTAGAAGAGTGAAGGCCTGAACCAAACAAGATAAAATAAGAAAAAATAAAGACATAAGCTACAAGCTTACAAAAATATGGAAAAGGATCTAGAAGCTATGAGTGATTTGGACATGATTTCATCAAGTCTCATGTCTTGAAAGCTTGAACATGATCTCTGGTTGATGACTCCACACTTTCACCCCCAGCCCAAACTGTCCCTGAGACTGGGACTTGTACACCCAACTGCCCACTGTTCTCCTCCACCAACATCTTGGAGTCATCCTCAGGGCTGCAAGCCAGCAGCAATTCCTATTGGCTTCTCCTCAGGGCTACATCCAGAAGAGCCCTGTCCAAAAGACAGAGAATGCAAGAGACAAACGCCAGCTACAAATGCAATTTCAAACCTTCTAATTAGCATCCACCTTCTTGGAAAAATAAAGCAATTTATTCCTGTATCCTAATTAATCCAAGATACAAAAATATTGCCATTTCCACACATAATTGGTATGAAAAATAGTGAGACAGGTTACATTCCCTCATTCATGTTAAGGTCTCAAAAAGTGGTATGTACTGTGCACTCACAGGGTCTCAGTGTGGAGCCAGGCACAGTGGGAAAACCTATAATCCCAGGTTTCTAGAACCTTGGGCAGGAGAATCGAAAGTTGGAAGCCAATCTGGGCAATTTAGAAAGATCTTGTCTGAAAATAAAAAATAAAAAAGGGCCGGAGATGTAGTTCAGCGCAAGGGCTTGGGTTAAATCCTAGTATGGGAGGAAATTAAAGAAAAAAGAATTTCAGGTGTGCTTAAAGAGTTTGGTAGCCACACAGGACCAGCACCCACATACCGGAGGCACAGCTATGAAGCCCACCTCTCTCATCACCTCTCATACTGCCACCTGCTTGTAGCCACCTGTATGGCATAACCAGAAAAGGGCAGAGGCTGCCCATCCAGGCTCCTTGCACCCCACAGTCTATTCTCAATGCCACAGTTCCAGAGTTTCATCATTTACAAACAAGTCAGATCACACAGTTATAAACACCCCAATGTCCTCACTGTCTCAGAGTCAACAGTAACCTACAAGGTCCATATCAGACAAAAATCTCTGTCTGTAATCATCAGTACTGAGGGAGGTTCCACTTCAGACCTCACTTCCCATTCCTCTTCCCTGGCTCACACCCCTTAGGTTGGCCTCCTGCTTCCTGAAAACACCCAGCATGCTCCTACCTCCAGGCCTTGACTCTGGTTGTGCCCCTGTCTAGAATGCCCTCCTCCCACGGAGGCACACAGCTAATGCCCTCACCTCCTTGAAATCTTTGCTCAGATTCCACCTGCTCAATGAGAACTCTCTGGCTTCTCTCTCTAAATTGAAAACTTTTCTTCCCTGCTCCTTTCTCAAACTCTTCATGCCCTGACTCATTTTACTGACTCTCTGTACCACTTAGCACCTTCTAACACGTGTGGTGATTTGCTTCCTTCAGCTTATTGTCTACCTCCACCCACTGGGGTGTGAGCATCTCCAGGTCAAGGCTTTCTGTCCATTTGCTCACCAGCATTGACCCACCAAGGTTTCCCCAATGCCTAGAAGAATGCCTGGCACAGATGCAGGGCTTGAAGACTTGATGAATGAATGGATGGATGGATGGGTGAATGAATGAATGAATGAATGAATGAATAGTAAAAGACTTAGAAGGTTCCAGAAGCAAAATTCTAAGCCAAACATGGGGAAGCTGAAAACCTCATAGTGTATACCGTAGAATTTGTCAAGACCTCTACAACTATCAGCATCAGGCACCTCTGAGACTGAAATGATGTAAGTAAGGATGGAGTCAAAGTGGTTTATGAACTAGATCTCTAGGTACACTTGGCCATTCCAAGTCACTAACAACTTTCCCGGTCTGCAGTGACGAAGTCTGCAGATTTATATTCTGGAAAAGGTAAAAGAGAGATTTGGATTATGATGCCAGGCCCAATTACAGAAGTGGATATCACGGTCCAAACAGGGTTTAAATGACCAAGTGCAAAATAAATGCCAAATGTAGAACTTTTCCCTATCACCATTGCTGCCACCCAGCCCTCTCATCAACTGAGCTAGCAGACATCTGGAAATCAGACTTTCATTTGGGGCAAGAAGTGTGTGACCTATTCAAGGAATCAGACCTATCCAGGAGAAAAGGTGCACATTTGAACTACTGCCATTTCCCAAAATGCGTAACAGTGGAATTCATGGTAAACAAGTTTTACCTGGATGCCCAGTAAGTTTTAAAGTCCTCCATTTCAATAAGCATAAAGACAACCAAGGACTACCGTGTGCCCAAAGAAAATATCTAATATGGGCAACAGAAGCCAACCCAGTGAGGGAAGGAGGCAGCAGTTTGCAGGATAAAAAGTTTACACAGGGTAAAAACACAACCCAATCAAGCAAATGAAAAACCCCAACTATCATTATGAATTTAAATAAGAAATTGAATCCATGAAATAAGAGCTAGATACCATAACAAAGGAACAGTTAAAAATAGATTTTGCAAATTAAAAGTATGATAGCAAAAATGAAAAGTTAAAGAGTATATAAAGTTGAGACTATCAAGAGTAAATATAGGAAAAAGACAGAGATGGAAAATAGAAAAAAATTAGAGGGGTAACCAAGAAATTCTAACAATCAAGTAATTATAATTCCATAAGGAAAGAAGAAAGAGAATAGAACAAAATAAATCATCAGTATATACATCAAGTAAATTTCCTAGAATACAAAGTCTTGAGTTTCTGGATTCAAAGGGCCCCTTGGGTATCCAGCACTCAAGGCATATTATTATGAAATTTCAGAATGTTAAAGACTAAAAAAAAATTGGACAAGCTTCCAGATACTTACAAAAATGGTTTTACAATTCTTTGAGCAACTCTGAAAAGACAGTAAAGCAATGCTATCAAATTTGAAAAGAAAATGATAGCCAACCCAGAATTTTACACCCAAACTGTCAATCAAGTATGGGAAAAATGTTAGACACACTCAGAAATTTTAACTTCCATACACTCATGCTAAAGAACTCCTGCTAAAGTATTGAATACAGGGTTTACAATCTACCAAACTGGAGTAAGCCAAGAAAAAGGAAGACACAGTATTCAGAATGCAGGACACCCAACATAGGATGACTGGGAAGAGAAATCTCAGAATGACGGCTCTCTACTAAATGTGGAGGGTGACCCATTCTCAAAGAATGGAGCAGTAACTCAAGACTGAAGTATGTTGAAAGCACTTATCTCCCAGATATCCAGGTAGATCGCTTTCCCAGATCTACTCATGACCTTACCTATCATCGTCCAGGAAGGGCCCTTATAAACTCCCAGGGAAGGGGAAGCCAGACCCCGCCAGGTTTCCCTGACCTGGGAGCCTTCATTAACAAAGGGCAGCAAACAAAATAAAATCAAACAAAACAAAACAAAACATTGTGTGTGGATTTATCTTAAAAGGTACTAAAACAATAAAGAAAAACAAAGGAATGATTAACACAAAAGTCAGACGAGTGGCAATGTCTAGTAGCTGACACTGAAGAAAGCCCTGAGCGCTGGTACCATTCTTAACTCGGGTAATGGGAAGAAGTGTATTCCCACAGCCATAAAATTTATACACTCTTCTGTAAGCACAGTACATTTCCCAATTAAGGAATGTCTAAGTCAATTCTGTGTTGGGAGCAATTCAGAGCACAGTCTGACACCTCAGCCCTATGCACGTTAGAAGTTGCATGAGTCACATAGACAGCTGGTATCACAGCTGGTGTTACCAGCCTCTGGGTCCCTAACAACTGTCAGGCCCAGCTGAGCAACACCACACAGAACACTCCCACAGCACCAGCTTTGAGGAAAAGTGGACCTGGATTCAAATTCTAGCTGGCTCCTTCCTAGACATGTGCAGTTTTTTCATCTGCCAAGAAAAAGTGTAGTCACACTACACCCTTAGAAGGATGCAGTGGCGCTTAAATAAGATAATTCAGGGAAAGGTTAAGTACGGAGCCAGGCACACAGTAGGAGCTTCCTACTGTGGGAGCAAAGAACATTGTATGGATTTACTTCTTTAACCTACTTTTCTTCCCATTCCATATTTTTAGTCTCTACTCTACTACCAGTGGCAAACACATCTATAAGAAAATCAAAAGCTCAACGAGGGGGATGTTGTAGTTGGAGTCATTGAGGGAAGGCCATCAAAACAGAGATCAAATGCCAGAGCTGAAAGAAAGCTCAGAGAAAGTTACATCATGAGAACTTAAACATCAAATAGTGTAGTCCTTCTGTCAACTCCTACAATCTTAGATCTGTTGTCTACTGTCCCTTCTGCCCACCTTCAGTGTTGGCTTTTGCTGTTCACCCAGTTCTTCCTTAAAATAAATTCTTAGCTCATTAAAATTTAGCTTTTCTTTTTTCATAATCTAAGCACTGAAGGTTATAAATTTCCCTCTATGTCCTTCTTTAGCATAGGTTTGGAGAAAATATTCTCACTGTTTGATTGTGAATATTTTCTGATTTCCAGTGACTTCTTTGACCCATCGGTTATTCTATTTGCTTTTCTTCACCAGTCTAAATATGTCTTCTGCTTAAGCCCTGTCTCTTCTGGAACATCAACTACCTTACCCAAACCCCTTTGTACATCCAGACCAGACAACACTGACAAAGACTTAATCAAAGAGGACAAAACAATCTTATAACTTCTGTGACGTGCTGAAGCTATCGCCACAACAGAGCACAAGAGACACCAGGGCAGGAAAAATAAAGAAAATGTTTTCTGAATCCCCTGGGAGCCCATTATAAAGACTGAAGGGGCTGGTGCTTAGAGTGTAACTGTAGCTTTTATGCCTTAGTTAGAGGGGACTGCATCACAGCTGTTCTGTAAATATTAACAATCTTGATCTAGCCTTAAATCAGGCTTACAGAATAGCTTATTTCCTCATAGGCTAACCTAGACTCACTTGAATATCACAGATGTATATATTTTAAAGAAATAAAAATAAAAACCAGGAAGTCAGCAACTCAGCCCACCCTAACACTCCTATGTAATTATAATCCATTCATTCATCATTCATTCACTCAATAACTAATTTTTCAAGTATTTATCAAGTATTTATCTATGAAGTACAAAGCACAAAACAAACTAAGATAAAGCCTTGGATGTAGTAAGCACCTAAAAGATGGTGGCTGAATTCATGACTGAATCAGTTAATGATGAATGAATCAGTCCGGGCATGAGGTCCCACACTGGTCCTCTGCTTTACTACTGGTACCACGGTCGCTTCCCTGGGCTCTAATTTCCCAACCCATAAAGTGGAATGCTAATGACTGTTTTCCATCTGCCTCACAGGAAGCCTGAGGATAACTATTTGGAGGACAATAAAGCAAAGGGCTTCAAAAGCACCCGGAAGACATTTTTTGTCCTTCTGGTCTTTGTTGAATCACTGCACTTTCAGGAAAGTTAAATTACAACTCTGAATATCTATAATCTTGTGCAAATTCATTTCAGAAATCTGAAGAGGGCCTGTAAACCACACTAGTATGTAATGTTTATGTAATTATTAAATACAAATTTAATATAATGAAATGTTATACTCTGTTGAGTTATTAATTTAAAATAGCAATGAATGCATGTAATTATAGAATATCACTCATAACAGAAACAATAGCAGCCAGTGGTAATTTTTTTTTTTTTGTATCAAGGATCAAACTCATGATCTTGTGCTCGCCAGGCAGGCACTATACCACTGAGCTGTATCCCCAGCCCCTGCCAATGGTGATATTAATGTGTGGTTCCCAGGTGTTAGACATGGGTCTAATTATCTCATTGAGTTCTCCCCAAAGCCTAGGATAAGTACCAAATAACCATTGCCAGTTTTTTACAGATTAGGGAACCAAGACAAGAGACATTAAAGATGGAGAGATTCTGTATAGAAGCCTGACCTTAAGACTGCATCATACTGGTTCCAGACCCTAAGCCCTTGGCCACCACACCCTACTTCCTCTCATCAAACTGGTATACTGCTGGCGATCAAGAGAACTTTTACTTGCCTGTTAACTTTTCAAGGGGAACACCCCCACACCAAGTTACACCATAGGGCTGACTTCCCAAGAAACGTTAATCTTAGTGACTACTCTTTTCTTAGGAAATCTGCTGAGCCAGGATTGAGCGCCTTACCCTCTGTGATGCCGTGAAGATGGGCAACCTGATTTCATCACATTCATACTGGCTAACGAAACCCCGCTCCCTGACCACAGCCAGCACATCCTCCACGTGGCTGTAGAGTCTCCTGACGATAGCTGGTCGGTGACGCTGAAGGTCTCGGACAGGGTGGCATGAGTGGGGATCCCAGCTGTCATGCAACTCAGGGGGCTGGCTTTCAGTCTGGGCCTCCTGGACAGCCTCGAGGAACTTCTGACAGCTCCAGCTGCCCTTGTTCCAGACCATGTCCAGTAGGCGCCTGGCCGCCTGGGAGAGAGGCTGGCTCGGGAGGCGGAGGCCCTCATACTCTTCCCAGGAGAGCACCTCCCAGGAGAGCAGCCAATCCAGGATGCTTTCAAAGCCCTCCAAGGACCCTGACACAAGCAGCCCCACCAGCTGGCTCCTCTGTGCCTGGAAAGCTTCCTGTGAGCTCATTTCACGACCTGGGGAGAGAAGGAGCAAGGTCAGAACGGGACTTGTCCAGAAGCCAGGCAGGGCAGGGATGGGGACAGGACAAGTAAGCCCAGTTCAAGTTTAAGTTGGCCATGGCAAGAAAGCAACTTAAAATCCCACAGAAAGTTTGAAGCAGACAAGAATTAAATCAAGATCACTGGCTCACCAGGCTTGGTGGCACATGTCTGTAATGTCTGCAGTCCAAGGAAGAGGACCTCACATTCAAGCCCAGTGTGGACAACTTAGCATCTCAGCCAAAGGGCTGGAGATGCAGCTCAGTGCAAAGCCTCTGGGTCCAATCCCCAGTACAACAAAAAACAAAAATCAAACCAAAACAAAATAAAATGCGTTCTCCCACATCCTGATTCAAGAAGTTTAAAAAACCTGGAGCTAGCATGAGGAGCAGTGTCCCCCAAGGGACTGGGAAATTTGTTCCCTTTGAGGCAGGGTACAAGGGCTCTTCCAGGCTGGTTGGATTCTGGCCAGTAGCCTGATGAACAGCTCATATTTATTAAGTACCTATGGTGTGCCAGGCACCCCCTTAGATGCTTCCTTCTATGAATTCATTTAACCCACCCAGGGACTGTGCAGGAGAGGGCATCATCAGCCCCATTTTATGAGGGAAGAAACTGAGACACACAGGCAAGAGATTTATGCAACTTGTGACAGTGAGGTTAGGCAGAGCTAGGAAATGAACCCAAGCCTAACTCCAGGGTGTGCACCTTTACCTTTCCTATGCTTGGGTCTCCCTCAGGGGCCAGGGCCCGTCCCTGAGGACACAACCACTGCTACCCAATGAGTGGCTCAGAATTTTGCCACAAGAATTCCAGTCTAGGTGAAGTGCAACATCATGGTGCCATGGAGCTCAGAGGTGCACTGGCCCCCCGTCACACACACACACACACACACACACACACACGCGCGCACGCGAACCCTAGGGCCCTTGCTTCCTCCCACAAACACACACCATACACTCACCCTGCCCTGCCAGTCCTCAGTGGCCCACTTGGGCTCAGCCTTCAGCTTCCGGAGGCTGAGAGCTACACAACAGAGAAAATCTCTCAGTTTGCTTGGTTCTGCCATTGTGGCAGGGCTGCAGGACAAGGCCTGGTGCAATGCCCAGTAGAAACGAAAGTGAAAGGGTTCTGGCATGGAAAAAGAAGAAGGACGCCAGCTTCTTTTTATAAATCAGGGACATTCTGGGACACTCAAGTGAGCAAACACCAAGTGGCCTGGGGGTTTCGCATCTTTCATGTTGGCTGCTTATGTGTCTCATGCCCTACTCTGCCCATGGGATACTCAGATCTCTCATCCTAGCATCCTGAGCCTGGCACAGTGCTGGGCTTGAGGAGCAGTGTGGGAATTTTCATGAATCAGAATCCAGTTGGGGAGGAGGAGGAGGAGGCTGTGCCTATGCTCATATGACAGCAAGGCAAGCAAGAGGAGGGTCTCCGGTGCAGAGCACTGCCAACATACAGGCTGCAGGCCTTGTGTGGCCAGCGAGGGAAACTGAGGTAGCAAGGTATCTGTGTGTCTGGCAGTTTGAGAGGGAGGGTGTTACTACTGCAGTGGCCACTGTAAACCAGGAATTACAGGAGTCCTCCTGATCGAGCAGGTCTTCTTGGACCACCTCCAAGCAGGGAGCTAAGTGTGGAGGGTTGGGGGGACCACAAGAAGGTAGTGTGAGTCCCAGCACACCCCTGCCCAGGTCTTGAAAGATAACTGGTACCCACCAACCTCTGCGAGCAGCACAGAGATGAGGCAGCACCTTCCCTCCAACCCTAGCCTGGAGAGCATGGGTCCTGCCAGGAATCAAAGGAAGTTAATGTGAGGTTGCCACAGGACAGCACTCGCCTGGCTCACCTGAGGATGCCCAGGCCAGGACACCTGTGATTTCCATCCCACCTGGAGACCCTGGATCACCCAACCCCCAAGGAACCAGCATGCCAGGCCACCTTTGAGCATAGCCTGGACAGGACACAAAACCTTGGCAGCCCTGGAGCGTCTACAGACTCCACCCTTAGGGGAAATCCCAAAAGGACCAACAGGAAGCCAGAGCTGGCCAAGGAGCCATCCTAGACTCAGAAAGTCTTGGCTGTTTTGGCTCAAAGTCTTGTTTATCCACCATGACTGTCATTGAAAAGTGGAGCCACAGAGGCCTGAGACACACCCAGAAAATGAGCTACTCATAAGCATGGCCTGTCCCCAAGCCACCATGGTCAGGGCCACCCACAGGAGAGCCAGCCACACACACCCAGTGATGTGACTAGTGATGGCAGGGTCCTGGGGCCCAGGGAAGGACAGGCCAGTCTTCTGGAAGCCTCAGAGCAAGGGGAATCCCCAAGGACCAAGAGCCAGCCCCTGCCTCCAAGCAGCCATTGTCCTATCTCAGTGTAAACGCTGGCAAAGGAAGACCCTGCCTCAGGGTTGTCTTCCTCCTGCCTTAGCTTAAGTTCCTTCTGCTTCAGTTTAAATTGAGAGAGAGAGAGAGACAGATAAATCTTTACTTATCACTCATTTCATAAAAACTGCTCCTAAAATCCTCTTGCTTTTTTATCACCTGGTCAGACTTCACTCTTCAGACTAAATGCATTCATTTATCTCCTTCGCCTTTTCCTCTCTACTCCAGTCATTACGAGTTCTGAGTCACTGCTGTCCTCTGCTTCTTGCTGAAACAGAGGGTCAGAAGGTGCAGAAGGCGACCCATGCGATCCTCCCTTACCCCACGCCCACGCCTGTGTCCCGGCTCCTCTTCCTTCCCTCCACAGCCTGGTTTATCTGAGCCCAGGCTCAGTGCTTCTGGCCTGAGGGGAGAAAGGTCTGTAGAGGTGGGGGAGGAGCCTCCCCAGAACTGCCCGGGTCCCAGCAGGGACTCAGCCTCCCCTGGGGGGCCCGATCCCTCCACTCCCTCCCCAGCCAAGCTCCACTCTCCCCCCACATCTGAGCTTCTCTAAGAGATGTCCGCACAGGGGCGCAGACAGACTGAGGCCCTCTCTGGACCCCTCCCCTCTCAGCTCTGATGCCACTTATCCTACGCCTGTTTCTTGAACTGCTGTCCCCATGTCCTCCCCATCCCTTCCAGCTCTCCCTCCTAGCAAGGTCACCAGTGACCGCTGTGGCCCAACTTTCACCCCTCACCTCACTCGCTTTACCAAGGGCATCAGTCCTGGTGGCTCCCTCCCCCTGCTTCTGGGGGGCACTTTCCCCAGGACACTGAGTCTCATCGTCCTACTACCTAGGGTGGCTCTTTCTGTCCCTTGCCTGGTCCTAGTCCTGATCCTTGAGAACTCAGAGCATCATGGTATTGCCAGCCCCAATCCCCATGAGCTTTTCCCAGCTGTCTCCTCAGCACCACATGGATGCCTAAGGGAGGTCTCAACTGGACGGGCGCAAAGCCAAACTCCTGCTCTCTTCCCTAAAGAGGGTCATCTCAGCTGACAGTGCTCCAAATTTGTAGATGCTCATGCTGAAAACCTCAGAGTCATCCTTGATTTCATCTCTGGCACCTCCCAAATCCTATCGGCCCACTCTTCAAAACTGGATCCCAAATGTGAAAGCCGTGAAGTTTTTTTTCTCCACCTCTCTCTGCCGCACTGAATTCTCCCATGGTCTCTGCTTAGATGACAGCAGTAGTCCCTTTGGCCTCTCACCCTCTCCCATCAGTAGAGGAGCCTGCCAGCTCCTGGTTCGGAGCAGGTGCTTCTCTGCACAGAGCCCTCTGGCAGCACTCAGCCTGAAAACCAAAGCCGTTATAGTGGCCTTCAAGGCCCTAGAAAGTATACCCTCATCCCTGGACCCCTTATTTTTCTGCACTCATTCCTCTTAATTCTCCACATCCTCACACTGGCCTTCTCTCTTTGTTCTTAGAGCAAACCAGAGCCACTCCTGCCACGCATGCTCCTGCCTCAGGGCCTTTGCACAAGCTTTTTGCTTTACAGATGCTCTCTTCTTTCCCCTAGACCAGTGCTATCAAACCTGCAGCACAAGAGAATGAATGAATGAATGAATTGACTCAGTACTGCTCTAGGAAGCAGATATGGCCCAAGGGGCAGAATCTGCAAGGCACAGACTTGAACTAAATGAAACTAGAGCTGCAGGACACAAATAGCCAACTTCTAAGAAGCAAGCTCCTGGTTGCAGGGGTCTATTCCACAGAGGGATTCTGACCTGGGGGTGAAGCTGAATGGGCCCCTTCCAGCTTCAGACCCCAAAGTACAGAGAGGCCAAGGGGCCGGGGGTGACCAGAAAACCCTGCTCTGGCAGCCTCTGGTGGCAGAACAGGGCAGGAGAACAGAGGCAGTGGGGCTGTGTGACTCTGGGCTTTTCACTAAGGGACCAGGGAGGGGTGACAGGGCAGGCGTTCCCCTCCCCCAGAGCAAGGGACCTGCAGGACACCAGGCACAGTCCACAGGGAAACTGAGGCTACAGGACAGGGAGCTGGTGGCCCGGACTCCAGTCCTCATTCAGTTTCAGGGCACCCCACCCCCACTGGGTGAGGGGAACTTTGTAGTTTGTGAGACAACAGGTAGAACCAGATGGCTGCTGCAGGAGCTTGAGAAGCAAGCAGAAGCCAACAGCCTGCAGGATGTGGGCCTGTCCGGACTAGGACAGGATTGGAACCTGGCTCTCACACTCGCCCAGGGAGGGAAGAGGCAGGAGCCTTCCCTAAGAGTCAAAAGGTAGCAAGTGGAGCGAAAGACGAGACCCAGTGAAAGACAGGCACCGATACCCCCGGGCTACAGCCTCCCTCAGACCTCCAAGGCTCCCGGGCTCCGACTCCAGCCCGGCCCCCAAAACCTCCTCATCCTCAGAGGCCAAAGAGCTCCTCAACCCCGAGACGTTCCCTTTTCTTCTGCCTCGAGTCTACACCGCGGGATACCCCCAGGAAAACCCAGGCAACCCTGCCCCAAGCCCCGCGGCGGAGCCAGGTCCGAGTCCAGGGGCGGCACTTTTGGCGCCCACTTTCTGTCTCCCCAATCCACCCCAAGCGCGAAGCACAGGCAGGGGGCCTGGATGAGAACTCACCGCCCAGCAGCCTGCGACGCAATCCTCCGCCCGGCCGGGGCCGTGACTCGGTGACAACCCAGACTGGGCGCGAGGCGCTCGCCCCGCCCGCGCCCCGCCTCCTAGCCCCGCCCCCGAAGCGAGGTCGCCAGGGCAGCCACGCCTCTCCCAGCTGCAGGTGCCTGTAACGCGGGCCTGACGTCTGTGGGTCCCATCCGGGGGCTGGAGGAGATAGACAGGGTCTGCCCTTGAAACTGGGAGGCTCGCTAAAATGTCTCCCTTTTTTTCTTTCCTTCTTTCCATCTTTCTTCTTTCTTTTTCTTTTTCTTTTCTCTTTTTTTTTTTTTTCCAGTACTGGGGAGTGAACCCAGGACTTTAGCACTGAGTTACATCCTTATTCATTTTTATTTTACTTTTTTATTTTGAAACAGAATCTTCCTATATCGCTAAATTGCCCAGGCTGGGCTTCAACTCAGGATCCTTCTGCCTCAGCCTTCCTGAGTGTTGAGATTACGTGGTGTGCCACGCCTGGCGAGGGTCTGTCTTTCTGGACCAAGTTTCAACCAGGAAGGAAAAGGAGATTTCAAAGAACACCTCGCTGCACACATACCCCAACACACACACACACACACACACACACACACACACACACACACACTCTCTCTCTCTCTCTCTCTCTCTCTTCTCCCTCTCTCTCTCTCTCTCTGTCATATCTTATGAAATAAAAGTTAGAAAATCCTTGGTACTAGTACAAACTTGATGAACCTTTTAAAGGATTCCCACGTCCTTGGTCGCTGAAAAGCTCTAATATACTGTGAGGTTCCCAAACAATACGTGGTGGTGGGTGTGGGGTGTGGGCAGAGCCTTTAAACACGGTCAGTTCCTCACTTTCCATTTTCTGTCAGTTCCTCTGCTAGGCAAAGGAGAGCGGGCCCAGTGTGGCTCTTGCATGGCTTGGACACAGTCGCTAAGGAAGCCTATTATCAGCTTCGTGACAGTACCTACACTAGCACTTAACAGCATTGCTTTGTTCCCATTAAATTTATTTTATGAATTCCTATTCTTCCAAGCAAGTGACAGTGTTTTCCATTTTGAGGTGTTAATATAAATGCTCTTTTTGAAAACAGGTGTGTTGAAGTCTTTTTTAGATACGAAGCCTCATTTAAAGAAAAAATAATGAAAACCGACATTGACATAGTGCTTACAATGTGTCAGCCTTGTAAGATAAATCTCACCTACACATTGTTAACTGTTATCCCTAATTTAGAGATGAAGAAACTGAGGCACAGAAAGATTAATAACCCATCCAAATAGCAACAGCAGGGCTGAGATTTGTCCTAGGGTTCTGGCCACAGAAGTCATGTCCTAACCGTGCAGACTGACCTACAAGCATGGTCACCCCATCTGGTCTGTCACAGTGAAAAGCTGGAACCCTACATGTCTAACAGCAAGGAACAGGCAGAGCACCTGGAAAATTCAAACCAACCACCTTCACTCATATCCCACATCCCACCCAGGACCAAATTCTCAGACTGACCTTCAGAGTAACCCCAGGGGACAGCCATGCTTTAGCTGATCCACCATGGCCAGCCCAGGTCCTACATCCATCATCTCTCACCTGGGTTTCCACAAGAGCTGCTGCCATTCCCCATGATTCCTGCTGCAGGCCTTCTTCAGTAGGGCAGCCAGAGTGTCTTCTTTAAAAAGTCAAATTACTTCTCTCTTCATTGGTGACTCCCTTATCACTCAGGAAAAGCCAGTACCCCCACCGACACCATCACCATCGATGGTCTCCCCTCACTCCCTCTGCTCCAGCCACTCTAGCCTCCTGGCTGTTCCTGAAATAGGCCAAACCTTCTGCCACCTCTAGGTCCCTGCACTTGCTGTATCCTCCACTTGGAATGCTCTTCCTTTAGAAACCTACCCACCTCCTTCCTCCACCTCCTTCCAATCTTTGTTTCCATGTGCTTTCTCCAATGATAGTTCCGTGCACAACTGCAACACCTCGCATCCCTTTCCCTGCTCTATTTTGTACTTTCCTGCATAGGACTTATCTCCACACAACATGCTATATAGTCTATATAGTCTCTCACCCAAGAGTACATGAGCTTTAAATGAACAGGAATCTTCTGTCTTGTTCCCTGGAGCAGGGCCTGGCAGGTAATGAATGTTGTGAAGTGAATGTACTAAAAAGTGGTGCCATGATTTTAATAACCAGTGAAGATGAATAAAACACTGCAGCCTGCAAGGCCCACAGTAATGTTGAGTGAAAGAAGCCAATACAAAAGTATACATACTGTGTGATATTATTTACATAAAGTTCAAATGCAGGTGGCACGCAACTACAGTGGGAGGAGCCAGGACAGAGGGCACCACTGGGGAGGAGGCGGAAGGAGTGACAAGGAACAGAGACAAGGGGCCTCTGGAGTGCTAGTAAGGATCTGTTTTTGGTCTGAATGGTGGTTGCAAGGATGCAAATACTTTGTGAAACCTGGTCCAGTTAAACGCTTATGATATTTACATTTTCCTTTATGTCTGTTGCATTTCACTAGAAATTTATTGTTAAAAGATGCCATAGAAAGCTGGGAATAGTGGAACATGACTGTAATCCCAGTTATTCAAGAGGTTGAAGCAGGAAGACCCCAAGTTCAAGGCGGACTAGATAATTTAGTGAGACCCTGTCTTGAATAAAATTTTAAGAACTGACTGGAGACATAGCTCAGTAGTGGAGCACTCGCCTATAATGAATAAGCCCCTGGGTTCAATCCCCAATACCATAAAAAGCAATTAGGGCAGTAAACATTTGTTATCATAGAATGATGGCTACAATACAAGGCTAAATTTGAAAAGTAACACTCTCTCTCTCTCTCTGTCTCTCTCTGTCTCTCTCTCTTTCTCTCTCTCTCTCTCTCTCTCTCTCTCTCTGTCTCTTTTAACAAGAATTACATTTACATTGTCAGGGCAATTTATTTATCTTCTGTTTTGTTTATTTTTGTGGAACTGAGGGTTGAACCCATGGTATTGAGTATGCTAGGTCAAGTGCTCTACCACTGAGCTACATCCTCGCTTCTTACCAAGGCAAATCAAGAGGGAAGAATTGTCATGCCAACAAATGTGTTGAATACTAGTTATTTACACACAAAAGGATAAATATGGATTCTTACTTCATCCCATATTCAAACATTAACCCAAGATAGTTCAAAGACCAAAATGCAAGAGTGAATATAAAATTCTTAGAAGACATAGGTATAAATCTTTGTGGCCTCAAATGAAGCAGAAATTTCTCAGGTTTGACCACTTAATCAAAAGAAAAAAGGTAAGTAAACTGGGCTTAAAATCAAAAGATTTTGTGCTTTGAAAGACTCCATCAAGAAAGTGCAAAGGCAGCCAACAGAGTGAGAGAAAATATTTGCAAATTGTACCTAGAATACTGTATGCAAAACACTCCAAACTAGCTGGGTATAGTGGTACATACCTTAACCTGAGCACTGAAGAGACTGAGGCAGGAAAATCACAGAAAATTCAAGTTTGAGGTCAGCCTGGGCTACACAGTGAGATCTTGTCGAAAGAAAGAAAGAAAGAAAGAAAGAAAGAAAGAAAGAAAGAAAGAAAGAAAGAAAGAAAGAAAGAAAGAAAGAAAGAGAAAGAAAGAAAGAAAGAAAGAAAGGAGAAAAGAAAAACTCAAACTCAATAAGAAGACTAATGCAATTTTGTAAATAAGCTAAAGATTTAATAGACATCATTACAAAGAAGATTTAGGAGGGTCCAACAAGCACATTAAAAGATGCTCAACATTGTTAATCACTAGAAAGATGCAAATCAAAACCACACTGAGATACCACATTACACCCACAAGGGAGACTAGAGTCTAAAAGAAAGAAAATAACAAGCGTGGAAAATTACATGGAGATATTGGAATCCTCACACACTGATGGTGGGAAAGTAAAATGGTGAAACCACCGTGGTTTGGTGGTTCTTCAAAATAATCATAAAGTTACTACATGGTCCAGCAATTCTACACCTAAGTAAATGCTCAAGAGAATTGAAAAACCTGTACACAAATGTTCATAGAAATATATTCATAACAGCACAAAACAGAAACAACCTAAATGCCCATTAACCTTATAACTGGATTAAATGACAGTGGTATTTCCACCTAAAATTAATCAAATACTGACATATGCTATAACACAAATGAACCTTAAAAATATACTAAATGGAAGAAGGTAGATGCAAAGTGCCACTTATTATATGAGTCCATTTATATGAATGGGCCAAATAATCAAATCCATAAAGACAAAAAATGGATTGTGGTTGCATAGAGCTGGCAGGAGGGAAGAAATCCAGTTTCTTTTTGGCATTATGAAATTATTCTGGAATTAGGTAACAGTGCTGATTATATAGCCATACAAGTGTACTAAAAACCAATGAACTGTATACTTTAAAAGGGTTTTATATCTCAATAAAAAATAATTGAGTTGGAAAAATATTTTACATAATATGCTGCTATTATGTAATAAGAATCTATGATTATGTGTTGAATCGAAAACACCATCAAAATTCATGATTCTAAGTACTTTTGTTTTCTCTCTCTCTTTCTCTCTTTCTCTCTCTCTTTCTCTCTTTCTCTCTCTCTCTCTTTCTCTCCCCCCTCTCAGACTGTGTCTAAGTTGTGCACCTGCCACCGGCACTCTAGTAACTGGGATTACAGATGTTCACCACCACACTCAACTCCTAAAGCTTTCTTTGGCTAGTCTATATTTCCTTGTGTGCTACCTAAATAGTAATAATTATTTAAAAACCTTTCAATGTGTTAGAGGGGAGCCTGTTAAAAACTCCATTTGCAGGGCCTGTGCCAGGGACAGGCAGTTAGGACATCCTGGTGATGTTTCCATCCCCAGTGCTCTTACCCAAAAACCAGTGAGGCAGTGCTCACAAGGGCACGGACAACACCTCCAGGCAGCCCAGGCCCAGGCTGGCCTCTTCTGGAGTAACACTCTGCACTGCATAAGGTAAAACTGGCTGGCTAGGAGCAGGTTGCCTAAGGGGCTCTCTCCAGGCTGCCAGGATGGAAAAGGCCCTTCCCAGATGAACCTGCTGTTGCTGTGGACACAGGAAGTCACTCTGGACTCACACTGGGCAGC
Source organism: Dolichotis patagonum (assembly GCA_004027295.1). Taxonomy (NCBI): domain Eukaryota; kingdom Metazoa; phylum Chordata; class Mammalia; order Rodentia; family Caviidae; genus Dolichotis; species Dolichotis patagonum. The sequence goes on from PVJX010000124.1 coordinate 225,354, forward strand.
AGCCACCATGCAGGTCTCTGCTCAAATCAGTCCACCCCTCACCAAGACCAAAACCTTCTGAGCTGCAGTGACCACCAAAACTGAGGTAATATGGGCCCAAGCTTCAGGGTCAGGAACTTCAGCTCAGCACCAGAACTGATAGCCCTTACTCAAGCCCTAAGATGGGGACAAAATAAATCTACAAATATGTATACAAATAGTCGGTACCGTCCATGTTCATGGGGCCATTTATTGGGAAAGAGGACTATTAACCTCAGCAGGAACAAAGATCAAGAATGCCCCCGAGATCTTAGACCTCCCGGGGCAAACTTTTGGTTGCCCCGAAAGTTTGCCATTATGCACTGTTTGGGGCACCAATGAGAAGACACCCCAATAGCTCATGGAAATGCCCTCGCTGTTAAGACAGCCAAAGATGTGGCACTAAAACCAGCCTATAATGCTCCTCCCAGCTCTCCCACCACCCATGTTGTCTTATTCAGATTCAGACTTGAGACTAGTCAAGAGCTTAGAGGTCCAACTCTCTCCAGAAGGCTGGCAGACCTTACTGGATGGAGAATCCCAGAATCATTAGGCCCCCAGCTCATCCAGGAGACCCATCGGGCCACCTACTTAGGAGGAACCAAATTAGTTGAGTTATTCTGAGAACATTACTTCATCCCGAAGTTATTTCACCTGACTAAAGAGGTCAGCCAAAAATGCCCACAATGTCTTCAGGTGAACCCTAAGTTGGCTCCCACTGATGTTTGTAAGAGACAATGAGGACTTATGCCTGGAGATCACTGGGAGATAGACTTTACTGAAATGGGCCCAGGAAGAGGGGGGCATAAATATCTCTTAGTTCTTGTAGACATATTCACCAGGTGGACTGAAGGATTCGCCACTCGGACTGAATCAGCTCTCATAGTAGCTAAGAAACTCCTCTATGAGATAGTGCCTCAATTCAGTTTGCCTTCCTCCCTGGGGTCCAACAATGGCCCAGCTTTCATAGCTCAGATCACTCAAAATTTAGCTACAGCTTTAGAAATCAATTGGAAATTACATTGTGCCTAACGGCCTCAAAGTTCAGGCCAAGTAGAGAGAATCAATAAAACCATAAGGGAAACTGTTTCAAAACTGGCTCTTACAACTGGCAAAAACTGGGTAAGTCTCCTTCCTTTTGCCCTTCTGTGTGCGCAATGTACCCCCTACTTCCAGGGCATTACTCCTCTTGCGGCCATGTATGTATGGGCAACCGCCCTGTTTGATTCCCCATTTTCAAGATGATAAGCTGGCTGCTGTCACTAATGTGGAACTTGTTAAGTCTTACAGGCTCTCCAGCCCTTCTTGCACTTGACCCACTGCTTGTTCCAGGGCCACCAGACTGTCCCCGAAAGACCTGATGACTCCCTAGCAGCCCAACTTGGCAATCAAATCTACATCAGGAGACAGCCTACATCCCTAGGTGCCCACTGGGAAGGACCCTCTACAGTCACCTTGAGTACTCCCACAGTCGTCAAGGTCACCGGAAAAAGCCACTGGATTCATCACTCCCACTTCAAGCCTGCAGGATCAGAGACTCTAGCTAAGTGGACTATCAAAAAATCCCCTGACCCTTTAAAAGTCAAACTCCAAAGATGTGGGCCCTAAGTCTGTTTATGTATGTAATCTTCTTTATTTCACCCATTCCCACAAAAGACCATCGCCCTGCAGTTTACACGTGGGTTATGACTAGAACTTCAGCTGGAGTAACCCTAACCTCTACTAGGAGCCGTGGAAATCCCATCCTTAATGTCACCCTCTGTTCAATTATGGGGTGGGCTGCCACAAATAACCCTGAATGCACTGGCCTTGCCTCAGCTACCTGGATTCCCCCAGCCGGGGCATTCGGATCATCAGGATTGGCTGGTTTTTTCTCATCAGACCCAAATATCCCCTTCTATTTGTGTCTGGCAATCTTTATAGTAGATAGATGCTCCTCCAGTAGTTCTCAGTCAAACCTGCACACGAGTGTCACCAAACTACTTGGGACAGTGAAACCATAGCCCCCTGGTCGAAAAGTGACCCTATCTGTCAGCTAGATATGATTCCCATAAGAGCTACATGTTACTTTGGCCTAAGCAATCAGGAGATTCTTCTTGGAATGGAGGAAAAAACGTGGGACATTCACCTCTGTGTCACTGGGTGGGATCCTGGCTCGCTCTATACCATCCAGAGAAAACCAGGAAGTACTCCATTCCATCCAAACCCTATAGGCCTCCTCAGTGGGCTCGCCCTGCCACCAAAGGGGTTTCCCACTAGAGCGGTTATCTCCGCCACAAATTCCCCCCTCTCCCTATCTGTTCCTGAAAGATCTCTTCACACCCCAGCACAGTTGCAACCTGAGAGCCCTGTCTTCGGATCTCTGGAACTGATGTTTAAATTACTTAATAGCTCACCCCCCAACATTACTCAAGACTGTTGGCTATGCTTAAATCCTGAAACCTCCCCCCATTATGTGAGATTTGCTGTAGGGACCAACAATGAAACCCAGGTTGTGAACACCTCAAACCCTGATTCTGGTTCTTCATTCTGGTGGGGGCAGGGACCTAAGTCCCTCACTTTGGGAAACATTCAGGGCTCTGGATTTTATATTCAGTCTGTAAATTTCCCCTTGAAGCGCTCCCCATTTCAAATCAGTTGTAATTCAACTGTGCATGTATAAAATGTCTCTTACCCCTCAATCAACATTTAGTCTCCCCGCTGGAACTTGGTTGCCTGTACAAACGGCCTCACCGCTTGCGCTCCTCTGGCCGTCTTCACTGGACCTAACCCTGAACTCTGCATCTTAACTCATGTCCTTCCTCAAGTGTACTGTTATTCTGGAGAAGGAGGTAGGGAACATATGGGGTTACCCAACCTCACAAGAAGTAAAAGGGCCCCATTTCTAATTTCCATCCTTTTGGGATTAGGAATAGCCAGTTCCACAGCACTAGGAACCACAGCCCTTACAGTGGAAGACAAAAATTACCAGATACTAAGCAAAGAAATAGACCATGATCTGGGCACACTTGAACAAAATGTTCATCACCTAGAGGAGTGTCTAAACTCCCTGGCTGAGATGGTCCTCTAGAAGGATGGTCCTTCCTATTCCTAAAACAGGGAAGTCTATGCCTAGCCCTAGGTGAATCTTGTTGTTTGTACACCAACCATTCAGGAGTTATTAAGGACAGTCTTAGTCAGCCCAGAAAGCACCTAGCTGATAGGGAAAATGAGAGACAACATCAACAGAACTGGTAGGAAAATTTGTTCTCCACTACCCCATGGCTGACCACCTTACTGTCGGCTCTGGCAGGACCCCTGGTTTTCCTCCTACTAGCCGTCACTATTGGCCCTTGCATGATAAATTGTTTAATGAGTTATATCCAATTTAATAGAGTCCAATCTATTAAATTAATGGTTATACATTCCCAATATGAGAATTTGGGAAATTTAGATGAGGAAGATGACTTTTAGATAAGAAAGATGACCAGGAAATCAAGGATTTGATTCATGCACTCAAACCAGGGGGGAATGTTGTAGCCTGGCATAACTGACACCATCTTGTGCTCTGTATTTGACCTAGTGAAATGAAAAATTACTTAAGAGTACAAATCCCATGAAAAAAGCAAAATGAGCTGCACCCACAAGAGAAAAGTTAACCTGCTCAACAAAGAAGCAGGATACAGGTGTCAACCAAAATTAATGTAAGATTCTAGCTAAATTGTTTCCAACAGGATGTCTTGCTTTGCAGTTTTTTGCTTTAAATGCCTTGTGACCCTTCAGTTCACCACCACTTGGTGGGACTCTGAAACAGGGGTCCATGCAAGTAGTCACTGAGCTCAACAAATAAAATTCCAAATTTATGAGTTAGGCTGCTTGGATTCCTATATTGTTTACAAACCCACTTCAGACCTTATCCTAAAGAACACATCTGTTAGGACTTGGCACATTATGAGAACTAAGCATTCAAATACGAATGGTATTAGTACCCTCATCAAAGAGACCCCCTCATCCCTCCACAGCAAGAAGGCAGCCACCTAGGAAGTGAGCTCTTAAAAGACACCAGATCTATGGGAGCCTCGATATTGGGCTTCCAGCCTCCAAACATGAGAATTTATAAACCACATGGTCTGTGCTATTTCGCTACAGCAGCTTGAACAGACTAAGCCCATCAGTCACCCAGGAAATAATCCAGCTCCTCTAGCCTCGCCTCCCTCTCTAACACCTTGCTATGATTCTGCCCTTGTCTCCCTGCACCCCCACTGCTTCTAGAATCACGTTTATTTTCTCAAGTCCTCTGTTCCAGCCTCCAGCTTACAGATCTCACTTCAGCAAAACAAAATATTCTGCCAGCCATCTTTGAAAAATGATCCCTCAACCCTCCATCATCGATTAATCTGCAGCCAGGACAGCTTTCTATTCCTCTTTTAAGGAGAAGAAGGCAATTCTATGTCTGCTGGGATCTGAAAAACCAAATGGAGGCTATGTTTCAGCCTTGCCTGTCCTCATCAGGTGACTGGTACAGGTTTAAACTTTAAAACAATGCACCATAACCCTAAATCTCCTTCCAAGTGCTCATCAGACTTCATGCAAACAAATGAATCTCCCAAGAGCAGGAAACATGTTTTGTGGGTCATCCTGATAGAAGACAGACAGGTGTGCATGGGGGTAGCTCAGTGGTAGAGCACATGCCTAACCTGTCCAAGCTCCTAGGTTCCACTCCAGCCTTTCATCACAGATCATAAAGACTGGCCATCCTGAGGGTTAGGGAGGACCAGGAGGCTCAAGGATGGTGCCTAGAGCTCCCAGTCTAGCAGGTAGAAAGGGCCCCTGAACCCCAGGTGTGCCCTAGTGAGTCTCAAGTTGTACCCCATAGTGAACTCCATCTGGGGTCCCAATTTTAAAATCCTGCAGTATAAAAACCTTCAGACACTCAGGTGCAGAAAAACTAGGTTCACAGTAGCAGATTTTGTGATGCCTGCAAAACCCTCACCAACTGGTGTTTGCTCACCAGACTGGAGAGGCCCATGGGTGGCTACCAGTTTCTGCTGAATGTTTGAAAGCAAATGTTGTGCTATCATAGTCCCAAGTGTGTCAGATGTCTGCCGTGGTGTTGAGCAGCAGTTTTTAGGGCTCAGTGATTTGCTCAAGTAGAATGCTTTGCTGCTAGGAGGAGTTGATTTAATAGTGTGCTGCAATAAGAAAAATGGAAATTCAGAGAGGGGTGGGTAGCCTGCCCAGGATCACACTATGAGTCAGGGCTGGGCTGCAGCCACAGCTGGGATAATCCCTTCTTTGTGCTTACCTCACCCACTCATTCATTCATTCACTCACACACAACAGTCACTTTTTCCTTTCCTTTTTTGAGGAGTTGAGGGAGATAGGACCCAGAGTCTTCACACTGAGCTAAATCCCCTGCCCATTTTAAATCTTTTTTATTTTATTTATTTTTTTTTTTTTGAGACAGGTTCTCACTAAACTATTAAATTGTCCATTCTGGGCTCACCCTTATGATCTTCCTGACTCAGCCTCCCAGATTGCTAGAATTACAGATGTGTACCACCACAGCTAGCTTATATGCAAAACAGTTACAGAGCACCCACTAGGTGGCAGGAACTGTGCTTGGTGCTAGGGACAAAATACTGACACAAAGTCCCTGTAAACAAATAAGCAAACGATGAGTCTTGACAGAGGGGTCAAGAGAAGGTTGCCTAGAGGAGGAACAGGTCTCCTAGAGTAGGGACAAAGAATCTGGCCACTTCACAATGGGAAAGAGCCCATTATGGAAAGAACCAAAAGAAGGGTATTTCCAGCTTGAGGAACTGCAGAGACACCAAAGCTTGTGCAACCCAAAGCCACCTAGGACAGCTGTGGTGAGCGTGGTTAGTGACTGACGCTGGGAGAGGACCCAGTGAGGTCAGGAAAAACAGGGTGGGGGGCCTTGGTGAGGAGTTTGAATTTGCTCTGATTGTGGCAGGAAGTCACTGAAGGACTTGGGCAAAAGAGAGAGGTGCTCTGGTTCTGCATTCTAGAAGAAGCACCCGGACTCTGTGATGCTAGAGCTTCCCCTTCCCAATAACCCAGGGCTCCTCGGTGACCCCTCAACACCATGTGACTTCAGCACTACAATGAGATGCAGTCCCTGCTGCGTCCCACCCCCACCCATGCCAGTGCAACCTTCTCTTTCTGTTAAGGCCTTGATGTATACATGTGGAACTCCTAACCCTAATGTGTGGTACAAAGAGCTAGGAGCTTTGGGAGGTGATTAGGTCATGAGATTGCCCTCAGGAACAGGATCAGGGTCCTTATAAGAGAGCCACTGAGACCTCTCTCACCCTCTGTCTGCCATGTGAGTTACAAGAAAAAACCCACACTCAAACCAGGAATGGGCATTTCCTGGGCACTGAATCTGCCTGCATCCTGGTCCGGGACCTCCCAGCCTCCCTAACTATGAGAAGCTTACTTGACCATGGCAGTTCATTAAGGCAGAGTATGAATAGACTAAGACATTGCCCTTGCCCACTGTCCACCACTAGGGCTGCAGAGAAAAGCCACACCCAGCAGATAGCCAGGCAAGCCTGCCAATCACTGTCATCCAGCTGGGTCCTTCCGATGCAAACCAGACAACCTCCAGGCCCTGGGGGTTTCCGAAGAATGTCTCTTGGCCCCAGAAGAGGAAGTGGTAGCTGACACACACCCTTCCCCTGTGGCTGCTGACTGCTGGGTGAGAGGTTCCTGGGACTCAAGACAGGCTGAGTCTGGCCTGGTATTTCACAAGTTCCAGGCTGGGCAGGAAAGCTGGCGAGTGTCCAGGCCCAACTCAGGCAGTGGAGAGGAGAGGCTGCACAGAGTCACGCTATGAGAGCACCCAACTCCACGTCACACCTCCTGCCTCTGTGTGGATAGGAACAGAGGCGACATGACAGCAGCACCCAGGGCAACCCAGCTTGCAGTAGGGGGACGCCACACACAGCACCTCCCTGACGCTCTCTCCCCAGAAACAGAAACAGACTGTCTTGTATGCAGATGCTCTTTGTAACAGCCATGGTACAGCAGAGCAGTGGGATTGGGTGATCATTTCAATAAAGTCAACAGGTAAACAGAGGCATTAGAGAGTCCCATGCAAGAATGGCAAAGTAAAGATTTTAGAACAACAACAATTCATACGGAGCAGAACACTGCTGTTCTGACCCCTGCGTATCCTGACTCACCTTAAGCCTCCCAATGGCCTATGATTGTTGCAGCAGCGAATAAAAGAGAAAGCTCCACAATCTGGTTATGAAAGAAAAGACTGACATGACTGAGTAACTTTAAGTTGGCAGCTTCTATTCAACACGAGAGCCCATTAAGTAAAAAAAATTCAAAGCCCAGGAAGGGACATGGATACTGAGAAGCACATAGTCCCAAGTGAGTCCACAAAGAATACTTACAAACCAATAAAAAATAATTCAGTAAGGAGATGACCAATGGACTTGAACAGACACTTCACTGAAGAAGGAAATAGCCCATGAAAAGGTGCTTTACATGATTCGTCTTTAGGGAAATGATGAGACACCGCTGCATACCTACTACAACATTTACAGTACAACATACTGACAGTGCCGAGAGCGGGAGAGAAGGTCGAGCACCCAGAGCTCTCACAAGCTGCTGGTGGGAATGCAGAATGTCACAGGCATGCTGGAAAGTGGCATGGCTTAATCTAGTACAGTTGAAACATTTCCAACTTGGAGACCTGCTAATGTCACCTGGGCAAATCACATGGAGCCGGGTGTGACGGCACACATCTATAATCACAGCCCTCTAGGAGGCTGTGACAGGAGGATCACAAATTAGAACCCAGTTTGTGCAACTTACTGACCTAGTGAGATCTTGTCTCAAAATACAAAATCGGAAAGGGTTGGGGATGTGGTTCAGTTTGAAGGTTCTAGGTTCAGTCTCTCAGAAAGCCCTCCAAATCACATGGACTTGGATAAACATGTAATATAACCAGCATCATTGATCATCATGGCCATACTAGAAACAGCATAAAAGTACATCAACAGACCAAAAAGATAACAACAAGGATAAATACTAATGTATTCAAATAATATAGTACCATAGCTACATATTTAAAAAGTCCACATGCAACCAGTAAATCTTACACACATAAATGCTGAGTGAAAGAATCAAGAACATCAAAAATACAAATTGAGCATATATAACTCAATTTACACACAGCTCAAAACTAAGGAAAAATGGAGCTGAGTATCAGCAGCACAGCACCTGCCTGGCAAGTGCAATGTCTCAAGTTCTATTCCAAGTACCAAAAACAAAACAAAATAAGTAAAATCAAATGCAAGTGTCTAAGATCTACTCATAGGTAGGAGATTTGTAAAGTAAGGAGGTAACCCCAAGGGGAAAGGGAGCTGTCACCACCTCTGCTAGGAAGGCACACGATGGACTTCTGGGAAGGGGTGGCAAGGTCCTATTTTTTTATCCTGCCCCAGCCTTTTGCCCTTAAGGTCACAAACACTGTTGGCCATGGGTCACATCACTGCCTAGACACTTGGATTCCCTGCTACTTTCTGTCACAGTGCTGGCACAGCTCTGCACAGATGGAACTCTAAGGTCACCCCATGGCCTTCCATGTCAGGCACTGACTCTGTATCTCACCAGCTCTGTGCTTCATGCCTCAGTTTCCTCTCTGTTAGTGAGAATCACAGCCCCCATCGTGCCTAGCTAGTAGAACACAATAACACATTATCATATGTATGGATGTGTCCCCAAAATTCACTGTTGAAAGTTTAGCCAAATCCCATAACATTGGGGCTTAGTGATTGGGTCATGAGGGTGGATGGAGTGGGTCACGGAGTGGACAGTCTTTATAAATGAATTAATGCCATTAGCATGAAGTGAGTTAGCTGTGAAGACACCAGATCCCCTCCTGCCTTCTCTTTTGCTGTCCTACCACTGCTACCAAGGCAGGAAGGTCCTTCCTCAAAGACTGCCACAGTGTCCCTATACTTCTTACCCTCCAGAACTGTGAGTCAACTAAACTTCTTTTCTTTATCATGTACTGAGTCTGTGCTCTTCTGTCACAGCAACAGAAAAGGACTAAAAGGACTAAAAGAGAGAGCCCTGGGAGGAACTATTTGAACACTAAAGTGGTCTGGGTCTCAAAAGGCAGCAAGGCTGCTGGGAAGTGAGGCCAAACTAGACTCCCTCCTGAGTGCGGAGAGCCAGCCTGGCACGCCCTCCTCCACCCTGTTGGCTGCTGAAGAAGACCGGGGTGCTTGCGTACCATCTTTCAGCAGCCAATGGGCTGAGCGATCAGGAGCAAGTCACACAGCCCACTTCCTGTTTTCAAATGGGGAACTTAGCAAAGCGGCAGCCACTCCACCACTTGCTGGAACTTGGAGCAGAGAGACAAAGGGGACATGTGACCATCTCCTGGACCCCCAGAACGCACAGGGACTAGAGACCTCAGGTCAGTGTTAGATCCCAAGATCAGCTGGCCTCTATCCACTGTGGCTTCTGTCGTCATCTCCTGTGACCCTCTCTCTGTACCCATTAGGGGCTCAGCGGGACAGACGAGGGTGGATGACAGCCTCTGTGTAGAGGCCCTATGTTTACTTAGCACACTGGGGTACAGCAGGCATACCCCCAACCTTGTTACCTCAATTCCTTCTGAAATGGTGGATACTTGTACAACCCATTTCAGTCCTAGGGAATAAGTCACTAGGTCTGAGTTTCTCAAAAAGTGGGACCAGTGACACTGCATCACCCTAGCAGGGACCCCAGAGGGACCTATACAAAATGCAGACTCCAGGGCCCACCCCAGACCTGCTAACTGGGACTCTGGGCCTTGAGCATGGGGAAATCTGCTTTCGGGCAAGCCCCAGCATCCCACCCCATCCCAAAAGGAGAGTCTGTTGCACAGGCACACTGGGAAGCCCCTGTCCTTGAGGGTTGCTCAGGTGGGCATCTAGGTGTCCTATAATGTCTAGCCAAGTGAGGCCCCCATGCCAACAATACCAATATTTGCAGTGTTTTGTTGTCATCTAGGAATTTTTGCTACCAAAGCCACAGGAGAAGGAACGAATCTCAGGATCCCTGTGTAGCTTTTTGTTTTTTGTTTTTTGTTTTTGGCACTGGGGATTAAACTCAAACCTTGCACTTGCCAGGCAGGCGCTTATGCCGCTGAGCTAAACCCCTGACACCCCCCTCCCACTGTGTAGCCTTTGCCAAAGAACATTTAGAATAGCAGGATGGCTGCCTCATTCCCCAGATGGGGAATACTGAAGCCTAGAGGTGGATAGGAAGTTTCTCAGGATCCTACAAATATAGCAATGCATGATTCTTTCCCTTCCGCTTCTCTCTAAATGGGCAATTCCCAGCCAATCCCCTGAGAGAAAACTCAAGGCAGCTGGCATTGGCTGCTGGACTTAACTTTTATTCTAAGCACTGGTTTCCCAGGTCTTTACTGGAACATCCTGCCAAAGTGTCATTTCTGGGGACTTAGAGCTTCTCCAGGAAAGCAGTACCTTGCCTCTGACCTGACACTGACTGCTGGATCAGGAAAGCAGAGCTAGAAGAGCTGGGACCATGGACGCTAATGTCACTCACTGTTTCACACTTTACAGATGAGTGGACTGAGGCAGGTGTAGAGGAGTGTCTGCAGCAAACACTGGGCCCCCACGAAATCCCAGCCACCAAGAGTCTATTAGATAAAAGAGCACATGGACTTGCTTAGCCAAAAATAGGGGACCCATCCTTAGCCATCCATCATCTCACCAGCAGATCAGGGCTTAAAACCCTACTTTGTCCATGAGGAAGCGGAGGCCTTGCCTAACCCAGTGAGTCAGATAGAAGGCCATGGCTCCTGATTCCTGGGAGACAAAGAGGTTTGTAAGTTACACACGCTCAAGTGTGTGGTGCCCTGGGCCAGTCAGGCCCCCATCCTGTGCTTCCGTCTACCTATCTGTAGCAGGAAGGGGTGGATGGGAGGTCCGGAGGCCACCTAGAGAATGCTCAGGGTTACTTTGGCCTGGTGTAGCCAAAGCTGACACTAAGGCAAGGGCTGTGTTCTCTGCTAACGGCCCCCTCCCTGGTCCCGGCACACTGGAAAAGGCTCTTGTCTCAGGCAGGAACACAGGAGGGGACACTGGTGCTGAACTTCCCTCAAGGACACTGTCAGCCAGAGGTTCAGCCCAGGGACTGGAAGCCAAGAGTCCAGAGTTCAAGTGGCCGCATTCACATGGGTTCCACATGCATCTCTACCGGATCCTGATAAGCAGCGGGAGGTCATTGTGCCTCCTTCTTCCGAGTCTCTTCTCCCACACAGAGCCTGGGCTACTTGCTCCAGTGAATGTTTCCATTGTCCTTTCTACTGTCATTCTACTCCAGGTCACACCTCAGTTTAGAGTCACTTATTCTGCAAGTATGTGTCAAAGCATTTGATCTGAATAACAGGGACAGGCACACCGTGCCTGGTGTGTGTGGGGCTGAGCTGACTGATGTGTCACAGTGACTGCTGACTTAAATCTGCACACCAGCCCTGAAAGATGGGTTCTGCTGTTGCGCCCATTTTCTAGGGAGAGGTTGAAATATGTGTCGGCCACCAGGTCATCTTGTCTACTTGCCAGGATCACTGGACCCCTTCTGTCTACCCTCCCAACTTGTCCCCATGTAAGAGGATTCAGCAGCAGGTCTGCCTGGGTCCGTGTCCTGGCAACACATACCAGGTCTTGCTCTTGGGGAACTCTGGCTCTCAGCTCCTTTATCACAAAGTGGATATGAAGACTGTCCTTACCGTGGGTAGTAGTCAGCTTCAGCGAGGGACTATGTTGAACTTGGGGTACATAGCGAGCCTGTCATGAACATTTGGAACAAACTCTGCTTTGGACTCTCTGATCAGCCACATGCTCCTGGGCTGGACATCCATTTCCTCATCTGTTCTTTGTGGGGAATGCTAGACTTTGGTGGTCATCAAATTAGAAAGGGAGTGTGAAGAAGTAGGTAATATGAAGTAGGAACAAGTTGTCAGGAGGTGTTTGCTTAAAAATAGAAAAACAGACACACAGTAAGATAACATTGAATACTAGGACACGTATCTGGCCAAGTCAACATCTTTCTCCCACGTATTCACGAAAGCCACTATCTTCATTGAAATGACCTCATTTCAAACCCACAGCAACTTGCTAGCAAGAGTGTGACAAGGGTCTGCATCACCTTGAAGGGTCTGTGCCACCCTGGCACCATCTGCCCAACTGAAGGGCAGACCTGGGTTTGACCCAGCAGGGTGCCAATGCCATCCCTCAGCTCACCAGGAGAGAGCACGACACAGCTCCTGTGGGGACCCCAGGGCCCCACACAAGTGGGTACTCACTGCTCTTCCCTGTGTTCCCAGCAGCCTAGGATCATGGCAAGTGCTGAGCACCCTGGGAGCCCTGGCTGGACGGGACCCATGACTCAGTACGCAGCAAGGACCAAGCAGGAAGCACCTGCCAAGGGCCCAGACCTCCTATATCCAGGACCAGAAGGACACCTAGGTAGGCTTGAGGCCTGGGGCTTGGGAAGGGAACCCAGATTCAAAGACATGTCAAGTATGAACAGGACTCACTTCAGGGGCTGCACCAAGCCAGCTGGGTAGCTCTCTTAACTGGATCATCCCCAAGTGGGCTCTGAGCTGGGAGATGATCCAAGGAAGCAAGGCAGGGAACAGGGACACCAGGGGGAAAGGGTAAGAGGCTTCTCTAGGGGATCAGTGATCAGATGAGTAGGATCAGTAACCCAGGCTCAGGCCCAGAAAGGGTCCTCTGGAAATATACGGTGAATGTCTCAGAGTTGTCACATCTGAGAGAGGTTATTATCTACCAGCGCTGTCTCACATCAGCTGAGGGAGGACCCTAAGTGTGGTGCTGCACCTCAGAGGCTCTCAGGGCCAAAGTCTTAGTTCCTTCTCTTAGAAAGCCAGCAGTACCATCCAGAGTGAGTGCTGAGCGGACCTTGCCCACAACAGACAACACTACTGTAGCGCCATCTCCTTTTACCATCACTTGAGATGGATCTGCTGACCAACCGCTATGTCCCACACAAGGAAACTGGAGCAAATCAAACCCTACTGGCCCTCAAGCTCCACAGGGAAACATCAGTGAAGTTAGAAATTCAAAACAATGTCTAAAAGAACAAGGTGGCAGGCTCCTGATCAAATGCCAAGGGGCAAATGGAGTGGCAAATGGTTTGGGTAGACACAGGCTTTTGAGGCTTAATAAATGTACAACTACGATAAAAATTAGGGAGAGTCTAAGCTTCCTCAGAATTCTCAGGTGCACATGGCTTAAGGGAAATTTAAGGAACACTGTGTTGGGGAAAGGGAGGGTGGGATTCAAGGCAGAAATGTAGCCTGCCTGAGAAAAAGCAGAGTGTGTAGGAGGTTCCAGAGAGGCCAGCCAGGCCGAGACCAGAACATGACATCTTATAGCTCTGGTCACTGCACTCTCTTGTGCTCCAGTGGTCCCAGCAGCAAGCCCAGTCTGTGTTACAGGGTTCACAGAAATAGACAAGCCAGGTCCCTGCTTCTCAGAAAAGTGTGTTTCACAACAGCCAGTCTGCAGGCCGGAAGTAAATGATGTGATTAATACAGCTGTATTTCACAACCTAGAACCAGATAGGGGAAACAGGTTGGGCAGTGGGGGATTCAGCCAGGCAGGGCTGGAGTGGAGGTGGGGACAGCTAGTGCTCTTCGGGAGTTCTGAGGTCCCATTTGATGACCCGGACACGTCCTCAAGCCCTTGCTTCTAAAGTGCACTGACCCACGCAGTACGAGTCCTTAAGAGCGCTGTTCTTCCAGATGGCCCCAGCGGCGTGAGCTCCAACTCCAACATGACCACGCGGGAGCTGCAGGAGTACTGGCGGAGTGAGAAGGGCCACTGGAAGCCCATCAAGCTGCTCTTTGAGATTGCTTCAGCCCGCATCGAGCAGAGGAGGATCTCCAAGTTTGTGGTGAGAGGAAGTGAGGGAACCCCTTTCACTGCCTCCTCCCAGCCCTGGGCAAGTCCTGCAGAACCTCAGCTTTCTCAATTGTAAAATGGGTGGAAGACACTCTCTAACTCACAGCATTCTTCCAGGGGCCATACCTGAAGAGTTAGGTTTTGTGCTCAGCCCTGTGGTAGTCCTATGACAATTACAAACATGCTAGTCACAGTTCCAGATCCCAAAAAGTCAACAGATCAGTTTAAACCCCCCCCATGGGACATTAGTCACCTGTGTCCCTTTTCCACCAATTTCACCATATTCTTGCTTACTTACTTAATGTTATATTTCAAATGGCTCACTTTTTAAAAACATTAAACATATTTGAATGAAAGACCAGTATCAGGCAGGGAATGGTGGCACCTGCCTGTAATCTCAGCACTCTGAGAGGCTGAGGCAGGAGGATCACAATTTTGGGTCCAGCCTGGGCAATTTAACAACTTACCAAAACCTTGTATCAAAATAAAAATTAAAAGCCCTAGATTCAACTCCCAGTGCTGCTAGGAAGAAAGAAAGAAAGAAAGAAAGAAAGAAAGAAAGAAAGAAAGAGAGAAAGAAAGAAAGAAAGAAAGAAAGAAAGAAAGAAAGAAAGAAAACAGAAGTGGGGAGGGAAGGACAGAATGAAAAGCAGTATCACATGCCATTAAAAAAAAGTAATTGTAAAGGTAAGTAAGTATACAGAGAAAGCTAAGTGCTGTTACAAAATTCTAGCTGACTGCCATGGCTGTGGGAGCTCTGGCTTGAAGGCTGCTGTCTGTTTGGCTGGAACTTTAGCCTGTGTTAGGGAACTAAGTGCCACATTTCACCCAGAAGAATGACAAGAGTTCTTCCACGTAGTTTCAGCATTAAGGTTAAGGATCAACTCATTTGATCCTTTCCTAGAGAATGAAAGAAGGACTTTCTCTATCCTTGATTTATGCACAAGAAAACTCAGGTTCCAAGAGGTTAAATTCCCATCTAAGGCCAAGCTAGATCATAGTGGGGCTGGCATTATAACCCATGCAGTCAGGCTCCAGATTCTGAGCCCTTAAGAGAAATGAAACAGAATCATACTCATGCTACATCGATCTTTGCTAATAGGATGTTACACTGTACCCTGAACTATTTCCCCCTGCCCAGAAAGCATAGCACTAACCCAAGCTTCCCAGTTCAGAACACAAAGGCCCAGTGCTAATGATCGAAGGCCAGAGGTCCCTGCGCGGACTTATTCCTGAGCTTTTCCCTCCCCGGATGCCTCATGTGTCTGGATTTTTTTCCAGGGTTGACTCTTGTCATAGGTCACATTTACAGTTCAGTAGATGTGATGACACTTAAAACAGAACTGCAAGGTGGGCACAGTGACACTTGCCTGCAATCCCAGCACTCTGAGAGGCTGAGGCAGAAGAATCACAAGTTCACTTAGCAATTTAGTGAACTCCTGTCTCAAAAATAAAGAAAAATAAAATAGGGCTAGATACCTAGCTCGGTGTGAAGGCCCTAGGTTCAGTCTCATATTGAAAGACGAAGGCGGGGCTCGGGCCGAACTGCAGGCTAGCAATGTAGCTTGGAAAATGTCACCTAAGCTGCAGCAAAAGGGTCTCTCTCTGGCCACAGATGTACCAGATCGTGGTCATCCAGACAGGCAGCTTCGACAGCAACAAAGCTGTCCTGGAACGGCGTTACTCCGACTTCGAGAAGCTGCAGAAAAGCCTGCTGAAGACTTACCCGGAGGAGATCGAGGACGTGGTCTTCCCCGGGAAGCGCCTGACCGGGAACTTCACGGAGGAGATGATCGGTGAGCGCAGGCTGGCGCTCAGGGAGTACCTGCGGCTGCTCTATGCCATCCGCGCCGTGCGCCGCTCGCGCGAGCTCCTCGACTTCCTCACAGGCCCCGAGCTGCGCGAGGCCTTCGGCTGCCTGCGCGCCGGGCAGTACGCGCGCGCCCTGGACACGCTGCTTCGCGTGGTGCCTCTGTTGGAGCGGCTCACGCCGCACAGCCCCGCCACCCTGGTCCCCGCGCTCTGCGCCATCCTCGTGTGCTACCGCGACCTGGAGCGGCCCGCCGAAGCCTTCGCGGCGGGCGAGAGGGCCCTGCAGTGTCTGCATGCCCGAGAGAGCCACCGCTACTACGTCCCGCTGCTGGAGGCCATGGTGCGCCTGGCCTACGCTCTAGGCAAGGACTTCGCGCCCCTGCAGGCGAGGCTAGAAGAGAGCCAGCTCCGCTGGCCCAGCCACCGGGGCTTCTCGCTCAAGGAGCTCACCGTGCAGGAGTACCTGTCCTGAGAGCCGGTCACCATTGCTGTGGGCTGTTGGGGCTTGGTTTAAGGAGAGGGGATGCTGGGTGACTTTGGGTCTGCGCCTGCTCTGATCTGCGTTGAACAGAGGGCCTGCCTGTATCTCATGCGCCCTGGGGGGCCAGCACAGTTATCTCAAAACCACGAACCCCGTGGTGACAATTCTGGAGAGTAATGTGTACCTTTCTGGGGTTTTATGGAGGGTGGCAGAAGTTTACGTCCAAATCAAGCTATAGCTCAATCCATGTCCCGGAAAAGCATGTCTCCAGCCACCCCCGGTCTTTCCTCTGCTCTTAATATCTCGGTGTTGCTTATAAATTTAGTCTCACCCTGTTAGTGTGGCAGTGCATGCCTGTAATCCTACCACTCTGGGAGGCTGAGGCAGGAGGATCCTGCATTCCAGGCGGGCCTGGGTTACATAGTGAGAACCCTCACGTAAATAAATAGTCCCACTCATTATCCTAATACTCTAGTACTTCCCTCTTAGCATATAAACAGACTCCACTTAGCAAATCAAGAGCTCACCTATTACCCTCAAATCTCCCAGGTGGAGGCTCTGTTATCCTTTGAAGGCAGGAGGGCAGAAAACAATAGTGCCATAAGATTCTACAAACAGGTGTTTTTAGCAAGGAGAGTGTTTCGTGATATTCTGGCTAGGGTGCAGTGACACAGAGCCCAGAGTTGGACTTTCACTCACAAGACAGCTGCTCCTTGCATGGCTTTCCTGGAGGGAAGAAGATTGAGATCTTCTATGAGATTCAGTCCTCAAAGACTCCCCTCCTTTTGAGGGTTGTATTCCTGGAACCTCTCGGATGGGTTGGGGTGCCCTTGACTGAGGTCCTCTGTGAGAAAAGAAAGCAGCACCAACCCCAGCAGGAAGAGGACTCCAGACCAGCAGGCTGAGTCAATGCTGCAGACCACTGTGGGTGCAGTGTGTGTTTGAGGCTGGAAGCCCCTGAAAATCTAAAGCACCTGACTTTAGATTTTCAGGGTGTAACTTGGAACTAGGAATGTGGGGCTCTGCTTTTGTCTGTGCAGTAGTCTGGTCCAGGGAGAAAGCTGAGGTAGCAGTGTGGAAAGCATTTAGGAAACTGTAGTGCAATCTGTTCAACAGTGACACTGTGTGGCAACCCCCTGTACAGGCCCCCTGGGGCTCTGTCCTGGAGGAGGACCCCAGTTTCAATTTACTCCTAGAAAAGGATCCTTCAAGTGGGAGAGGCTAGATTGCTTGAAATACTTGGATCTTGGAAAATCATGCTGTACCATGGAAAAATAAAAGCTGTAAGTCCATTTGTAATGGTGAAACATCATACTGATTTCATAAATTATTTCATCATATCTAAAATGTTGTCAATTTTGAAATGCACCAAATATTCACTGAGAAGAAAAAAAAATCCCAACATGAGGAGTTTGATAAGAAATTTTAGCCAAAAGCTGAAAGATCAAAGAGTTAGACAATGTAACAGAATAAACCTGCTGCTATGACAAAACTTGTGTTGAAATGTAATACCCAGGGTGAGGAATTGGAGGGTGGAAACCTAATCTGACTATGGTGTTCAGAGGCAGCATTCCTGACCTTTAAAGAAAAGAATGAGACACCCAAGCTAGCACAATTGATCTTCTCACCTTGTGATATCCAGCACTGCCTTGGGATTCTGCTGTCCTCACCTCATTAGATGCAACCCCTAGATTTCTCACCCCCAGAACTATGAGCTGAATAAACCTTTATTCTTTAGAAGTTACCCAGTCTGGGGTATTCAGTCATATCAACAGAAAACAGACTAAGACATTTGCTTTGTAAACAGAGACAGTGAGGACATCTGCATGAATCAGTCTTGGCACTCAACAGAGGATGGGAAATCTCTGAGAGTTTGGCCTGCAAGCCAGTGCTCGCCCACATTTGGGGGCCGAGTACACACAGCATGGTCCAAAATAACTCAAGCAGAATGGTTTTGTTGAAGTGGTTTCAGATGGAGGTGTACCTAGCACTGCAAATGCAAATTCTTCAAAAGGAAGTCAACACAGATCTAGGTCAACAAAGAATATGTTATTAAAAGGTAAAAAAAAATTATATGCATCTCAAAATCACATATTTATGGTGCATATGTGTGCATGGCGTGTACACAGAAAGAAAATACATGTATAGGGTAGGAAGGACCTACAAGATCATAAAGGGGAGCTCCCCACCAGGCCCCCTGAAGAAGGGCTGGCTTCCCACGAATGTGAAGTTAATGTACTTATTTTGACTTCCTGAGAAGAATCTGACCACCTAGGGCAGCTTAGGGACCTCAGTTCCCCTCTTCCTTATGGTACTTGGTGCTGCCCTCCCCATTTGTTCCACCATCCACAGTCCTTGAGTCCACTGGAATTTCTGCTGGCCTTACACACCAGGTCTTCATCCACAACAGTTGTCCAACAGCCTGGGATACTACCATGGCCATCTCCTCCTGGCACCACTCATTCATTGCAGGAGTCAGACACCCACTCACTTGTTGGGTTCCTGAGGTCACTTCTTCGAGAAATCCTTCCTTGTGGCCTGCCACAATCCCCTTGGGGTACCCAATTCTCTGCTAGCCTGAACTCCTCCTGCTGCATCTGTATAACTCAGCCCTTGTCTCTGGGTTCTTTGGGGGTGGTGGCAGTTAGGACCGGACCAGACCTCTCCCCTTGCTTTCCAGAAGATGGGCCCATAGGAGAGATAAGGAGCACCTACTTCTGCTATTCAGGATGAGGCCTGGGTACCAGCAGCACCAGCCTCCCTGGTGATTGGAAGAAATGCAGAACCCCCGGTTCCCCCCAGACCTGCTGAATCAGAATCTGCATTTTAACTAGATCACCCCCATCCCCCCCACACCCCCAACCAGGGAGGTGATTCCTTCCTGCAGACCTACAAATTTGAAAAGGCCTCAGGTGGACTGATTTGAGAACACCTCGAAGAAAACCAACCCAGAGCCCAGGCAGGCTGCTGTCCTGGTCCCTTACATACAGGTGCCCCAGCCCAACACCTCAAGAGCACTAGATGGCAACATCATGCTGGCATCACAACCCTGTCCATGAGCTTGCTTTGGGCACTCAGCCTCCAATACTCCTCCCGTGGATGGGGCTAGGCATCCTTGGGAAGCCAGTGTTCAGTGGAGCTGGCAGGCATATCACATCACTGCCCAGTGCAGCCCTGCTGGGACCACTGGACACAAACACACTGAGGGACTGAGGGACTAAGTGACTCACCCAGGATCACACAGCTATCAATTGGTAGAGCAGGGAATTAGGCTTGGGCCCATTTGACACCTCACTGAGGGCCACGGTGGAGGAGAGAGACGGGGATATGTATCTCCCGGGTCCTTAAGACCATCTCACTCATCTGCATTTTCAGATAAAGGAAACTGAGGTCTAGTGCAATGATTTGCTCTAGGTCACAGAGTGAGACAGGGACAGCACCAGGACCAGATCAAGGGTCATGCTGATGTGCTCTGATAGGGTGCAGATCCCAGGGAACCCCTGGGGGCCACCCAGCTGGACCTGGACACGCAGAATCAGCGTCCAGGCTTAGTCAGGGCTACTAGTGGCCTGGTTTCCTGGCTCTAGGCCACCAGCTCAGCCCTCATTCCCTAGCTATGAGTCTGCTTTGGAGCAGCTAAGTCAGTGCCTGTACCCCATGTCAGCAGGGGTGGGGGCTGCCATTGTACCCCTGGTGGCCATCCCGCAGGCTCAGGAGCTGACCTTGCTGAGATGCTCCTCCAAATGCTGCTTTTTCTGGCACCTTCTTGCTTAGTCACACGCCTGCCTCTTTCCTTTGGGGCCCAACAATGTCACCACCTGTTTTGTTATCTACTTGCTAATTTCCTTTTACCATCTCCTTTTACTCACGCAAATTCACTTGAAAAAGAAACTTCTATTATTATCCTAAACAGAAAGTCAAAACCATGCTATACTCAGAAGGGAGCTATGAAAATAAACCCAGTGAACCATGCTGCGGTTATCACCCCAATAGGTCTCTGCCTCTGACAGGCTGCTGGAGGTCCTCATCTTTTAGGGTTTTTTGATTTTTATTTTCAGCGCTCTGATGGAACCCAAAACCTCAGACATGTTAGGCAGGTGCTCTAGGGCTGAACTACCCCTCTAGACCTAATAGTCCTTGGTTAAAAGAGAGAGAAATACAGGCAGGCAGGCAGGCAGACAGACAGACAGACAGACAGAAACATCAAGGAGCAAGGGCAGAGCCCTGGTCTCAACCAGCCGAGGTTTCCCTTTGGTTTCCTCAGGAAGACTGAAAAATACTGACATGTGGTCCTGTATCCAGTGTCATCGCAGACCCACTGGGTCTCACCCAAACACCCCAACCTTCCTCTACTTGTCCCCAACTCTGGTTTCCCAATCCCCAAGCTCTTCCCAATCCCTGGAGCTCCATAGCAGGCCTGCTGGCTCCCAAGCTCCCTAAGGTTTGGGCCTGACACCCCATTTGGAAGGTGAGTCCAACGCTCGGCTCCTGACTTCAGGAGTTACTGTTACTACCAGGTAACAGGGGCAGACAGAGGGAGTGTTCTGATTGGTCACAGCCTGCGCCTTTAAATGTCGTCTGGTGGTGTCACGCCATCTAGTGTGCCGCTTGTAAGAGCAAGAGGCTTGCACTGAGCCGCGACAGCCAGGCACCACTGAAGCAAGCTCACTGCATTCTTCCCAGGCCTGGTGACAGCCGAGGGTACAGCAGTGACCAGGACAGACCCAGTCTCTGCCTCATACTATATGGTGTATCGTATGTAGTATATAGATGATCAGAAAACACCCACAGAGCATGCAGAAGCCGGGACAAAAGGGTGGAGCTCAGCCGGGGGACTGGGGAGGGCTTCTCAGAACACCACAGCTCAGCCTGTTCCTCAGGCTGGAACTCCTCTGATCCCCCAGATCCTCAGTGTATGTCTGCCGAGCACGCCCTTACCCTGACACATCACCCCAGCTGTGCCACTCAGGGAATGGGTCCTGGGGACCAACAGGTCAAAGCCTGGCACGGTACATCTAGGCTGCTCCCCAGGGCTGGTGACTGGCTCACGAAAGAGGAAAGAACACACAGATTCTTGAGTCACAAGCAGTGAAACTCCCAGTTAACCTGCAGGAAAGAAAGATGGTGTCTGTGTAGTCAGATCTAGACCAGCTTGCAGCCAGGTTGGATCCAAGTACTCAGATTTTGCCACCCAGTCTCTGGATCTCTCACTTTTGCTTTCCCCACCTCTGAGTTCTGCTTCAGGTAGGCTGAGTTGCCTGCCTTCTCTCTTCAGCTGACAAGTTGGCTGCAGGACCACATACGCACTCCCTTCTTAGCACAGAAGTTTCCTGTGTCCAGGGTTCTTGTAAAGGGAGGACAGTGCCTTGACCCTGAAGGGCACAACTGCAATTAGTGAGTGGCCATGAACGGGAGAAGCTCTTGAGCATATTGTTTTGTGATCTGCTTTTTAAATTAAAAATATATACCACAAGCACTTCCCTATACCAGACAATATTCTTGCACACTATTTTTAGAGGTTGCACTGTATTTAACACAGATGCTGTTATGGTATAGATGTGGGGTGTGTCCCAAGAACTTCATGTATTTGGAAGGTGAGTGGACCTGGGGCACTGGATTAGTTTCCTGAAGTTCACAGCTGACTTGGTATTAAGAGGCGGGGCCTGGCTAGAGGTGGTTACTGGGGGCGTGGCCTAAAAGGGTTTAGCTCCTCCTCTCCTCCCATCTGTCTCTGCTTCCTAGTCGCGATGATGTGAGCAGCTTTCCTCTGCACCTGGCCCTTCCACTGCACCATTTAAGCATGAAAACCTGCCAGCCAGGGGCTGAAGCTTCTCAAACTGAAGCCAATTAAACTTCTTGTTAAATTGAAGAGGTCTAGTATTTTGAACTGATGACAGCAAACCAACTAAGATGCCATGCTTATTTTAACCATACTCAATAATATTGTACATTTTCCGTATTTCAGGCAATACTGCAGCAAGCACCATAAACCATACAGCTTTTTCTATTTGCACACTCTTACAGCACTCTCTAACTGTAGCATTTCCGAATTTCTAAATTGTTCTTTTGGTTTTAAAAAAATATTTACTTATTTTGTGGTGCTGGGAATGGAACACAGAGCCTTGCACAGGCTAAGCGTGAACTCTACCACTGAGCTATGTCCTAAGCATTGATTTTGCTTTTTAATTGACTAGTAAAAGCTGTGTATATTCAAGCTGGGTGCATGGCACAAATCTGTAGTTCTAGCACTTTGCGAGGCTAAGGCAGGAGGCTCACAAGTTCAAGTCCTGCCTGGGAAACTTAGTGAGATATGTCTCAAAATTAAAAATAAAACGGGCTGGGATGTCATTCTGTGGTAGAGCAGCCCTCAATTCCCTACCCAGTACCACAAAAAGAAAAAAGTTATGTTACTTATGAATTAACTACACTTTCAGTGATTTTTATATTACTTTTTCTCTCTCTGTGCTCAATGCTCCAGAGATGTGAGACTCCTTGAACCTCCCCTAACACTGGAATTTTAAACTATGTCTAATAATTTCATCTTTGTGCTTTTCCACGGAAATGCTTGGCCTGTAGGCTCCGACCCCGCCATCCACATGGCGGCCAGCAGTCGGCGCTGCCACCCGGCGGCTCTGAAGGCTCCATTGCCCCTGGGAACTGGTGGGAAGAAAGGAACGTGAGGGTGAGTGAGCATTTCTCTGGGAGGAGAAACAGGACTGCATAAAGCCATTCGAAGGGGTTTGAAGCAACGCTAGGGAGAAACAACTTTACTGGGAAAGTGCTGATGCTTCACTACCACCTTAAATGCCTACCTAGGTAGTGCTCAAACTTGAAATTCTGCCTCAGCTTCCTAGTGCTGGGATTACGCCTGTGCCAACACACCAGGCTGCGTTGATACTTTTATTAAAATATTGTAACACAGGTGCAATTGCATAAAAAATAAACGTACAGCTTTGAAAATTATTACTAAGGCAATATCCTTGTAACCATCACTCAAATCTAAGAACTAATCACCCCAAGCAGCTCCTACTTGGGATTTGAAACTTCACCTTTTCCTTCCTGTCCTCCATCCTCTTGCTGCAAACCAGCGGCCCCAGTAGGTAAAAGCCACCACCACCACCACCACCACCACCACCCCACCCCCACGATCTGTAAAGGGAGCCTGGGTCTGTACAAAACAGGGCAGGAAACGGGATGCTTCCCCTGTAGTCTGGTATCTAGCAGGGGCTCCTGAAGCCTGATGACCTCCATCCCAGGGGGAGCCCAGGGCTCCTACAAGGTAGCTTGGTAAACTAAGTGTGTGGTGAGCTGCAGGGATGGGCCCTGTCTCATGCCATTTGTCGTGTCACTTAGCAATTCCTCTCAGTAAAGGGGCAGGGTGGCTTTCTTTGTTACTGAGTTTGCCCATCCTAGACACTTGCTTAGGCCAGCGTGGTGGGGAAGGAATGATGGTGTAATAGTTTAGATCTACAGTGCCCCCCAAGAGCCTCTTGTGTTCAAAGAGGGAGCTTTGTGAAGTGACGATTGTGGAAGAGCTGTATAGTACTCATCAGTGGATTAACCCACTAAGAGTTCAGAGCTGATGTGCTGCTAGGTGTGGGGTCCACACAGAAGAGGCTGGTCACCAGCGGCTGGACCCAGAAGGGGGCATCTTCCTCCTTGGCTTCTCCCTTCTCTCTCTGCTTCCTGGCCACTGTGACATAAGCAACCTTCCTCCACCAGACCCTTCCACCATGCCATTTTCCCTTTGGAGCCAGATGACCATGGACTGAAACTATAGCCAAAATAAACCCCTCCTCCCTTAAATTGTGGGTGTTGGGTGTTATGTCTCAGTGAGCAGAATGTGGCTAAGACAGGCAGTGCGCCTGCTCCAAGCCTTGACCTCAAGGGACCTTGTGTGTTCCACTTGCCCTTATGAGCTTCTCCCACTGTAAGAAGAACATCCCCAGTTGGCCTTTAGAGATATGGGACAGGACAGCCCATGGAGCCCAGCCAGGGGCAGCTGAGGCTGCTGACCACCAGCCAACTCCCAAACGTATCAGGGTCCCAAACCAGTCAAGGTCAGCCATCTCTCAGCCAGGTGAATCATGAACTCACATCATGAATTATTCTTGTAAGCCACTGAATGTGGGGCTGTTTGTTATGTAAAAATACATGACTGATACATTATCCTTATGAAGTCCTGGGACTTATCATATGACCTTCTTGAAAGAAGTGGCCAGACTGGGAAGTGACCAGTGCCACATCTTCCCAGTGGCCCTGTCTTTCCTAGATTCTCTTGGAGGCTCCAACTGGTCTCCATTAATATATCCACTGAGGCTACTGATGCTTGGTGCAGCAAGGACACTTGGGCCAGGGCCTGGCTTGTAGCTCATTGAACCCTTACAACAGCACTGTGAGCAGGTCACTGTTAGCACCCCACTTCACAGCTTAGAGACTGAGAATATGAAGTTAGCTGGGCAGCCCAAGGCCTCATGGTGCTTGCCTGCCATGCTGCCTGTCTTCCTGCTTGCGTTCCAGCTGGCCCCTGGCAGCTTCTCCCCACTGTCAGGGCCACAAGCCACCAGACTCTCCCAGGAGGTTCCCCACCTCAGCTGCTGCACCACTAGGACCTCTGGATCTCAACACCATGACCAGAAGATGATGATCCCTGTGGACACACAAGAAGGATGCTAGGCAGAAACACACAAGGAACAATGGGCAGAGCAGACATCTGTGACCACTCTGAGCAGGACAAAGCACTCTGGAGCAGCAGTGTCTTCTGATGGAAAATCAGGTTGGAGGGAACCACAGACCTAATCCACTGCAAGTTTTAGTGTTTTGTTTCACCCAAAATTTGATACAAAAACTGGACACATGAAAGAGACCAGAACGGAAGAGCCAAGGAGCTCTGCATTAGGTCCATCCTGACATGCCTGGGGCTTCACAGAGCACCATCTGGAAACCACTGTGGTAACCCATTCTAGTAGCTTTACTGACAGGAAGTCTTAAGGTCATCGCAAGCAAGATTGGAAGAGCCAGCACTTGAACTCAGAGCTCTTGCTTCTCACCTCTGGGCTTATTGTGTTCCACGTGTTCAAGAACAAAAATACACATTCTAAAAGGAAGAAGTAAGCCTAATTTTTTTTTAAAAAGTGGTGCATTTGGCTTCTCCTCTAATATCTAGGATAGACTTGTCCAGTCATCATATTTCAGGAGCCAATTTACAGCATTACTGTGTTTACCTAGGGGTCCCCTGGGACCCTGGGACCCTCCCTCTGGGACTACCCCAGACTCCTCCCTCTTCACCTTTGTGCATAGCCCAGCCATCTGGATCCTGCAGAGCAGCTCCTCCTGGAGCAGCCTCTCCCAGGTGGGCTCACGACCCCCTCAGGGAGGCAGCCTTGGCCCCAGCAGCTCTCCCTGGGCCGACCACGCCATCATTCTCACTGGGCCAGCTGCCCCTCTGCTCCGTTCCCCACATGGCTGGCCATCAGTGAGAGCTTCTGAAACCATAAAGGACCCTCTTACTCCCCAGCCCAAAGCACGAGGGGTTTCCACTCACTCATCCTGAGCTCCAAACTGCTCCCCAGCCTGCACGTCCAACCTTGGGTGACCCCACAGCACCTCTCTCGCCTCATTCCTGCTTTTCCCCTCCATAGCCCGGAGCCCTGGACCCACAGATCTTCTGACATGGTTCTTGCACTGAGCCTTTGCTGTGCCCGTCAGCTGCTCTAAGGGCTGTTCACATGGCCAGGCACCTTCTCAGCTCAGTGTCTGCCTGTGGCTGCGAAGCTTTCACCTCCTTTCCTGTCCTGTCCTCTCCTGTCCCCTCCTGTCCTCTCCTCCCCTCTCGTCTCCTCTCCTCTCTTTTTTCTTGCATGCTGAGGATGGAACCAGGGCCTTGCCCATGCTAGCTACTCTTAACATTGAGCTACAAACTCAGCCTTATTTGCTTGTTTGTTTGTTTATATTTTGACACATTAAATTGCCCAGGCTAGACTCTAATTTACAATCATCCTGCCTCAGCCTCCTAAGTAGCTGGGATTATAGGTGTGTTCCACCACACCCCAGGTCCCATTTATTTTTGTATAATCTGTGGGTTTGTCCCATCATGGACTGGAGTTTCTAAAACCATGAGCCAAAATAGGCCTTTTCTTTCCTTATAATGATCCCAGCACTTTGTACCAGTGACAGAACTCCAGCAGCCACACCCATGGGAAGAGTCTCAAGACCCTCTGGGGCACAGTGCGCCCCTCACCTCTGCAGCCCACAGGTTCAATGCTTGGTTTCAAGCTCTGAGGTCACTACCCCAAAATGCTTCATGATTTCTGAATGAGGGTCTCACATTTTTGTTTTGTGGCAGGACTTGTAAATTAAGTGGCCTGTCCTGGTGTCTGGCAGACAGAAGTCATGCCATAAATCCTTACTGGAGGGTGCACAACACTAAGGGGAACGGATGTTGTGCCCACCCTCCCCCAAACCTACTTCTGGGGGGCTGGCCAGGGCCCACCCAGGCTTAAGAAGAAAAAGAAAAAGGGGGAGATGGCAGGGATAACAGGGTATGGGCAGGGGACCTGGTCAAACCTGAGCCCTCCAACTTTTCCTTGCAGCTTCTGGTCCCTGCAGATACCTCAGAAACAGTGGCAGCAGAGCCCTGGAGCCAGGAGGGGCTGGGACCAGAGGAGGGGCATCCCTGCCAGCCTCCCCACTCCAGAGCTGCACACTCAGAAACAGATGTGCAGAACTCACATCAGCCCAGCACACCTGGAGACCAGGCTCACACCTGATTGACTGACACGGTGAGCGCCTTGGGCTCTGCTGGGCCAAACTGAATCAGAATGGGGTGCAGCTCACCCCAGGATCCTTCTTTAAACCACCTGAGCCACAGTCAGGGCCATCAAGCCCTTTCCCTCCTGCAACCTCGAACTGTCTGATATGAGCAAGCTGGTCTCTTGCTGCTTCCGCTGGGCCACAGCACCCAGCGAGAAAGGACTGGTGAGTTGCTGTTGCCTGTGTTCACTTTAATTGCTATTTTTCCCTGCTGTGGGCTGATACTGTTTTCTTTTATTTATGGTGGTGGTGGGAGGCGGAGGATAAATGTCCTGCAGTGCATTTCTGTTCTGAAAGGCAATCTGTGTAAATAACAGCCAGGGTGACAGTGATACCAGAAATCACGGAGCAGGTCTCAGGAAAAGAAGAAGGGAAGTTTTGGGCTGAGTGCTGCTGTAAAATGGACACTGAGGCTCATGGAGGGAGGGGACAGGACTGGAGTCTCACAGAGTTGGTGACCGTACTACCTCTCTGGCTCCCAGCCCAGTGCTCTCTCCCTTCTGACCCACCAGCCTTCCCAACTACAATTCCTAGTGACTCTGCAAACCCCTTGCACCAAGACCCCTTCTCCAGCCTGATCCCTTGACCATTTAAAACCCCAAGCTGCAGAGGCCAGTGGGGCGCAGGGTTCGCCCCATTTCACAATGCTCAGACAAGCAAGTCTGGCGCCTGGAAATCATGTTTCCACTCATCTGCGTTCACAGCCTTCCTCTCAGCAAATCTTCCCAGCTCGCGTTTTTAAAATGCTCTTTCTCCTTTTGCTGTGATCAAAAGAGTCGCTTGTTCTCCTGATAGGTGACAAAAGATGTCAGAGAGACTCGGAAAGAGTGCAGTTGCCGCCTCTTCCTTTCGCCTGGAGGAAGGGGGCTGTGGGGGGCTGGCGGCTCTTAGGATGGGGGGTGGTGTGCAGAGATAAGGTCACTGGCCAAGTAGGGGCAGAAAGTGCTGATAATGTGGTGCCAGTAGCTGACATCAGTTGGGTGGCCCCAAAGTTTGACAGTCCCATTTTACAGGCTCATGAACTGAGGCAGCAGGGATAAGAAACATCTGACACCTCTTACCCCACATGTGGTAAGCACAGGGACAGTCAAGGATCAACAGAGATTTCTGCCACCTAGCGGGTGACCACTGCCTGCTGCAGCCCCTCGGCCCCTCTTGTAGGTACCCCTGACCTGCTGTGGACAGGCTGAGGATGGGTGCACACTCAGCCCTGGCTTCCACAGGCACAGGACAGTTACACTCCCAGGCCTCAAGGGGCTCATAGCACAGAAGGAGGGGACCAAGCAGACCCTCAGCCAAGGTCCCCAGGCCCCATGTCTGCGCTGCTGCCTGTCAACAGCGTCTCCTCCCTTCCTGACTCACAGACTATTCCCTCAGCTCCTGGCCCTTGAAGTAGCTCAGTTTTCTCACTTGTAGGAGGGCGGGATAGAGCAGCTGCACAGAGGTCATCTGATGAGGATGAGTGAGTCCCAGACTGGAGAAGGTTCAGAGCCACCAGACAGAAAGGCCAGTTTGGGTGGATCCAGACTCTATCCTCCCATTCCTTGTTCAAAGCTTTTTAGGGGCCTTTTTCTCCTGTGGGGTGGGGTGGGGTACAGCTTTCCCTCAAACTTTTAAACTTTCTATAAGAAGGAAGGCTTGAAGCCAGGCATGGTAGCACATGCCTATAATCCCTAGCACTTTGGGAGACTGAGGCAGGAGGATCACAGGTTCAAGCCCATCCTGGGCAATTTAATAATTTAGTGATGTCTTGTCTCAAAATAAAAAATAGCATAGGGCACAGTGGTGCATGATTGTGACCCCAGCACTTGAGGAGGCTGATGTGGGATGACTGCAAGTCCAAGACCCACCTAGGCAATTAACCAAAACTTGTCTCAAATTGGAGCCCAGTACCACTAACTAACTAACCAACTAACTAATTAAAAGTCTAGGGATCTAGTTCAGTGCAAAGGCCTGGGGTTTAATCTCCAGTACAGAGAAGAAGAAAAAGAAGAAGAAGAAGAAGAAGAAGAAGAAGAAGAAGAAGAAGAAGAAGAAGAAGAAGAAGAAGAAGAAGGAGGAAGAGGAAGAGGAGGAGGAGGAAGACGAGGAAGAGGAGGAGGAGAAGGAGGAAGAGGAAGAAGAGGAAGGGTAGGAGGAAGGAGGGGGAGAAGGGGGAGGAGAAGAAAGAAGAAGAGGAAGAAGAAGAAGAGGAAGAAGAAGAGGAAGAAGAAGAGGAAGAAGAAGAAGAAGAAGAAGAGTCTAGAAAGTCCTTTGCAGCCACAGCCAAGGTCAGAGGGGCCTGGCCTTACGCCAACTGGATCCCTTGGAGACAACCTGACCTCCAGGCCACTCACGGCTCCTGGTCCCTGGCTTGGGTGGTCCCAAGGACCAGGGCACCAGACAGGGCTAGCTCCGAGCCCTGACCCCACTGCCCTCTCCCCATACACAGCTGTGGTCACAGTGTGGTCACAGGCCACCATGGCCACCCTTAGAAACTTGATCCCAAGTTGCTGATTAAAACCAGGAGGGGGTTTGAACCAGCCATCGGCTATTTAACCAAAGATGAAAGCACAAGTGATAAGCGTCATCTCTGAGAGGATGTCATTAAAGGAAGAGCAGAGCAGTGAGTGGCATCTTTCTTCATTACAGGGCCCACCAGATCTCTCTAGAGGCATCGAGCGACATCTGGGCCCTGTCCGTTAAGTGATACTCACAGTGCCATTGTGTGGGATTCCAGCTCCCATGCCCACACTATACTAAACTTCTAAATATACAATGAATACTATTAATTATAGTTTTCAAGTCAACAAAATGATCCTTCATTAACTTAATTGCCTCTCGTATTTTATCTGGAAATTATATTCTGTCTGCTCATCATCCCCACATCTAAAGCCACCCGTCGGCGGGTGGCCCGTGATGCGTGGCAAGCTGCTTACCACGCATAGGAAGTCAGCCTATGCTCCTGTCCCCTCCTCCATGGGTCAGAAGCCCCAGAGGCCTCCAGAGTATTCCGTTTGCTTGTCAGGCAGGAGCCGGGGCCTGAGAGGCGACAGCAATGGCAGAGGAGCTTGGCAGTTACCACCTATGGTCAAGCTGGAGTCAGGTCAGATCAGACAGAACTGGACCCAAGTCAGTGTATGTGGTGACATGGTCATTGTCATCTATGTTGCTCTGGACCAGGGAGAGAACCTTATCCCCACTGTTGGCAGCCTGGGATCGTCCTGCTCACACGGGCCAGTGGCTTAGGGCATCGTGAACCCACTGCAGAGATGGACAAACTAAGATTTGGGACTACAGAGCAAACCATCAGCAAAACTGGGCCTCCAGCTTGGCCCATCTGTCTCTCGAGGGACAGCCACACCCTGTGTGTGCCTGGGTGACAGATGGAACTGTGGAACTGTAGTTCAGGGATTCTCACCCTGCTCTACCTTAGCCTGGAGATTATGCACCTGCCTGCCGCACTGCCTGAGGGCCTTGGCCCTGTGGTTCGCTTAGGACAGTAGGATGGGAGTAGATACAGTGGCCACCACAGCCCCTGCTTCTTGGATGGTCAAGAGATGCTCAGAGCAGGACAGGAGGGAGAAAGCAAGGAGAGAAAGGAAGAGAAAGAAAGAAGAAAGGAGGGGGCTTAGGGCATTGCCTTGCTTCCTAAAAGGTGTTGTAAAGATTACACTACTCCTGGCCTAAGAGCTGCTTTGCCTCTGTGGCATTTGGGACACTGGCATCTCAGAGGCCCTAGGGCAGGGAGGTGGCAGCCCCCAGCCCACTCCATTGGTTCCCAGTTGTGACTTTACACTCTCAGATCCCCACTGTGGCTTTCTCTGAGTGAAACTCGCCTCATATTTTTCTCTCCTCTGCCCCAACTGGTCCTAACAGCCGTATTTCAAGCCCTGTCACCTCACCTCATTCAGGCCTCAAAGGAGTCAGCAGCTCAGCTTGAGCAGCTGTGATATGGGGTGCGTGCAAGAGGCCGGGGGTCAGGCAGGGATCCCTAAAGGAGTTGTACCCCAGATCCATGGACATTTGCAGCTCCCACTGTGGCCACTGGGGATGTTACTGTGCATTACTGTGGGGATGTTACTGTGTGGGCAGATGGCATCATGTCTTCCTGTTATGATCTCAAGTCTGATCCAGCAATGCAGGAATCGAGGTGTCCAGAGCACCCCCGAATGGGGCTAGGCTAGTGGATACAGGCTGCAGCCTCTCTTCCTACAGGAGGGTGCCCCAGGATCACGCTCTCCTTATCCAGAGGGGCTCTGCTCCTGCAGTGAGCTGTACACCCTCATGATGGCCTGTCACAATCCACCTTACTCTCGCTCCCTCTCCCATCTAAGGGCATCACACACCCCCACACACATCAGTTGCCCCCAACGCCTTGTCCCAGGCTCCACTATGGGAAGCTAGGCTAAGCCTGGAGAAGCTGGGAGGGGAAAGACAGGCAGGGAAGTGTGGGGAAGGAGCAGCATATTCTGGGGTGCAGAGTCCTCCACTGTTCAGGGACATCGGGACAGCAGGAAACAGAGGAATGGCACCAAGCAAAGGGAGACTCCCTGAGGCCCGGCCTGCTTTTTGGAAACTGAGCCCTCGTCCCCATAGCAGCCAATAGCTCCGCAGCAGGGATGTGGCTGGGTCAGAGCAATGTCTTAAACATGCTACCATCTGCAGTGTGGTGAGCAATAGGAGGGAGCAGGGCCAGAGAGAAGCTCACAAGGCTGTCCCCACAGGAGGAGCAGCAGCAGCGTAGAGGGTGGCAGGGCTGGGATTTCTGGGACTGGACCCCAAAGGTTGAGAAGGCAGAGCCTAGACGACTCCTGAGCTCCAGGATGCGGGCTATCTTGCTATTGGCTAACCTGAGGAGAAGGTTGGGGTAAGGTGATGAGTTATTTTGGGGTTTAGATTTGTTTTGTTTTTGAGGCTGTAGCTGGAACTCTTTGCCTACAGCCTGGAGATGGTGATCACAACCATGGGAGTAGCAGAAAGTGAGTCTGTGGAAAAGACAAGAAGGCCAAGGCTGAGGCCTGACCAACATCTCTATTTTTCAATGTTTTATTTTGAAATAATTATAGATTCATAGGAAGTTGCAAAAAAAATATTACTGAGAGGTCCCATGTAGCCATGTATGATACCATCTTAAAAGGAGAATTAGACAAAGCTGACTGCCAAAGGGAGCCCCCCAAGAGGCTGGAAGAATCTCACAGAAGAGCTATGTCACTTCGGATTTGGTTTGGCTGCAAGAAAGAGTGGTCCAAACAAGCAAGAAGTGAGTTCTTCCTCATAGAAGACAGTGGTGCCTTGGTACTCACTGTGAATTGGTTCTGGGAGGTGCAACAAGCACCAAAAACAAGTACCAAGCAAATTGTTTTGGCTGGGAAGTTTAGCAAGTCACGAGTAATAAAACAATCAACACTGACAAGTTTTAGCTTGCACATCAAGTACCGAACAAATGACCAGTATGGGGACAAAATGTTCACTCAAAATGCACGAGTACAAAATCCCGTGGGTTTCAAACCAGAAAAGTACCAAAGTATGATGGTATTCTAAATGTAGGTATCCCAGAATAGAGGCTTTGCTTCTCTAAGTCCTCAAGGACACAGGCTACTTCCAGTCACTCCACCATCTCTAGAATATTGTCTTTGTCCCCCTCCTCCAGAAAGGTGGCTAAAATTCCAGTCATCACAATCTCCTTTCCATGCAGCAAAACAAAGAGACAAAGTAGATATCCTTTTTCTTTTCTGGTGCTAGGGATTGAACCCAGGACCTTTGCACTGAGTGACATTCTCAGATCTTCTTCACTTACTTTGAGACAGGGTTTAACTAAGCCTTTAAGTTGTCCAGGCTGGGCTCCAATCTGCATTCCTTCTGCTTAGGCTTCCTGAGTGCTGGGAAAACAAACATGTGCCACCATACCCAGCTATAAATAAGCTATCTTAAAGGAAGATTCCCAGGAGCTGCCTGCCACATGACACTTAGCAGACACATGATCAGAATGTAGCCATAATATTTAGTTGCAAAAAGTGTCTCAGAAATGCAATCTTTATTCTTGAATTTGAATCCAAAGCTTTGTTACCAAGGAGGAAAGAAAGAATGGTCCCAGGGAGCAACTAGTATCCTGTGCATGGAGCTCATGGGCAGAAGGATTCTGACAGGGAAGATGTAGTCAGCATCATGGGAAATGCCCAAGAAACCACAGCAAGAGGCTGCTGAAGTGTCCCATGGTTTTGAGGATCAAAAAAGTCAATGGCAACCTACTGAGGAAAGCACAATTGTCCATATGACCCCAGAGGTCTATCTCTTTCAGGTGGGGGGAGAAAGGCAGAGGCAATGAAGATGGAGGTGTTAGGCAGAGAGAGCCAATCCGGACAGGGAGACAGCGAGCTGGCAGGAAGTGGGGGGTGGAGCACCAGGAACTGGTGATTTGGGGAGACCTGAGACACTGTGAGAAGCAAAAGGGAGATGCAGATTTTATGGCTTCCAACAGTTTGCAGAGGAGCTTAGGAGCAGATGACTACAAAGGAGAGGAAAAGGAGGTCTCTGTGCAGAGACGGCACAAAATTGAGAGGTGTGGTTCATGTGTGGAAATTCCCCTGGATGGTGGCAGGATGTCAGGGAGTGGCAGAGGTCAGGCCTCCCTGGAGTGCTCCCAGCGGCCTCCAACACTGCTACCCTCTTCAATGTTCTTGAGGTCTTTATGACACCTGCTCAACACATCAGTGGTTCCCGATGGTTCCCAAGAGGATGTTCAAACTGTTCACCATCTCCTTTGAGGCCTTCTCCGAGCACCTGCTATAGATCAGGATGAGTTTATCCTGCCCCAACCCTACCAGTACCTGGTTTCTGGTCCTCTGCATGAAAAAAATAGTCTTCCAGTCCTACTTCCACCTGCCAGCACCTGCAACTTTGTTGAAGCTTTTACCTGAGCTGCTTCCTTTTTTTGCCAACTCACATTCCCATTCACCTGTAGGTGTTTCATCCCAAATAATTTGCACCCAGATTCCCACCTAAGGATCCTCTCCTGAGCAAAGCCAAGCACAAGGGTGGCTGCCAGTGACAATCTGTGTAGTGGCTCAGTGGCATCTGGTAGGACCCACGTATCTCTGAGTTCTGTGGTCTTCAAGATGATATCAAAATGGCTGCCACCACGACATCTGCAAGTTCTTCAGTAAACTTCCCTTCACATCTTACTGGCTGAAGTAGGATCACATGATATTTCTTGACCGATCAGTAGCAAAAGTGATGACGTGGCCAAGACTGGCTTAGACTAACCACTTATGGGCAGAAAGGATATTGAGGTCAGCCACAAGGAGCAAATAATACCCAGCATCCTTCCCACTATGAGTCTTTTACTCAAGAAATAGTGGCAAGACAACTTCATGCAACCAGTCCTGTTTTCTCACTATTTCTTTCATTCATTCCACATACACTGAATGTCTGGAATGTTCCTGCCCTCTGGGAGCTCACAGGCTTGTTGCTCAGGTGAAGAAGGGAGAGCAAAGATGGCACAAAGAGCTGAGTGGGGCAGAGCGGGGAGGCATGACCTTGGGGATACTCTGACCTAACTTTTTTGCCATCTGGAATGATCCATCTCTTCCCTTCAATATCATGCCACTCTCCTCTTTCACAATATCCCCAACCCTCCAGGATCTATCTTGCCTCTGAGTCCCCAGAGGGTTCCAAGCCTTGAGCTGACACTGCCTTGGCTGAGTCAGAAGGGTCATAGGTTCCCACTACAGATGAGGGCTCCCAGAGAAAAGATGCTATGTCCCCAGAGCTGACCCTCTGCCCAGTCACGGCTCGCACACCCACCACCCAGCCTCCCATGTCTCTCCTATTGATTTCTTATTTCATAAAAATCAATTTCTGTCCTGTTTTTGCAGTGTACATAAAAGACTGTGGCATCAGTTAGCCTTCGTTACCCACCCCCTTCTTCTTCTTCTTCTTTTTTTTTTTTTTTTTGGAAACCTCTTTGTAGGAAAAATCTCATATTTCAGCAATTTGCATTATCCACACACTCAGCTTTGAAGTTCTAAGTTATGGTAAGAAAAGGGCCCACTTATCTGCCCATAAAAAATGTTCAAAGCTTATAAATTCCCTGAAACAGATGTACATTATCATTGGATTTGCCTTTCTTTTTGCTAGAGCATGCCTAATAGCGTTTCGGCCGCCCCCGGCCCCCGTACCCCGCCCCTGTTAGCATCTTGTCTCCGCGGAAGCCCGCTCCCCACTGGGCCAGGCGGACTTCAAAGGTCCCGCACTGTCTGTGAGCAGCACTGCACAAAGTGGGAACATAGGGGCCTTTTAAATCCCCCACATTTAAGTCAACATCATGCCTCCCCTCTCCCCCCCCCCTCTCCCGGCAGAGGGACAGAAGTCGCTTACTCCTGTTCTGTCTTCTGAGCGCCAGTTCAGCAATTACCAGAGGCAAGAGGGAGGCTTCTTCCTCCCTGGCTCTCCCGCTTTCCCACTTTCCTTTTTGCTCCTTCCCCACTTGAGAAGATGTCACTCGACAGCAGGGAAGCTCTGCTGATCCCAGGTCTGGAAAAATAAGTGGCTCGCAAGGGGGCAGAGTTCATCAACAGCTTCTCCTGGTTGAGTCCATTGTACCCTACAATAAGAACCACCCTTCTAAGCCCATTTCCAACATCTCACTGTCCCCTTGCTGGTTTTCCAACTTGTTGGTACCTTTCAGGGTGATAAATGAACTGTCCCCTGTACCCTCCAGGTCCTGGTGACCCTGCACATCCTCCTTACCACCTGTGCTTAGCCATGCTGGCCTCCCATCAGCTAACCCAAAGTCCACCCCCTGCCACTTTAGGGCCTTGCATAAGCCGTCCTC
The DNA here is from genome assembly GCA_004027295.1 of Dolichotis patagonum. Lineage (NCBI taxonomy): Eukaryota > Metazoa > Chordata > Mammalia > Rodentia > Caviidae > Dolichotis > Dolichotis patagonum. The sequence goes on from PVJX010000124.1 coordinate 261,262, forward strand.
TCCAGCTTTCCATCTAGTCAACTCTTCAACCTTCTCAGTTCATCTTGGAGAGTTTCCTTCCTGCCCCTAGCCCCAGTCCCTCACTCTCTGTTCCCTCTCGTATCTCCCAGAAGTTATCACCATGATAACACTACCACTTCTGTGTGACAGCTGTCACCCCACTGGCCTGCAAGCTCCACAAAAAGATGTACTTTGTGCTTAGAAGTATTTAGCTTAGTGTTGAGCATGGTTTCTGACACATAGTAGTTGATCACTAAACACTTGAAGCTACAGCTGGAAAAGGACCCTGGAGATAGGTGGTTGGGTGGGTGTGGACTGGGGAAAGGCCAGTAAGGCCAGTGCAGACCCCCTCTGAGCAGTGAGTGCCAAATGTGGGCCATTTTTTGCTTTGCCCAAATCTTGCCTGAAGTTCCTTGTAACCAAAGAGTAGTCACACCCCAGAGACTGCCTTACTATAATTAATTGCACAGCAAGATACTCTAATACCAAATTCTTTCTCCAAAAGGAAAAAAAAGAAGGAAACAAGGGAGGGAAGAGAGGGAGGGAAGAAAGACAGGTCACAGTGAAATATTTTGGCCAGTTTCTGGACCAAATCACAATCAGATGCTGTTTTTGAGGATAAAGTCAGAGGAAATTGAATCAAGTGACCTTGGCTAAGATGACCAGGGGCCCCACTCCATCAGGAGAGGAAACCTGAGCCACTCGAGGTTACCAGGGCCCCCACACCCTGGTTTTGAGAGCCCACTGTTGCCCCTTTCTTCCACATCCCCCAGCCCCAAATGTCCCCAGAGTCCCAGTTCTCCATCTATGCAAATGCTGCTGTCCCTGTCTGCTAGTAGAATCACTTTGTTCATGTGCCTGAGTACCAGGATCCCATGGGAAGAAGGCTCCGGTGCCCGTCTGTGTTTACAAACTCAGCCACCAAAGATGCCCTGTGTGTGACAGCAGGCCACATGCTGTGCCTGGCTGCAGGCCACAGGCAAGGATCTGGGGGTGTGTGTACTTCAGCTGCTCAGCAGGCATCTCACAAGCAGCTCTTTGCACTGGGCCTTCGGTTTGAACGCGACAGTGCTCGGGGGAAACCAAATCATCATCAGAGGCGGTGACAAGGCTGTACAGTGGATCCTCATTATTTGCAGGGGCTGTGCTTGTGAATTTACCTACTTGCTCAGATTTATCTGTAACTCCAAAATCAATGTTTGCCATGTTTCTGTGGTTGTTCATGGACCCATGCAGAGCAGAAGGAATTTTGAATCGCCGGGTTGCACGTTCCGGGATGAGGTTGAACAAGGCCATGCTTGGCTTTCTCATTCCAGGGCTCCTCTTGCAAACAAATGTCCTTTTCACGGTCTATTTAATGCCACTGAGCTTTACGCTGATGATTTCGCAGCCTCGTGCGAAAGAGCCGTCTGGTGTCCCCAAGCACAGGAGACCGTGATGTGCCTGACTGAGAAACTACGTGGGTTCCATGCGCTTTGTTCAGGCCTGTGAGATAGAGCTGTTGGCTGTGTTCAAAGCGAATGGAACAATATCCACTTAATAAGGTGAATTTATACAGCAACACACAAAACAGGAGTTTGCATCGATTGGTTAATGACAGGGCCGAGACCAGAGGCTGGCAGGAATGTCACCCCGAATCTCTCTCGGGAGCAGAGGCTTGGTGTTTGCTAATTAATTCAATGTTCAAGGTGGATTTAGGGACCATAACCACTGAGGTGGATAAGCACATAGTCACAAGCATGGCCAGCACTGGAAGTGCTGGGGACCACCAGGCACCTTGAGAACCTGGGCCTCAGCCAGGCCAGCATGCCTCTCCCCTGGGGCTCTGATCCCTCATGTGGTCCTGGACTTGGTGGCCCAGGGAGCAAGACTGACTTTGGCTGGTCTTTGTCAATGCCCAGTGGCTCCTTAGAAGCCTGGTCCAGTGGCTAATGGCTTGCCCCTTGGACAAGTGTCACATTTTGTGTTTAGCCCTACCATCCATTAACCATAGGTTAGGTAATGGCTTGTCTGGACTATAACTCAGTTTCCTTGTTGGTTTCCTCAGAGCACTGTAGAGGATATCAGGAACACTGGCTGGGCACACAGTAAGTGCTCCCTAAGTGGGAGATTCGGTGATTTAGACTCCTCAGCAATCCTGGGCTCAGTCCTTGAGGGCAAGGACAGTACCAGAAGAGGGATGACCAAGGCTGGTTCCCAGGGCCTCCTCTCCCCAAAGGAGGAGGCTCTAGGCTGTGGTCCCCACCACTGCCCTACCTCTTTAAAGCTCAGAATGGTCACTCACAGGGACAAACTTAGAGCGGGGATGGGCTCATGTGCACATGCAGGAGTTAGGGCCTAGAAGAGGACAGGAGCTTGTCAGGTCCACACTTCCAATCCAATCTGGAAGGGAGGAAGTGATTCATGGAGCTCGGGAGAGAAGAGCAACAGGGAAAGTGGAGCGGCCCTGAGCATGTAGCAGAGAGGGCTCGCAGGTCAGCTGCCTCACTGAGGGGTCTGAAGCCGCGGTGCAGCAGGGCACCTCCATCCCTCAGGAGACCATCTCTTCCCAAATCCCTCAAGGGCACAATCCCCCAACAGAGCTGCCATGGACTGATATCCTACTATGTGCTGGGTGGTATGCTGAATGTTCCATGCACATTTAATCCAATCCCCACGTCAGCTCAGTCAGTGAGGTAGGTACTCTGATTAGCTGTATTACAGAGAGGGAAAGCAAGGCACAGAGAAGTCAGGCCCTGTATCCAATGTCACACAGCTGGTAAATAGCAGAACTAGGGTCTAAAGTCACTACTGCCAACCACGGGCCATTCACCCACCCTAGTCAAGCCCTGTGCTTGAATACTCTGGTCCGGCTCCTAGATCCTGCCACTTTCCGAACCTCTGTCCAATCTAAACATGCAGGATCCGGGACTTCAGGTCCAGAGAATTTAGAGCTACATCATCCTGTGTCTGCAGGAGCTGCTGCCAGTGTCTGAGATGGACAGGGTAGTGCCGGGTCCCCTGATGCCCACTTGAATACCACCAGATTGGCAGTCCTCCTGCTCCCCGCTCCAAGGGCGCTGGGGGTTGCCTTTCACTCAGTGTTCCAAGCACGAGACTTTCCTCTCACGTTTCCCACCTTACTGGAGCCACACAGGCCTCCGTAGGCCCACCTTACAGAGAAGCTAACTGAGGCTGAGAGGTAAGGCCACTGCACAGCCAGAGGGAACCAACGAATCTCTGGAGCTGGAGCTGTCTACCCACTTTGGCACTTCGCAGGCTGTGGAGCAGGATAAAGGGGAATATGCTGTGAGGGTCTCCGGGCTGCACCCAGAGGCTTCCTCCAAAGGCCTCCTGTGCCTACAACACCCATTGGCCCTTCTCCGCTCTAAAAGTCTGCCTTCAACACGCTGCTTTTTACTGGCACAGCTGACCCCCAGGATGAGGGAGGCTGGGGTCACAGGGGACAGGTGGAGAGGTGCATGCCATCCGAAAGGGTGGGTACCCCTCGGCTCCCACAGATTGCTGCTATGTGGAAATGTGAGCCTGATCGGAAAATGTGATCTCATTTTCTGGTTTTTCCACAAAAAGCCTCAAATCTAGATTTTTAGGTGAAACCTCCAGACTTTGGAAATTCATTCAAAATGACTAAAACCACAATGGGTCACACATTACCCAGTGGGTAATGCTAGGTATGGTGCCAACGCTGGGAGCTGACCCCCAGAAGCAGCGAGACACAGGCCCAGAGTGGGAAAGGGCAGGGGGACAGAGTTCCACACTTCACAGCTTCCAGGGACTGTGGCCGGGGCAGGACTTGCCCTGTGCCATGCACCACTGGCCTGGCCTGACGCTTGAGGCTCAGGATTCTCCCTCCCTAGATGGCCATTGGCAGGCAGCAGAGGCCATAGGTTGGAAGAGGCTTGTGAGCTGGTCTGGGCTGTTTCAGGGACAAATGTCCATCTGGACCACACGCCCCGCCTGGAGTATTAGTTCTCCAATCTCTACAAAGGGAGGAATTCTTGCCTACCACAATAAGTTGCTCAAAACCACAATGAATATTTGATCAAAATTTTCATTGGTTTCTGGGGGAAAAACCTAAGAAAACACAATGAAGATATTTTCCTTTTAAATAAAGCAAAGTTGCCAGGGGTTTAGCTCTGCTGCGTAAGTGCCTGCTTGGCAAACACGAAGTCTTGAGTTTGATCCCCAGTACCAAAAAAAAGCAAAGTTAGCACTTTCCTTTAAAAAGAAAATTCTCTAAACAATACAAGACTGTAAGGGTTTCCCCCTTTTTTTGTTTTTATTTATTTATATTTTTATATTTTTGGTTGTCGTTAACACCCTTATTTAGCAAAATTAAACGTGGCAATGGGTTGCTTTCCCAAAATTTTATTCGAAAAGTTCTTGCTTTGGAAAACCCCAAAGTCAAGGACACACAGGTGGGAGGCTGCCATGCACAGACATTCAGAGGTGTGAACGCTTCCTCCCCTCCCTCCTTCCCCTTGCTTCCATTTATCAACTGTCTGCTAAGTGCGTACTCTAAGGAAACAGCACTGCCTCAGAAGCCCCTGCCTGCAGGGACCTAGCAGACCAGGAGAAAGGCAACGCCAGAACCAGGGATCCAAACCTCCTGCGGCCTGCCCCCTTCTAGCTGGTTACCAGCTAGGGCAGCTCTGGGAAGGGAAGCCTTGTTGGGAAAGGAAGAGCAAGCCTCCTGCCTGAATAGAGGCATCCAGAAAGCTGCAGCCAGAAATGCCTAGAAAAAAAACTGCTTTGGTGGTGTGGGTGGAGGTCAGAGTTCAAGTGGGAGAAGGCTAATTCCTTCCACACTCTGGGAACTTTAGGGCTTGGTCCTTCTCTGCATCTCACTCTGAGATCTGAGTGACATCCAGGGTGTCCTGGATTTCTTTCAGGCTTGTTCTGGAGCCCGGACAGTTCCTCAAGGAACCTTGAACCCTAGCCCTTCTGAGACTCCAATCCCCTGCTCACATCCTTCTCCCTGCTGACAGGGAGCTGAGGAAGGGCCCTCAGATGTGACCTCGCATCAGCCCCTCATGGTGGCAGGGCAGGATTCCACAAGCTTGGAACCAAGTTGGCTCTGCAGCAAGGTAGGACCACACTTCCCAAGGCTGGCCTTGGCCCAGGGTCCTGAGGACACGTGGGAAGGTTGGAGAGTGAGATTTTCAAGAGTTTGTGTCTGCCTCCCTAGGACCAGGGAGGGCAGAGACTGTGTGGTCCCTGTGCCAGGGCTCACTCAGACCACTCTAGCTGCAGTAAATATGGCTCTCTTAGGGGGCTGTTGGCTATAGGATAAAAGTTGGGGGGTGATACAGGATTCTCCAGTCTTGTCCCCTGGCAATCATGACCACTTGCTCCAACATCCATAAAGCATTTGGATTCCGAGGAGGGGCAGGGGTCTGCCTCCTGTACCAGTTAGTGCTCATCCTCCTGAGGCAGCCCCTGGGCCACCACCCTGCTTGTGCCAAGGTGTGGGCCCTGTGGGTCACCAGACAATGTGTGATCTTTGGGCCCAACTGCAAAAGCTTTCTCTGGGAGTGAGGAGTGCATCAAAAGCATCCTCCCTGCACTGCACTGGGCTCTGCCTGCCTCCACCCCTGCCAACAGGCTGGCCTGGGCCAAAGCTTTGCCTGGAGGTCACTGGTAGAGTAGGGATCCTCTAGTTCTGCCAGCGTGATGGGTTAATAGGACCGTTCCATGTGGGAAAAGGCAGAGCGAACAGGGTCCTGTCTACATGACTAGCTAGCTGGGGCTGGGTACCAAAGCTGGGCTCTGCCAGTCCCTCCACAGGACTTCTGCTGCTACGACAGCGCATGCTCATGCCTCTCCTCATGCTGGAGGAAGATACAAGGACTGGGAAGCCCTCTGCTATGAGGAAAGTCACTCGAGGTGGCAGCCCTGAGAAAGGGGCTTAGCTAGGTTCAAAGGTCTGCTTCTGTGGGAGACGATGGGACCAAGAACCAGACCAGACCCCCCCCCCAAAGCTGTGACTGTGGAATGTGATAAAAGTGTGATGCCTTGGAAAGGGGCCTGGGCACGGCTTTTAGGAGTCAATAAAGCTGGTGGCTGATCCATCTGTGTTCCCTCTGTAAAACTCAGCCCTGCACATGCCTGGGGATCTGCTGCACGGCCAGCAGCCCCATCTTCCAGGAGCTGAGGGTGTTAGGTGAGCATTCTCAGCCTGCTGGCTCTGAGCACATTTTAGGGTCCCAGGGTATGGACAGGCCTTGCAGCAGCTGGGTAATTAATGTGACAAATCCAGCACTGAGGTGCAGGCGGGCTGATCCTCCTCTCACCTCTGAGACCACCTTTACTCTGGCCCAGCAATAATTTGGGATTTGACTGTTGAGAAAAGGAGGGAATGCCCCCCCCCCAAACTTCTCCTGGCTGTTTGTTTTGCTGAAAAGTATTATTGGCATGTTGTATATGAGCTCCGACCCCTGGGAGAGGAAAGCAGGGCCTGGTTGCCGGGAGTCTCAGCACCCAGTGACACATCAGGAGAGACGGGCTGTTCTGCAGCCAACCAGCTAATGCCATGGGCATGTGTGCCCACAGCCAGCAAGTGCTTCTCCTTACACCTTGTCCATATCCCCAAGGACCCTCATGCTGAGTTCAAGGCTCAGAAGCAGCACCTATCCTCAGGGACAGGGATCAGCTTTAAAACAAGATCATGCTTCTCGTCCATGGTAGCCTGCAGGAGCCTATGCTCAAAACCTCACATGGCTACCCCTTCTCATTTGCTTTCCCTCACCTCCTTTCCCTTTCTCCCTCCCTTTTGTCTTCTTTCTTCTTCCTTCAATTTCTAATTTCACACAACCACTTCCAGAGGTCACTTACAATAGCATTGAAATGGACATCACATTGTTCTTGAACTCAGCCGTTGTGTCGATGCCTTTTGTCACGGGTCCTCTTGCCAGTGGACATGGAGGCAAGTCATACACAAGGGCCCTCACATACAGTGTGTGTGTCAGAGCACAGGATAGAGATGACTCACAGGCCTGCAGGAGGGGACAGTGCCTCTAAGCAAGAGAAGGCAGAACAGCTGTTAGGAGAAGGGGGCAGAGCTCAATGACCGAGGGGTAAGATCTCCAGATATATTAGGTTGCAGAGAAAAAGGGCACAAGTATGAATAGTATGCTGTTCCTTGAGTAAAAATAAAAGGGTGGGGTGGGAAGAGGATTAGGCAGTAACTACAGGGATTTCTTTCTTAAAAATAGATCTAAAATTAATGCCGCAAAACATCAGCATTTGTAAATTCTGGGTGGTGTGTTTAGTTACTGTTATACGATTTTCTGCTTCAAATTTTGTGTTTGGAATGTTTTAAAATTACAAAATTTACATGGGGATATATCTTACACACATGCTTTTATTCTGGTAATGAAGGATGGCTGACACATTGATGGTGCTTGCCAAGGGGACACTGAGGCATGGATGTGGAGAAGGTGCAGGGCCTTGAACCCAGGCCCCAGAGACTGTCCTCTCAACCAGCACACCACATCTGCAGGGCCGGGAGGCCCCAGGAAGCCAGCATCGGGACACTGGTAGGCTGGGACAGGGGCAGGTTGACTTTACTATATACTTCTTATACTATTTGAATCTCTCACATGTACACAGTACTGCTTAGTAAGTGATTTTTAGAAGCTGGGGACATCCCAGTTACCAACAAAAACCAGAACCCTCAAAGGGTGGGGCACGAGGAGGCAGCAACCTCCTCTGAGGCTAACTGCTCTGACACCAGCAAGTCCAGCGCTGCTGGGCTCCACTGCACGGCCACTCTGGGCCTAGGAGCCATGAATCTGTATCTGCCCAGCACCCCTCCCCTATGCTGATGTTGCCACCAATGGATGTGTGACCCCAACAGGTCATGGTGACTGATCCGGGGATGGTCTATATCAATCTGTGTCTTTGCTGGGCTTTTCTCTTGTAGAAGAACCTTCCCTTCTGGTGTGGGGCCCAGGATTCCACAGCCAGGGCTCCTGACGTAGCAAGTCCAGAGAGGGAAAGACAAAACCAAGCCCCAGCTTGATTTACACCTGGATCCTGTCATCTCAAGCCAGCTCCCTCCTTTGCTGGTCTGGTTACATTTACCTCACTTGAGGTAGATCCTGACTGAATAGGATTACACCCTACACAGCGGTTAAGGGATCCTGTGGGAGACTAGAATCCCAGCACTGCTACCTCCTGTGTGGTCTCAAGAGAAGGCCTTCACCTCTCTGAGCTACAGATACACTCCCTGAGCTTCCACAGCCTGCCTTGTAGGGAGGTCCTATATGGAGGTAGCCCACAGAATATAACAACTCAAATCTGCGACCATCAGAAATAACTGCTTGCTAACTACATTAATCTAACTCAAGGGTCCCAATCAGGGGACAGCACAGCAGAAAGGAGCGCAGCTGATGTCCGGATTCACTGCTCTCAAGACCCACACTGCCAAGCTCCCTGGGCTCCTGGCTACAAATGTCTTCAACCAATGTTGTCTCACCAGGACTTAGAGCAGAGAAGGGTCAGGATGTTTGTCTCCCTGGAGGGTCCCCATAGCTGGCTGCATATCTTGAGCAAAGATCATGGCTCCTTCAGGTGTCCCCAGAACCCAGCCCAATCTAGAAGATGGCTCGCCTCAGGCCCAGGGGTTAGAGTACCCTACCACAGTGCCAGCCCTGAGGTTCTGAAGTCACTTTGGCAATAACCTCTTTATTCTACTCTCCTCAAATTAACCAATTTGAGTATGGGATCTGTTTTATGGAGAAACCCAAACTGGTTGACAGTAATCTTTTTCCTCCTCTCCTAGGTCCTCCCCAGACGAAACCCTACTCTGCGGAGGATGGTTCCTTAGGATCCCAACTCTGGCCTCTGTCCCCATCCCTCTGAGCTTCTGCACCTTAGCAAGTCTCTCCAAAATCTGCAGACCCCAAGCCCTGAGAAAGGTCCTTTGAGGAGAGGCAAGTGGCTATTTGCATCTGATGGATATCATCCCCATCAGCAAACACACAGGGTCACACCTGGGCTCAGGAAACACCCAGAGAAGCGACCACCGGTCCTGCACATCAGCAAAGATACCTGAGAGTGTATTTATGAAAAGATACAGAGACACAGGCAGCGGCATCTACCTAAAGCACAGAAAGCTGCCAAGCACCACGTAGGTATGTATTTGCTAATGTTAAAACACCACATTTCCATATGCTCAGTCACAACCAACACCACACAATTGCTTGATCTGGAAAACCTGCTTGTTTCTGTAGTTGGTTTTCCCCAGCAGTTTCCAAAATGAGAAGGATGGTGGATGGTTACAAGGACAGTCCTTAACTCTGTGTGCATCTTTGAAAGAAGAGAGGAGAAAGAGGGGAAGGAGGAGAAGTGTACTTTTGTGTTGCACAGGGCAAAAAAGCTGAGGCTGGTTTGAGGCAAGGAGCATGATCCCACTGGAAAGGCATGAAAGGTGACTCCAGAAAGGACAGCTAAGGTTCTGAGTTTGGGACATTAAAAACAACAGCAAGGAGGTCACACATCTGTAGTCTGCTGAAATCCCTGCGAGCACAATGCAATCAGGTAAGGGCAAAACTGAATCAGAGTAACTAAGAGGTAGCAGCTGTTTGTCTTATTGGAGATTTCGAGGGCGTTGAAGCTGGGCAGGGGAAAGGGGTTCTCCTGGAAGAGATTAGGGGGCAGAGTTGGGGCTGAGGGCTCCTGTGGCTGCAGTCCCAATCCACAGTCAGTTCTCAGGTAAGTTACACAGTCCCCACAACATATAAATTAAAGTTTAGTTCTGTGTTTCCATATATCTCCTACATGAAGGCTAGCTAAATATTAGTGGAGTAACAATAATTATTAATAACAATAATCATCATAATAACAATAATTAATAGAATAATAATGCCTTGGGGCGTCGGGGAGGGTCCTTCATATGGCGGAAGGCCCCGGGGAGGCTCTAGGTCTGGTAGAAGTGGTGGTAATGGTGGTGATGTTCGTGGTGGTGGTGGTGCTCATGTCTCTGGACCGCCTGCCCAGCTTGGCTCTCGTACACAACCACGGCAGGCAGCTCCCTCACCTGCTCCCGTCCCAAGACAGCACTCCCGGTGGCCAGTGGTGTCTGCAGGCCCCTGCAGCCCGGCTGGTTCTCCTTGGCTCGGTGCTTGTGCTTCTTGTGCCCCAGGGGCGCCAGGTTGGGGAGAAGGGCCGGGCTGCCGGCCAGGTGGGCAGAGGGGGGCACAGTAGGGACAGCAGGTGCCAGAGGGGGTTTGCTTCGGGCCCCTCTGGCCACTTGGCCCACACCCATGCTCTTGCCCTGGGCCTTGGGGGACCTCACAAAGTGCTTGCTCCCATCCTGTGTGCCCCGAAGCCGCTGCTGGAGCTCCGAGACCTTGGCAAATGGGGTGTCAAGGAAGTGGCAGGAGCCTGGGTCCGCACCTTGGGACTTCCGGTGTGGGATGTGGATGGCTTCCGGCTCGTGGGAGCGAGATCGAGTGGGGTTGGCGGTGCGGGGGGGCAGTTCTGACTTCTGGGCCACTGAAGGGGAGCCTAGGAACCAAGTCAACAGACATTTAATGAGCACTTTCTGTGTGCTAGGGCGGAACCTCAGGAGTCACCCTGCCCCCACTCCACCAAGACTGATAATACCAGCTGCTCCTTGTCAGAGCTACACCCCAATGTGACTGTCCTTTGTTGCCTTGGCAGAAAGCTTCTCTGGGATGGACCTTTCCTGTCTGCTAACAGGGAGAACTGGTAGGTCTGTGGTAGGTCTTCAAAAACGATTCTCTGAGAGCTGAGCAAGACAGACATTGGCAGAGACACTGATAACTAAGATCTGTGGGCAAAAGGAATTCTATTTCACAGAGAATTAAACCCAGGAAGGGAAGGAGTGAGTGGAGTGAGGTTTAGCAAGAGCCCATGGACCTGGCCGGCTGACAGAGCAGTGTTTCTCTGGATGCAACAGCTGTGAGAGGTCAGAGTGGTCACCTTGGGAACAGAGTTGGGTGCAGTGAGAGGGGGCAGGGAACTGCTGGTTTTCATTATATCCCAAGCCCTTGAATACTATTTGACTTTGTTCAACTTTATGCATGTATTACTTTAATTTTGAAAATGTTTTAAAATGTCACCTCCTTCAAGTAGTCTCTAATCTGCTCAATAAAAGTCACACCTCCGCCTAGCCCAGGGGAAGGGCTACCACATCAGGCAGTTAGTCCAGCCTGCTCAACCCCAACCATCCCAGCTGACCCTAAGTGGGGACCTTACCAGGCCCAAACTGGGATGTGTAGTTTTCTATCCCTGCAAGGTCTAAGTAGTGGTTTCTCCTCTCGATGTTCTCATCCACGCAGTGGTGGTAGCAGCCGGACTGCTCCAGGCGGCTGTCGCCCTGGAACCTGTGGTGGGGAAGGCAAGTGAGCGGGGCTGGCCTCAAGCGGGGGCAGCCCTACAGGCTGCCAGGACACCACCAGGGCAAAGGCACAGCCTCCATCCATTCCTTTCTAGGTCTTGGAAGGGTAGGGGAGGAGGAATAAACGCTCAGTGTGTGCCTCTGTTTACCCCCTGCCCATGAAGCTCCAGCCCACTGCCTGGCCTCCCCAGCACTTCTGAGAGGCGTGAACAGGAACTTTGCTCTGAACAGACCCAAAGCAAAGATGATGGGTTACTGATCAAAATGTGAGGATGCTCAAAACCAGGCTTCAAACCACATGTGCCCACCATAGGCAGATGGCCCACCCACGGCCTAGCTCCCCAAGGAGGGTGCACAGCAGAAAACCATAAACAGTTGGAGTTGAGGCTGGCAGGCTCCATGACATCCCCCAAAGCCCAGCACAGGCCTCCTTGCTTGTGGGGCGGGGGCTTGGGGGAAAGGCTCCCTTACCCTCTCCAAGAACATGTGATCTGTGGCACCTCCCTGACTTCCTTCCACATGCCTCCGCACTGTGTCAGTCTTCAGCCCCTGCCTAAACCCAGTGGCTTCCTTCCTTGCTGCTTGCTCACTGAGCGTGAACACAGCCCCAAATTTGCCACATTGTGTTCCCCAATTTCTCAGTGCTTTTCCTTTAAATAGGCCTCCCCACCCCCAGCAGGTAAAGTGATAACAGCTACTTAATGCCTCCCAACCTCTTACCACAACTCTGAAACCCCAAAGCCCGAAAACAAAAGATTTTTGTAACTACTGGGCATCCAGGCCACCCTGGAGGAGGCAGAATGTCTCGGGCAGTGACGGCAAACCTTTGAGAGATGAGTGCCCAAACTGGAACCCAAACCCACTTATTTACTGCAAAGTGCCAACACTGCAATTAAACCCAAATATTGAAGTTTTAGTTTAGAAAAAAAACAACCTCATACATTAACAACATTTTATCTTAAGAGCAAAATAACATGAAGGGCTGGGGATTTAGCTCAGAGGCACAAGTGCTTGCCTGGCAAGTGTGAGGTCATGAGTTTGATCCCTGGTATCCCTGCCCCCACAAAAAAAACCCAGAGAAAAATAACCTGAGTACCACTGGCCCAAGTTCTTTGTCTCTCTGGGTGAATAGGCACACACCCCATGGTGGTCTCCAGGCACTGCCCAGACCCCCCTGTAACGCAGGATAAATGTACAGGATCACCAGCAAATGAATCCAGAAAACAGCCAGTCAATAGGAACCTACAACTAGTTATTTTTTAAAAATCGTTTGATTTGTGAATCTGCATCTGAAATTATTAGTCCCCTACAGAGATCCCAGATGGGGCCTCTGTCTCAGCATCCTTCAGAAGCAAGGGCTGAGCTCCCTCAGTACGTGCTTGCAGGTACCAGCTGCCGCCCTTGCCCGTGCCTGCCATACCTGAGTGGGGCTCGCTGCTTCTTCTCCCAGCTTCGAAGCTCCTCAGCAGGTTTGGTCTCTGCTCTGGGCCTCATACTCTGCAAGTCTGAGCTCCGCCCAACAAGCGCAAGAATCACCAGTGAGCAGCTGGCTCCCACCTCCTTGCCAACCCACCCCACACATGGCTTGTCCTTGAGGCCCCGCCCCTAACTTCTCCAAAACACAGGACTTCACTGTGACTGCTGGCCACACTCATGCCCACCTCCCTGCCTTTGCTGGCCTGCCCTACTCCTCCAAGGATCTGCTGAAGTCCTTGGACACAAAGCAGCTGCCTGCAGAAGCCCCAGGGCCCACCGACCTCCCAGGCAGGTTTTGGTCCTTCCTGAGACAGGCACACGGGGCGGGAAGGGCACCGCCTATATCCCACAGCCCTCACCCGCCTGGTTGAGAAGGGTGCTCCTCTTGCTCTGGCTCCCATCAGGGGCCACGGTGAGCTTCACCCGCAGAGTCTTGCTTGACGTCGGGGAGTGGTTCACGGAGGAGTCGACCACCTCATAGATGGTGTGCAGCAAGCTGGTGATGTCCTGCACGGGGTGGGGAGGAAGCCCATCCTGAGCTTCAGCCACAGAGCATCTCCAACACACACTCAGGGTGTGACCGATGCTTCATTCCAATGGGCTGAAACCCTGTTCTACCCTAAAGCAGAGCTTAAGGGAAAGACTTGGATGCGGGGGTTTATTTGGGAGGAGATCCTGGGAAGCAGGGATGAGGAAGCAGAGGAGCAAAGAGGGGAAAACTCAGGGAGCAGGTTATGGCCATGGGCCTTGGAAGTTTGGTGTCACTGAGGCCCTCATCAGAGGTGGCAGGTTTACAAAGCAGCCCATCCCTCACCAGCAGAGAGGAGCTCCGAGGATGCTACACCCCTGCACTTTCAGGGGCTGAGCCAGTTCCCTGCACCAGAAAGGGCTTCTGGAAGTCACTGTCCATCACAGCAATTGGCAGATTCAGCGACAGACACAGAGAGTGTGGGGTGGGGCACCGGTAGGTCTGTCATAAGTCGGCTGTGGCTGGAGGGAGGAGGTAATTAAGGTTAAAGGAGCCACAGAGGTGGGCCTTCCTCTCATTGGGCTGGTGGCCTGATAAGAAGAGGAAGAGACACCACAGCTACCTTTCTTGCCACAAGACACCAAAGAAGGCAACCATCTGCCAGCCGGGAAGAGAGCCCTCGCCAGGAACCAAATCTGTGGCTGTGCCCACCCTGGATGCCAACCTCCTGAACCCCAAGAAGAACCCTGATACGGGTGCAGAGCAGCCTCAGTCACTCTCAAGACATTCTGGACTGTGAGAACCATCTGCATCTCACCTGCTCTGGGGCCTCAGTGACCCCCACCCCAGAGCAAGGGTCTGCAGTCCCTCTCCACAAGGTGTCTCAGTCTTCCAACTGGGGTTACAGGTCCCGGCACTAGGCCTCCCTTGGTTCTAAGAATCTGTTCAGGTCACTGATCCGAGGGGCAGCTTCCTACTTTAAGTGACACTGGAACTTCTGGAAAAGATATTTTCTTTCTCTCCGTGAGGTCTGTGGATGGTTTTCTGCCTGGCGATTCTTCCTGGGCTCAGACTCAGTCCTGCCTTTGTTTTCTGGAGCCGAAGAGCAGAGGCGACTCCAGTGCTGCCATGGCCAGGCAGGTGTGGTGGGAGGCTCAGGGCTGGGGGGTGCTGAGTACCTGCCAGCCACACAGCTCAGCTGATCATCCTCTGACTGCAGGCTGAGAGTTGGCTCAGAGAAGCCAGAAATCTAGAATCTTCTGTGAAATCTTCAAAACCACTGATATTGACATCTAATTTAAATCTTAATGAAACCTCCTGGGGGTCCAGACCAGAACATGTGGGGGCCAGACTGGATTGTGGGGGTCACCAGCTTGAAACCCAGGCTTCAGTTGCTTGCCCACTCCTGGCTTGACCATCCCGGCTCTGCTGGCGAGGCCCAGAGACTCCTCTTTTCCTTCCCTGGAGCTCTGCATAGCCACACTGCCCACTCGCACCATCCTGGAAGCTCATGAAGGAAGTGGCATCAGACAGATGGACAATGGGTCCACCAACAGCATCCTCCAAGTCCCACACACCTTAGAAGGCCTGGGCTCCTGCTCTGGGATCTCAGCAGGCCCTGACTGATTTGGGGTCAACGGCAAGCATGCCCTGTCAATTCTTGCATGAAAACCAACCCCTCTGACTACAGAGGGCCAGGCACATGGGAGCAGCTACTGCTACAGTTTGCATCTAGAATATTCCCACAGAGGTCCACTTGGTAAAGGCTTGGTCTCCTAGGTGGCACTGCTGGAAGGTGGTAGAGCCTTGAGGAAGAAGGGTGTCATGGGAGGTCTTCAGGTCACTGGGGGCCATAATCCAAATGAGACTGTGAGACCCTAGTCTCTTTGTCTTTTTTTCACTTCCTGAACATTAGGTAAAGTTTCGCTCTGCTACACACTCCTGCTGGTACGTGCTGCTCTACCGCAGCCTCAAAGGCTACAGGGCCAACCCAAACTGTGAGCCACAGTAAATCTCTTCTCTTGGTAAGCTGGCTATCTTGAGTAACAGAAAGTGAACACAGGAACCTAGAAATATTTCCTGTATGAGTGAAACCTCAAAGGACGACCTGAGTTGGAGACAGCCTGGACACCAGCTCTGGGCTGCTGACACAGTGAGACGGGAGCCTACCTGTCCCAGTACACAGCACTGCCTGCTCACAGCTGGAAAAGATGATGGGAATAGAACTCATAACCAGGCTTGAGAAGTGGCTATAGGACTAAAAACAAACCAGGGGATACACAGACTGAGTACTCCAGAATGCAAGCAACCCTCCTGTCCTCACATGAGAGGAAAACCCAATCCAAAAAGTGCTTGCTCCAGGGCCAGGCTGGGCCACCTCCCTTAGAAAGCCTTCCTTCCTCATTCTCATCAACAGGTCAATTAAAGAGGATACAGGACACAATATCTGTAAGGTCTCCACAGCACAGGGCACACACGTGGGGCTTCTCAGCATCTTTGGACCCACAAAGACACGAAGAAGGCAGCTGTGAGGAGCTTGCACACATCACAAGGAATGGAGCTGCCGCTGCACCGTGCAAGCCTGGCCAGCTGTCTGAGGAGCTGGTAAGATTTGGTTGCAGGTGAGAAGTTGACCTTCTGAGCGTGGGAAGTTGGTGGGAGGGTGAGACACAGGTTAAAACTGGCAGTAATCATCTTGCTACTGCCAAGGGGAGAGGCTGCCTGATGAAAAGGGACTGGAAAGAAAAAGAGCCATGAAGAACACCTCGTCCCAAGGACACCAAGCCTCTGGACCCAGCCATACCAGATGTCAGGGCTCCTGGACTGAGGTTCAGGTACGTGAGTCAATGTGTTCCTTCCTGTCATTACTTACAGCAGCTGAGCTGGGGTTCTGTCGCTTCCATGGTAAAGAATCTGGAACGGTTACCAGTGGCAGCTTTCTCCTCCTACCTGTTCTAATGTCCCCTAAACCACAGGCTGAGGAAAAGGTAGCCTTTTTAACCTGGGTCTCTCCTCAGGTAGCATAAAGACAACCCCCTGCACTAATCACAGAGAGGCAAATGCTGGCCCTGGCCTGGAGTAGAGAGAGGAGAGCAAAGCTGCAGGGTCTCTGGGACACCTGGAGGTCCAAATGCAGGACCAGAGACAGATGTGGAGCCCAGGAGTGATGATCAAGACCCCCCTGCAGGTGCACAGAGCACTGGATGCTGCACATAAGGGTCCCCTGGGAGAGAGAGGATGCCAGATGGTGACAGAAGGAGACACAGGAGCAGAGAGGAGTACCAAAACTTAGTGACTTCCCTTGGCATCTATAATCAGCTCCAGGTTACTTGCCAGGCCTCCAAAGCCTTAAAGACTGTCCCTGCCACAGCTGTGGCACTGCTGCAAAGTAGCCACCATATCACCTCCCTCCATTCTCTAAATGCCTGCTCTGCCCAGCTCTGCATGCTGCATGGCTCAGCTCTCATGCTAGGCTGCCTCCTCCAAGAAGCCTCCCAGGCTTCACCAGTCTCTGTCATGCCACCCTGGTTACTTCTTTCATGAAACACATTATAGATTATGGTTATCCTATAATTGTCTTCTGCCTCCTGCATCAGATTTCAGAACCATAAGGCAAGGAAACATGTCTGTGTACTTTGGCCTGGCACTTGGCAGGCACTCAACTTGCAAAGACAAAGGAACGGAGAAAAAGTGAGAGGGAAGCAAGCTGTGGGAGAGGGCTTCAAGGGGAAGAGAGATGCAGCCATGCATAGAGGACAGAAGGAGAGGACCAGGCAAGGCCATGACTGCAGCTGTGACGGAAGAGCCCCTGGTGTGACCCACCCTCACTCTGTGCTCCTACACCCATGGCAAGAGGTACTGCATGGCCTTGGTGTCCAGGCCCTAGTTTTAGACAGAGGGAAGTGCTAGAGAGCAAAGCAGGGTGAGACTCTACTGGGCTCTCTGAGCCCAGCCCTTTCCTTGCAGAGGCACTGCCCAACTGAGCACAGGGGAGTCTGGCTGCCCTTTCCCACCACCCCTCCCCAGTTGCCACAGCTCCAGGACACCACTGTCTGTCTCTGCCTCTGCCCCTCCCTGCAACAGCCTTCCCACAGGAGCAGGCACAAGGAACAACAGTGCTGACCTGGGTGCCTGTGCCTGAGGCCCTGGCGCATGGCAGGAGGCCAATCAGGAGCACTCACCTCACGGGTGACCTTGCCGTTGTTGTCAAAGTCGTACAGGGTGAAGGTCCACTCCTGCCGGCTGTCCTCCTCCACAGACACATCACACTGTAGCTCCTAGATACACACACAGAGGTGGGGCTGGTCACCCATCAGCTGAAACACTGACCAAGGGCCAGGCCACAGGGCAGCCCCTGTCCTCTGCCCTCCCAAACCTGGAGGAGGGAAGAGCCCATTGACCAAGTATGAGCAGCCAGGGAGAGAGGCCCACACACCCCACCCCCACCCCGTCTCTAGGTTGTCAGAGACAAGGGAGTCACAGGAGCTCGAGCAGAGGCTCTGGAGTCCAGGAAGGCTCAACCAGGATGAAGGGCCACAGCCTGCTGGAGGGCAACAGAGTGCAGCAACCTAGGAAGCCAGGATGAGTGAATCACCGAACTAAAGGCAGAGGGATGTGCACAAAAAGCTGGGATTTCAGAGTCTGCTTGGGGTCCAGCCCCTGCTTAACCCTCCAAGGATCTGGGACCCCATGCAGGTTTCTTGGTGCCTCAGTTTTCCCTTGTATGAATTACAGAAAATGACAATCTCTATCTCAATGAAGTTTGGGGGAAGATTAAAAGTCCTTCCCCAGGCAGCCTCCCTGCAGCTGTGGAAGGGACATTCAACCTCAAGCACCCTGCTTCTCTGCCCAAGGGCCACTCCCAGGAGCCAAGGATCCAAAGCCCAGAGGCCACCAGACAAGGGAAGGACAAGAGTCAGTGAACAAATGCCAAGTCTCCTTAGGAATCCCTCAATGGAACAAAGCTGAGTACATTCTATAAGGCTCCTCGGAGGATCCTCCTGCCAGTGTCTCAGTAACCCAAGTGTCAACTCGCTCTGTAGGGGTTTCCATCCTCCTGTTCCCGGCACCTGCTCCCTGGGACCCTCCCAAGGACATGCTCATCATGCCCTTGACAAAGCGGCCATGTTGGAGGAGCCAGAGGCAAGAAGCATGGTCTATATATGCCAAGTGCCAGGCACTCTGTCGAGGGCACAGAAGAGTCTACTAACTCAACAATAATTTCATTATCATTATTCACAGCAACCAGTGATGTCTAATCCAGGAATCTGCACTGGAATTGGGTGCTCTGTCCCCCAAGCTTTGCACTCAGAGGTTGGCTGAGCACTTCATGGAGATTCCAATAGGACAGGAAAGATGCTCATTTGAGGAAAGACAATTAAGATCCCAAAACTCTGTGCACAGGATTACACACTGCTCCCTGATTTGCCTCACCCCACCTCTTCTTCCACAGACAAGCAGGCACCTTGGCTTGCCCAGCACATGGGCTGCTCAGCCCCCAGAGGGCAGGACAAGCCCCCGAGGGGTGGCAGGACAAGCCCCTGAGGTGTGGCAGGACTGTGCAGAGCACAGTGTCCCTGCCCCAGGCTTCTGTAGTTTCAAGCTGGTTCCCACCAGCAGTTCTCAGGTGGCCCACGCTGAGTTCAAAGCCAGCTTCCCTCAGTTGTGACAGGTCCCTCTGATATCTGCCAAGTGCTTACTCTGCTCCCTGAGGAGATATTTCATGTGGTGCTCCGTAGACACATACCTGCACACATCTACATGCACACCCTTACACACACCCTATGTGCACACAGTCCTACACCATCTACATGCACCCCCTAGACACATTCCTACACATATGCCCTTATATGCATACCCTTACACACATGCATCTGTACACATACCTGTGCCTACATGTACAGTCCCATAAGCACACCCACACACAGCCCGACACACTCACCCAGAGTGTTTACCTGTTTCCAAAATGGCTTGGGTTTGAGTCAGAAACCAAAGTGAGCGACTATCTCCACCTCTGTCAGTATGGGCCTCAGCCCCAACCTTATCCACTTGGGCTTCTCTAGCACTCCCCACTCTAGGCCTAGCTTAGTCCCAGGACTTGGCCAGCCACCCACAAACAGGCACAATGGGCCTTCCAGGTCCAGCTGCCTGGGCTCAGTCTTCCCTCTGAGGGATTATCAGGCTCTGCCAGGCTCCTAGAAGGTCCTGCAGGGACCTGGGTGAGCTGAGCACAGGACTGGGCTCCAGAGAACA
Organism: Dolichotis patagonum; assembly: GCA_004027295.1. Lineage (NCBI taxonomy): Eukaryota > Metazoa > Chordata > Mammalia > Rodentia > Caviidae > Dolichotis > Dolichotis patagonum. The sequence continues at coordinate 280,827 of PVJX010000124.1, forward strand.
TGGGAATCCCTAGGCCCTCAACTAGGCCTCAGCTGGCCATGCTGTCCTAGCTCTAGGAGGCAGGGCCTTCACTGAGTCCTTGCCCTCTTTCCCAAACCCCTTCCCCCAAGTAGGCTGTGATTCCCAGGCCACAAGCTGCCATGCCTGCCATGAGTCAGTCTCCAGCCTTTGACCCTGCTGCTCCCTCCACCTGAGCGCCCTCCTATCCCAAAGGCTCCTGTGCTCCACGCCCACACTGCCTGCCCAGTCCTTGCCCGCAGTGGTGCCCTCCCCAACACTTTACTCAGAACTTCCACAGTGTCCAACCCAGCACTCTGTCCCCTTCTGATGCACTGTGTCCCTACCTTATCACTGTGCAGGTGCTGGGCCTGGGTCACTCCTTTGTCCCCCTCACCACCTGCTCTAAGAGAGCAGGTCCTGTGCTCAGTTATCCGCAGTGCCGCTAACACTGACCTTGCTGACTGCTGCACACCCTCTCCAGCACTCCACCTGAGCAGGTAGTGTGCTGGCAAGGGAGTGAGGGGGACACTGAGGGACTGGCCTTGAAGATGCAGCCGCGGTGCTGACTCCAGAGCTATGACTCGTGGCCTCAGGAAGGAAAGCAGGGAGGGTGGAGAGTTGTCAGCAGGCTCTCCTCAGGCCTCCGGGTCTAGCTCTCAGCACCTGACTGTGCTAGGTACACAGAAGGAGCTTAGTCTGCTGTTCAGGTTGGCCAAGACAGGTTGGGCAGATCATAAGCTCTTGGAGGTTGCATCCTTTGTGCTGACCACATCGGGAAACTACGGCATGGCTGGTCAAAGATGGACCCAAGACCTCTTGCCTCCTGGTCACCTACCCTGAGTGGGCCCACATGTCCCATGCAGCCTCTGGAGCTGGAACGCTTCACCAAGGCAACTGAGGTCAGAGAGGAAGGGCTGCAGTCCTGCTTCCCCTCATCCACTTTCATAACCTCCTCAGGGCTGCTGGGTCACTGCTCAGCCACACACTCTGGGGTGGCCAGTACCCAGCTGACAAGGGGGCAGCGCTGAATCCTCACAGCCTGTGCTGGGCCTCAGTAGCCCTGGATGCTGAAGGAGGAACCCCTGCTCATGCAGGAGAGGGTTCTACTGTCTGGGGAGCTTCCCTTCGGGGGTCAGCCTCCCTCTTGCCCAAGCACCACAAAGGAGAATCCACCTCATCTCCTCGGGGCCCAGCACCAGGAAAGGAAACTTACTTCAAATTTCAGCTGCTTCTTGGAGGCCGGGCAAGAGTCACTGGCTTTCTCCATCCTCTTCTCATCTCCGCTGCCCAGGCCATCAGTCTTCTCGGGTGGCAGGGCCACTGCATGAATAGGAAGTGTTAGTGAGGACACATGTCAAGGTGGGCCCAGAGGTGGCACTGCTGTGACTTTGTCCTCAGGGCCTGGTGTGAAGACAGCCTCACCACTCCTGCCCTGCCCATTGGCTACCATCCAATTCCCCTTGCCCTCTGCCCCTGCAATGGCGCAGGCCTGTCCCAGGGAGGCCCTCTGTTATGGTTTGACCTGAAATGTCTCCTAAAGCAAAGGTGTTGAAGGCTGTGTCACCACTGTAGCTGTGTACAACAGTGGCACCTTGAGAGGCCACTGCATCACGAGGACACTAATCTCAAAGACCTGCTATTAGGAGGTGAAGCCTAGTTAGGGAGTGCGTGCCTTTGAAGAGAGAACTTGTCTCCTGCCCCTTTTCTCTGTCCTTTGCCTCCTGTCTGCTGTGCGGTGACCAGCTCTGCTTCACCAGTGCTCCCTGCCATGATGTTCTGGCTCAACACAGGCCCAAGGGACCATGGACTGAAGCCTTTGAAGCCAGGAGCCAAAATAAACCTTTTTCCTTTGAGTTGTTTATCTCAGGTGTTTTGTCACAGCAATGCAAAGCTAATATACCTTCCATGATAAATCCCCATGCGTCTCTCAGGTTACCCCAGTAGACCCCTACTCTCTGCTCCAACTCTCCTGCGTATGACTCCAGTGCTCTGCAGAGGCACATGACTGCTCAGGAAGATCAAGTCACAGAGCAGTGGACAAGGTCACCAGGGAGCTACTGGGAGAGGGACTGTGGGGACCAGGGCATTTCCTGCACAGTCAGTGCATTCTGTACTAACATGCTGACCTCTGCAAAGATGGCCCTGCCTGGGCCCAGCATACAGCACATTAGTGAGGGACATGAGGAAAAGAAACAGCTCTGCAACCAGGCTGATGCACACACATACACAGCATCTTCAGCGAATGCACTCATCCTGGGCTTCTGCTCACTTTGTGTCCCCTCTGTCAAAGGTCACGGTCAGTTTTGCATCCTTCCAGGAGCAGAGGGATATGTGAAACCCTAGGATCTACTGCCACCACTTCTGCATGAGGTTATGCAATGGCACCATTTCCAAGAGGTTCTAGGAAGGCAGTGCTGGGTGGCACTGTTGTCCTAGACCAGTGATGGCAAACCTTTTAGAAACTGAGTGCCCAAACTGAAACCCAAAACCCAGTTACTTATCACAAAATGCCAGTGCTGCAATTAAACCTGAATACTGAGGTTTTAGCTAAAAACTGTTATCAGTGCTCAGCTGCAGGGATGTGGCTCACATGCCAACAGGAGGCCCTCAGCCTTGCTTTCTCAGAACCTGCTCACAGCTCCCTTGGCAGAGTATCTCCGCTGCCCACAGCAGTGGGCTTGTCATCCTCCTTCCCCGATAAACAAGCTGGTATGCTCCTGCTCCAGGGACCTTCCCCGCCATTCTGACCTGACGATGGCTGGGCTCCTGGGCGGGCCATACAAGGAGTCATACAGGGAGCTATGTTCCTGGCAGACAGGAAGACCAGGAGGACTTTCCCAGGAAGTCAGGAACTTGGAGAAATGATGTAAGGCTAGGAAGCCAGGTAGGAGTTTCGCACACCCCCTGACCCCTATGCTCAGACACCCAGCTATACAGACCATCAGCCACAGGGGAAGGCATAGCAGGGACTCTGGGGTCAGGGCCACAGTGCTTCTCCCTGACCCCTCCGACAGGTTGAAGGTGTCTTCCCAACATGGTGATCTGCAGCACTCCCCACAGTGCCCTGAAAATCTTGGTACCTGTGTACCTCCAGTGCCAGCCACCCACAACACTAACCAAACATACAGTGTCCCCACCATGACCCTGTGAGGCAATCGCCATGAGCCTGTGAGGTGCAGAGAGGCTTTGCCAACAAACAACAGTGATGAGATATAAACTTAAGTAGCATGAATCGTGCTCACCATCCCCCCACTAATAGCCCTCTCGGCTTGACTCAGGGGACCCATGCCTCTCTCCACTGGCTTCTTACCATGGAACCAGGTCTGGTCTTTGCTGGGGTTCAGCACTGTGATTCCAGGAAGGTCTTGAACCTTCCCTAGATGTCTCAGTTTAATTTCCCCAATGGTATAAAGAGGATGCTGAGTCTTTTCCCAGGAGGCACTTGTGTGGACTCAACAAGCTATGGTTGCAAAGGGCTAAGAACCAAGGTCAGTACACAGGGTCCTGGCCACAACTAGAAACAGTCAGGGAAATAACAGCCACATCCTGTGACTCTTTTGGGGGTCAGGGCACTTGGCTTCTCAAAACAGAGGCTTCCACGGTCAAATGGACACACAAGCATTATATCAAGTACATCCAGCTGGACAGGGAGCAGGGGAAGGAGGAGAGGCTAAAGATAAGGGTGCTCCAGTTTCCCAGCACAGACAGGATGGGGACAGGAGGCCACAGCTCCAACCAGGGGTCTCCCCAGGCAGCCAGGCCCTCTGGGTTCTCTGCCCCTGCTACAGCCAGCAGCATGCAGGGTGCCTCTGTTTCTCAGCACCCACACGGCAAAGTGACATTCTCTAAAGCACTCAGGAGCGCCTGTCAGGACCCAGGTCTCAGGTACTGACCCTGGGCCTATGCTGGTAAGAACAGAATGATACGAGTGAAACACAAACCTGAAAGACAGATTCCTCAGAAAGGAAACCTCACTGGAAGGGCTGAGGGCAGGGCTCTGGCATCCTCACCACAGGGATGGTCACTGGGGCAGGTCACTGATGCTGTCTGCTCGGATATCATCCAAAACATGCAGGTGGTCCCCAGTCCTGATCCTGCAAAGCCAGGCACCTTATTCCAGGGGGTTCCCAACTCCTGGGGCAAAGGGTCAGGCGAATGATTGGCCAAGGACCCAAGGCCAGTCTAGAACAGAGCTTGGGCCACCTTGACTGCTCTACCCTAAATCTGCCCAGTGCCCTGCTGGACTGGGCCACAGCTGCCACCGCCTTGAATCCAGACACGGCACCAAGTACAGCCACTTCTACCAGGCCACAGGTCAAGTGATATTCCCATTACTCCAAAGAGTCAGGGAACTAGAGCTCTCTCCATTCCCAGCGTGAACTGAGGTCGCCAGCATCTCCCACAGGTACAGATGAGCTGCCGAGTGTCACCACTGAGCAGGCACACCTGTGGTTCCTGTCTTCTGACTCAGTCACTGACTGCCCTGGGCAGCTGTGGGCAAGGCTTTGACATCTCTGGACCTTGGTCCCCTCATCTATAAAATGAGATACAAATGGTCTCCCTCACAGAGCTGCTATGAGAGAGCAATGAAGAAATGCTCATTTGGCAGTGGCCAGCACACAGCAAGTGCTCAATAAATGCTGGCATAGCTGAGCCGAGCCACAGTCACAGCTGATAAGATGATTCCTGGTACCTCAGGGAAACTACACTGAGAAACCATGGTGATATCACGGCCTGAAACATCCTCTATTCACTCCTCCCAGATGGGGTAAAAGAAGAAAAAGAAAAAGAAGAAAGAAAAACAAAGCCTAGTTCCATCTTCAAAGCTGCTGTCTTCCGCTGTGAGGTCCTGGCTGGAGATACAATCCAGCCAGGCTTATCGAAGCCAAACTTGAAGTTCAAAGGGAAGTTATCAGAAAAGCACCTTCAGGTTCAATGTTGCCTTTCATGTTCCACTTGATGAAACCCACACACAAGGAACCTCTGTCCCTGTTCTCTCCTTCACAGGGCACCCCTTCCCTGCCATGCACTGAGCAGCCTCAGTCCTTTCCTGTCCCTTCCTTTCTCCTTGCCCAGGGAGTAGCATCCCCACCCCCACTCCTCATGTCTTCTCCAAAGATCAGCACGAGCCACATGGACCCCAACGCCAAAGGCAGGGGCTGGGACTCGGGCCGTGTGTGTGATCCACAGATGGAAGCTCTAAAAACAAGGCCAATTGCTACGCCCCTTCATTCCCGTGACCTGCATCCTCCCAGCAGCTCACGGGTGGGAAGGATGGGGTGGACAGAGCACTCTGCAAGCCACCCAGGCCACATTAACCACAGCACAGAAGAGAGACACTTCCTTGAGACAGACTGGCAAACTGAGTCTGCATTCTTTCTCCAGCCCTGTTCCTGTTCAACACAGCCACCCACCCCTCACCCCAGGAGAGGACCTTTCATGGGGCACAATTTCATGGGGTCTCTAAGCAGTCTCAAATATCAAGACACTACTTCAGGAAACAGTTTGAAAGAACATGAAGGGACAGGGGAAGGAGGGAATCAATGCCTTTCACTTGCCTATGAAGCACTTAGTCTAAACGATGTGGAGCAGGAGCTTGGAAGCTATGCCCTTCAAACTCAACCCAACCCACAGGCTATCGGTAAATAAAGGTTTCCTGGGACACAGCCGTGCTGCACACTCTTCTCACTGCTTTCACTCTGCATCAGCAGAGTCGAGCAGTCGCAGCACAAACCCTACAGCACACAAAGCCTACAAGAAGCACTACTTGGGCGTCTGTAGAAGTCTGTGGGCCAGGGTCCGTGCACGGTGTGGACGAGATTTCACCGACCACTTGCTTTCTTGACTGGAAACCCCTTTGTAGTACACAACATCATACACAGTGGACCAGTAAAAAAGGAAATATCAACACTGCTTTCTTAAAATCAATTTTCAGTCCAAGTGAGTCTGGGGGCAGCGGAGCTCTTTCTGGAAGCTACTCCCCGTCCTTCCTCACACCAGGAACACAGCCACAAGGAGTCCGCTCTGTGTTTACCAAATGACGCTCCTCTCCCACATTAGCTCCCAACCTGGCTGCTCTCCACCCCTAGCAACTGCCAGATTAAATGCATTACTTGACCATCTTCACCCGGTTCCCTTTGATGTTCCCTTCTCAGGCTTCAAAATACCTTTTGGAGGGAGATCAGACAGCATTAAACAGAATTACTAATTAATTAAGCAAAGTTAAATTTTAAACACTGTTTGTTGTGTTAGCCAAAAGCCTGAACAGAACAGACTTTTTTCTTCAACTAAGATCAAAGAAGTCTCTTCCCTCTCCCCTCCCCCAGTTTAAAAAAGGTAAGGAGGAGGAGGACAGAAAGTGGAGACTGAGGAAGTACCTAGATGGTGGCATCTGCGATCCTGGGTCTAGACTCCCACGCCTCCCATAAGCTCAGTGGCTGGCAACAAGCAAGGTTTAGTGGGGACCGCATGTGTGGAGAGCCAGAGCCAGTCACTTTCTGGGGATCATGGACCCTGGCAAGCAGCAGTGACCCAGGAAGCAGCAAGGCACGACCTGCCTGGCCTGAACTGCTGATGGTGCCAACTCAGACAACAGGAGCAACAAGGAAGCAACCCGACACCCTCTTGAGCAGCCTGGCAGCGTGCACCTTGGGGCTCCTCCCAGTGATCTGGTATCATCTGGGGTGGCGTGGAATCAGCTCTGTGAATCCGGCTGTGCACTGCACAACTGCAGGGGGCGCCAGACATATAGTACCACAGATATATGGCTTGCTCACTACATTTCTTGAACAGATGGCAGGCAGGTGTCTATAAGGGGGAGTGCCTTTTTCTAATTGACACAAATGCATCTGGAGCTGGTGGGGTGTGGTCTACTTCCAGTGATCAAGCACTTCATTCCGTACACTTCCACCTGGGAGCCTCTGATGGCCACAGAGCAGCCTCCATGTCTACACTGCCAGAATGTGTGTTTCTTGTGTGCTGGAGGCTGCTCCTGGGCATCCACAGTGTCTAGCATAACCCAATGCACATGCAGCAGAGACTGCTCCAGTGTGCTGAGCTGCACCACACGCTACAGGTAGGACAAGACAGGCTGGAGACATAACAAACATGTTCTGAATCCTGGAACGATTGAGATAGAGAGCTGGCATAGAGGAGAAGATAGCTGAATTTTAGGCTGAAATCCAAACCCTAGATGCTATCAGCAAATGCCAGCTTATCTTAACACAATCCAGAAAAGCCTGGTTGAGATTCTACTTTGAAAAAACAGAGACAAATTTGAAACAGAGTTACAACTCTGTTAAATTAACCCCACTAAAGAAAGAACAGAAATTATTAACACGTCAACTACATGGTGGACATCTCTCATGGGCCAGTTAACTAGCAAGCTCTTGGTGGGTATGATGGGAAAAGTAACACAAGCCACTTGCTGGAGTTTGGACACTCGCCCTAATGTACTCAGAGAGCTTTTTCAATTGTCCACATACAGATTATCTGCTGTGAATATTTTAGTCACAGGGTAGCTCACCAGGACGTTTCTAAGTCCCCAACCCTCCAACAGCAGCTGTTAGAGAGAATGCAGAGAGATTTTAATATTAGCCTATGCCAAATATAATTAGGTGGGTAAATCTGCTGCCAGTAAAAAGAGAAAGGTATCATATGTTCATTCCAGGCCAAATGGTTTCTTGCATTATCTGAATCAGACTCTACTCCGGGAGGGAGGAGGGGGTCCTAGAGATACACAGATTTGTTTATAACACAGTCACACATACTGGTGGGCAGCCCTGTAGCTGTTGGCGCAGTTAATAGCTACACCCATTATTTCACTAAGTCCTCTTACTGACACCATACAGGGGCTGCTGATATTTGCATTTTATAAAAGTGGAGAAAGCTTGCATCACTGTGCAGAAAGAACATAGCACCCTGCAGAAAAGCAAAATGGATCAAGCCATTTCCCTGCTTAAAACCCACCAGTGGTTCCCTTAGCCCCAAGGAGAAGTCCAAAGGCTTCTGTGAGCTGACAGCCACTTCCTCCTGGCCCCTCCTCCCAGTGGGCCTTTCTGCTTTTTGGCCCTGCCATGCTTTCATGCTGTTACCCCTTCCAAGAGCACTCTAGCACCTCTCCAACTCCTGGTTATCTAGGTCTTCCTTGGAAAGTCATGTCCTCACACCTACAGGGGCTGGGGTGGGATGCTCTGTTCACTGCATCTGTATACAGCATTATTGTCACTTAATTGTCTGAATCATCCCCCTGCCACCCCAATATATACAGTTATGCCTAATACACTACAGGTGCATAACCTCTGTCATTATCATCATCAAACTGGAACAATAGCATCCACCAGAACCAGGACTAGAACCCAGAAGGTACATATTTAAATCCCAGGTCCTGATCCCCGGCCACTGGCCTCTATCTTGTCATGCCACAGCTGTGGCCACCTGTCCTTGTCTGTCCACAGCTCTTCTCCTTCTGATAATAGCATCTGCTTTTCCACTATGGAGCACCTCCCCCATTCCCACTGTATGTGCTTCGAGGAGGGTGGGAGGATGGGTCCCACCCCAGGACCTGACCAGCCTCTCTCTTATCCTGCTGGCCATGAAGGTGGGCTTGGGTCAGTGCCAGAAGAGAGTCTACTGTGAATCAAATGAAGCTAGGCACCTGCACCCTTCGTGGGCATGGGCCTTTACAATGTGTGCACAGGGTGGTATGTTTTTATAACATTTGCAAAATTAGGTATTTGACCTTAGATTGGTTAATCCTGCTGTTTCTAGCCATTCCGACTGCCCATGTCTCTCCTGGTAGCAGATGGCACTGGGGAGAACACATAATTTCTGGAAGTGAGCTAAGGGTAGTTGGTAACATTCTGCTTCAGATTTAGCGTGATAAACCATACAGATACGTATGTAGGTATATACGATCTATGATCAATCAAAAATGTGTTTTCTTCTTAAAGAGGCTCCACCTGAACTACACAAGTATCAGGTCTCACGAAACCTCCATCTACCCTGCCAGCAAAGAGAGGGCAAAGTCCTGCAAGTAACATTGTGGCTTGGAGCCGACTTTCATTTAGGACAGAGGGCCTGGGGTTGGGAGAGCCATCATCACCACGTCCATGGCAACACTGAAACATGAGATTCTGGGTGGACACAGGGGAGTGGAGGTGGACCGTATGACCCTGATGTCACAGGCTCCAGAATGAGGGAAAGAGGCCTACAGAGTGGGGCTGTCCAGCTCTTCTATAGGGGCCATCTTGCTCCCCAGAACATCCTCTTTTCTCAGACTTTAGGGAAGCCACTAGCCAGGCTAACAGGAGAGAAGATGGAGAAAGACAGAAGAAAGGACGAGGGCTGGGGTTTAGCTCAGTGGCACAAGGGCCTGCCAGGGAAGCGTGCGTGTGTGTGCATGCACATATGTGTGAGAATGTGCTGGTGACACAGTCTGAGCGCCTGGATCCAGCCAGGTCTTTCTAAGAAGGGCCACTCTAGCATTTTTCAATTTCATAAGCCTAAAGTTTGAGTTTGCGTTGAGTTTCCAAAAGAACCCCAGGTTCTTGCTTTCACCAACCCATCACTCGGAGCTCCTGCTTCACAACATTTGTCCCTCAGCCCCAGCTCAATAATGTGCCGCACGCAGCACTCGTCCAGGATGCTCCTAGCCTGGCTACTGGCAAGCACCTCAGCATTCCAGGCCAGGCCACCTGGGGCTTGCTCCCACCATGCCATCTCCCCAGGCTGCACTTTACTGGGACTCCATTTTGCTTAAGAAACCACTGTAACAGAGAAAGAGAAAAAGGGAAAATGGAAGCAAAGGATAAAACCTTCCCAACAAACATGCTGGCTTTCTCATCTCAGCAGAGCATAACTGGTGGCCATACTGCTTTGAGGTCTGCACAGGACTGCGCTGACACATCTGTTTGGGGAGGGCTGGGGCTGGGAGAGGAAGAGGGGGGCAGATCTTCTGCTGGCTAAAAATACCACATCCCTTCGACTCTCCCCCACTCCCGTCCGAAACATGTGATGAAATTCAACTTTTATAATCTAACCCTGAGCTACTTGAAACTATTAAAACCTCCCCAGTATCTGACACAGTCAGAGTTTCCACTGTTCAAGCTGAGCTTTTATGAAGAACAGACTTGAGAGGACCTGCCGAGGCTACAAAGTCCGCTTGTTCTGTCACTGCAACACTCGGGCTTCTGGGGATGGAGTGGAACGGAGTCCAGGTGGCTGACCCTACCCACAGGAGAGGGTCTGGACAGAAGGAGAGAAACCAGCAGGGTGGGGCCAGCCTGCCCCTCCTTCAGGGGTCCTCACTGCCCCCTAGAGGACCTCCTCCTCTCATATTTTAGGGAAGCCATCAGCCAGCCTTGCAGGACCAACCTTGCCAGGGGTCAATGGACTGTCTACAGCTGCTTCCCAAGAAGAGGACCCCACCAGCTTCCTCCAGCCTGCTGTCCCTTGGTCTCCATCCTCCATCCTCCTCCATCCTGCCAGGTATCCACAGCCACTTGGGTATCTCGACCCAGATGTGCAACAAGAGTCTGGACTTAGCCTAGCTAATTGGAGAGGGCCTGGGACCACCTGGCAGAACTCTACCTCAGAAGTGACACTGACACTTCCTTAGTTTCTTAAGCCAAAAGTCCCAGATGCACCCATGACCCCATCTTCCTCTTCCACCTCCCCAACCCCTACTGGGACCCCTCCACCCTCCAGGCCAGTGCCACCACCTGCGCCAGTGCCGTGACTTCCTGCTTTCACCCCTCCTTCTTCCTTCACCCTGCCCACCTTCCTGGAAGCCACAGTTAGCTCTTAAAATGGAAGCAGAGCCAGGCAACCCTGTACTTAACTCTCTCCAACTGAACAGCAGCTGGCCTCCTTTCTGTTCTCCAAACACTGAGTTTCTTCCACCTTGAGATTTTGCTCATTCCTCCTGGCTGTTCTCCCTCTACATTCTCCCATGGCTGGTTTCTTCCTGGAGTCTGCATTTCAGCTGAAACAACACCTTCTCAGAGGCCTTCTCACATTCTGCCCTTCTGGGCTTTACCTCTGAGCCGAGCACCACTACCAGAAACTGGCCTGCCCATTACCTGGTTTATTTACTCACCACTTCCTTCCCATGAAGGTTCTGATAACAGGGCCCATTTTGTTCATGGCTGTGAACCCAGAGCCTAGCAGAATACCAAATTATAGCACATGATCAGTAAACATGGAATGAGGAGGTGTGGAGGTCTGGATTCTGTTCTCAGTCTGCTGTGAGACCTTGGACAGGTCACTTCTCTCTGGGCTTCAATTTTCCAAGTATACATGAAATGGACTAAAGGCCTCTCAAGGGCTCCTCTATTCTGTCAACAGTTACGCAGCTTCTGCCTTCAAGGCTGGATGGGCTGACCTGGGTGCTCAGGTGCACACGTAGGACCTGTCTGAGTGGCCAAAGGGAGAGAGCTACCTGACTCTTGACTTCCTGATGCCAATTTGCATGCTTCAGCATGTACTGAGCACTTAGCCTGGCCCAGACCTATAGCACATCCTGGAAGCACAAGGAAGAAGCCTTTTCTGATTTCTAACGGAACCAAAGAAGCTGTGAAGACTGACCTGCTTGAGCTGGGCTGGGCAAATGGTTCTAAACAAGGGTGCCCCAGCTGCAAGCAAACAGCACCCGCGAAACAAGAATCCCCGTAGCCCATATCTACTGGGCACTTCCTCTGAACCAGAGCTGCCCTGATGAAGGAGCACTACGAGGAAAGTGAAGCAGAGAGGCGGAAAGTGGCTCGCCTGAGGTCACACAGTGAGCAGGGTAAAGCAGGCTAAGACAGGTCCCCAGACAGTCAGGATGAGGGGAGGAAGTCATCTTCCCAGGACTGTCATGAAAGCAATGTCCAGTCCAGGGTCCCCAGAGAGTGGAACAGGCTCAAGCTCACAGAAGGCTGTGTGGCCCCCTACATCTCAGTGCCAACAGTGCTGTCTTGCTTGGCACAACTCATGTCTCCAGGACCTCTGCCTTCAGGCTACAGAAGCAAAGGCTCTCACATAGCTGCCCGCGGGGATAGGACGACAAGGCCAGGAGGAAGGGAGGCCATCTGACCCCAGTGGCCCTGATAGCCTCAGGTGTGAGGGGGCCAGGTGGCAGGGTTCTGAGTGCCAGCACTCTACAGAAGGTGCCAAGAGACTGGGGAGCCAGAAGAAGGGAAAACAACCATATATAGGTCTTTCTCTTCCTATGGTCAGTCAGGGAGGGGCTGTGATGGGCAGGACACCAACCCTGGACAGTAGTTCCCGGAGGCCATGTAGATCACATGGTCTGCCAAACAGGCTAGCACTAACTGTCACCTAGGTACAAGCCATGAGCTGCCACCAGCTGGCATCTTGTCAGAATGAAGGCAGGGAAGCCAGGTGGGTGCTGAAGGTGTGTGGTGGGTGACCCCGTTCCTATCCCCAGACCCCTGGCAGGTCAGCAGAAGCATCCCACTCCCCTTAGCCTATGGGAGCCTTGCCTCCCCACCTTGCCACACCCTGCAGCTCTCAGAGCCTGGAAATTCCGATGTTTACTTTGTTCTTTCCTGAGTTCAAAAGGCGCTCACAGCTCCAACCCTGTACCAAGCCAGCCTTAATCTCCCCTCGCTGGCTGGAGCTCCCAGCTGGCCAGTTAAGGCAGCAGGGGGTAGGGGGATGGATGGATATGGATTAGGGCCGGCTTTACATAACAACGCAGGAGCTAGAGCCACCCTCTCCTGGGGTGGCTAAAAGACTTCTTTTTATCTCCGTGCCTCAGATGGCCTTTTTTCTCTCTTTAAACTGCTCTGCAGCCCGCCAAGAGGCAATGAACTTGGCCAACAGGAAGACAAAGAAGACATTCAGGACTTAGCTTGTTTTGCCTTGGCCAGCAGCACAGAGGGACACCCGCAGCCACACCAGCCCCAGCTGTGCAGTGCCATGACATTCACTACATCCTGGTCCCGGCATGGATGATCTTAGGCCACCACACTAAAGGAGGCCAGAGACCCATGGGCAACCCCTGGGACTAGGGTCCATCCAAAGTCTCAGGGACCAAGTGGCTGGACAGGTCCATGTGCCCACCTGGCTCCAACCAGAGCAGCCTCACTGTTACTGCCTTGTTTCCACATTTAAATCCTGTCATTAGTCTTTCATTTCAGGGATACTGGGCTACATTCTTATAAAAATTGAAACATTCACTACAGTAATACTAGAGCCTGCTTTAACCACCCTTTTGGATTTTAGTTCCCTCCTGTGACCACAAGTAGCTACTGTTATTGTCTTCTTGGCTGCTGTCCATATATTAATACACATATGTGTATTAAAAATCCAGGATTGTCTGATGCCTTTGGTTTTACATAATGACTTCATGTTATATGCATCTCCCTGAAATCTGTTTTAACTATTTTACATTTTGTGTGCCTGTGAAATCTTTTGTTTGAAGAGAGACTAAAAAGCTTGACTACTAATAATGTAGCCCAAACTCTAATCAGGCAACTGAGGCAGGTGGGTGACACGCAATCCCTTCAGGGGTAATGGCACCACCATGCCTGGACACCAATAGTGGCCAGTAAGGCATTTAGGCTGCCAACAAAGCCCCACATGTGGCTGATGGACCTCTGAGTCAGGCCAAGTGCTACCAACCTCACACACATGGCTGACAGCAGCTGAGACCCTTGAGCACCTTGTATTTATCCCCACCCACTAGCAGATGTTTGTAAATGCTGCCCGAGTCAGTCCCTCCTACAAGAGGTCTACATCCCCTGAGTACTCGATGACTCCAGTTACGTATCACCACCCATCATGTAACAGGGGGAGGGCAAGGGACCTGCCCAAGATGTCACAGAAGATTGCTAACTGAACTGGGAAGGATCCAGGTCCACAGCTTTTATCATGGCTGTTTGCTGATAAAGACATCTTGCTTGAAATCAATTGCATGATTTCAGACCAAGCCTTCATGGACAGAAAAGTTTTTAGGTTTTGGTTCTATCTAGGGACCCAATAAATACTGAACAGATAGAAAGACAAATGGAAGGATCCTAGAACAGTGGAGGTGAACCAAAGGCACAGTGAGCCTTCTCCATCAGCAGGTGAGCCAAGTCTCCCCAGCAGCCAAGCATCCAATAACAGTTGTTGTTTCAAAACTAAAACAGTACTCAGTACTCAATATCCAGGTTTCATCACAGTGTTAGCGCTTTGTGATAAAACAACCGGGTTTTGGGTTGCAGGTTTGGGTACTAGGTCTCTAATAAGTTCACCCTCACTGTCCTAGAAGGGTAAGTGGAAGCTGATTAAGTAGATGGAGGAAGGGGGTGAATGGGTAGATGCTGAATACATGAGTGAAGGACAGAGGTGGAGAATGGGCTGAGGGTGCCAGGTGATATATGAGGTCAAGCTAGCTGAGAGACACATGATGAAAAAGGAGACAAGAGAATGGGCAAGGAATGGAAGGATGAGGAGTAATGGGCAGAGCAAGAGAAAGATAGATGGATGCAAGTGCTGGCTGAGTGGGCCCTGGATTAGGAGACGGGTGCATTAATAGTGAGTAGGCATCAGATACAGGTAGAAGACAAGAGAACAAAGTTGGCATCTTACAACATGAATGAGCAAAAGAGTAGATAAATGGAATGGGTGCTGAAGACCCTGTAATCAGAGTCTGGGGTCACCTTAATCCTCGTGGAAGAAATTCTACAGCATGCCAATTCCCAGCATGTCTCCATAGAGAGAGAAGGATGACAGTGAAGGCTTGGGAGCCCAAGGAACAATGGGGTTCAAAGCCACCAAACCTCTGAGTACAAGGGGCCAGGGCCACAGACAGGCACACTCAATGGCACCTGGGTCCCCACCATCCCTCCAGCTTCTGGGCAGCTAAGTAGATCTTTTCTGGCAAAGCACCTTCAGGTGTGACTTACACACAAAGTCACCTGGGCACTTATTCCAATGCACTTAGGATTCAGTAACCCTGGGGCAGAGCCACAGAGAATATATGTTAACCCTCAGGGTGGATGTGGCCATAGCCCTCAGGTAGCCCAGGAGCCCTTGGACAGCATCCAGGCCTCTCTGCTGAAGGCCCTCAGCAGAGGGCCCCCCCCAAGCCAGATGCCCTAGGGACCCTTACACCCTGGCCCCAGCTAGTCCCTAGCTCTGTAGGCAGCTGCCTCCCCTTACCCTCCCAGGTGGCCCATGACTGCTTCTTGTCTGTGATACCAAACAGAACAGGTGCCAATGCTCTCCACAAACATACCTGAGCCAAGCCTGGGGCCACACAGGCCTCATTCCTATTCTACTAAGTGGAGACTGAGGCCTGGAAGGAGCAGTGGTGTGCCTAAAGTCACATCAGCACACCGGTGACCAGGGCTCCACAGGACAGGCAGAAGCTCCCTGTGCAAAGAGAATGAGGCTGGCTGGGAGCAGGGGTGTGGATGCATACATGGATGTGTACATGAATAGGCATGCATCGGCACCAGGGGTGATAAACCTGGGGAGCTGAGGAAACAGCCATAATGTTACTGTTATAACCCTGGAGGAGGCTGCCTCTGACTCCAAGGTCCCACTATGGACAGGCTCAGGCTAAGCTGCCCCTGAGAAAAGCCACATTCCCTCCTCCTCCACCACCCACCACACTGTGAGGGTCACAGACCTTCTGGGCACCGTAGCGCACACAGGCAGCCAGATACCCTTCCCCACACCACTGAATGGGAAATGGAGCCAAGGATTCCAAGTACCTTCTAGGCGGAAGTCCTCTTCCTCCTCCTCACTTGGCCCTTCTCTGAAAACCTCGCCCACGAGCTCCTAGGAAAACAAAGCAGGGTCATTACAGAAGAGTGGGAACAGGCAAGAGTTCACCCAAATGTGATAGTTGATGGTGGGGACCTGTTCTGAGTCTTCTGATGGGAACCAGATCAGTGAGGTGGGGCCCTGTGCATAGGATTGGTTTACTATGGATGATTTCCAGGAAGTAGCATTTTCTAAGACTGCAGTCTGCCCTAAAATTCCACCCAGAGCTACACTTCTCCCTCTGAAAGGAAGCTCCTCCTAACACCAGAATTTCCAGAAGAGATCTATCTCACTGAGCCAACCTAATTGCACAAGACCAGCAAGCCTCCTCAAGAAGACCCCTTAGTCTGGATCATTCTTCCTCTATCAGGGACCTGGCACGTTGCCTGGCAGGGCTGCAAGAAGCCCATGGGGCCTGGTTTGTTGTATAGTGGCCCCAACGCCTTCTGCCAGACCCTAAAGCCTCTACAAGCATCCCAGACCCTGTAGACTCTGGCTGGTGCTGGTCCACCCTCCTACTTCTTGTCCTGTTGGCCCATACATTTTCCAGTTACTAAGCCTGCCCCCTTGCAAGCCTTGCCTGCTCCCACCAGTGAGCTGAAGATGTCCCGTATCGCACTGGCACTGCAGGGCTCCTCTTGGCCAGCCTGAAAGATGCCACTTTGGTGTCATCAGATTGGCCAGGGGCATCTCAGTGCTCCCTAAACTGGGAAATGTGGGGGTGTCAAGACTAAGGCCACATCCATCTGACCCACTCTGTACCTATGGCCTGTCAGATTAGCTTCTGTATTTACTGGTATCCTGCCAAGAAGACTTCTGTGATCAAAGAAGATTCCTTTAGACAAAAGTTAAAGTGCATCACTGTAGGACTTCTCAGGGTCTTTGCAATGGTTATAAACACTGAATCTCCATGTGCAGGTGTTTATCATCTTCTCCAAACCTATGTAGACCATGGGGTTTTGTTTTTCCAAAAGCGTCACGTCAGAGTCATGTTCTAAGGAAGCCACTTTAGGAAATACTGCTCTTTTTGGGGACAGATAAGGCTAGGGAGATTATACCACCTCATTCCTCATCTTATCGTAGTATGGTGTTTCCAGAGCACCCAAGATGACAGGCAATAGAAAGGCCAAATACAGCAGCTGTCACCATCTTCTCTTTGTGAAAAGAAAAAAGAAAAAGAAAACAGCTTCTCCTTGAAGGAAAGAATCCCTGCCACTCAGATGCTCAAAGAAAAACCAGGCCTGTCTCGATGACCACAGAGAGACAGTGTGGTGCACAGCTGATGGCACTGCTGGCCACAGCTGGAAGACAGCTGCCTGCTTCCTCTTCTGTTTTAAAGACCAACAGTTCACATCCTGCGAGCAAGGACTGGTCTCTGCTATTCTTTCTTCTTTCCCGTCCTCTAGAGCATCACCATCCGTTAGAGATGCATAAAACGCGTCCATCCAGCTCCTGGTGTCCCATTTATTTCAAAACAGGCTTCTCTCTCCTCCACCAATTTTTCTAATCACTGAACATTTCCTGGGCTTGTAAACTGGCTGTTTGTGTTAACAGAGTCGGAGTTGACAGGGGAGCTGGGAGACTCTGACAGGAAAGAGACACATAGGTGGCATCCTCAGATGGCAGATACACCCCAGCAGCCAATTAAAGCCAGTCTTTCATGACAGAAAAGCAGAAGGCGGCTGCATGTCCCCTTGAGAGGCTGGCAGGCACGCTTCCTGGAGGAGCAGCCACAGTCTTTGGGGGGCACACAAACCCTTCCCAGTGAGGGCCTCTGCCCAGAGGGGAACACTGACCTCGGCACCACCCCGAGTGCATTCGACAAGGCCACGAGTACCCCTAAGTCTCTTGAATCCTGAGTCTTTTTACTGGCACATTTGGGGGGGTTGTAAAACTCCAAATGTCACCCCAACAAGACAGCCAATGGGCTAGGCATGGTGGCACACACCTGTCTGTGATCCCAGCACGTGGGAGGCAGAGGCAGGAAGACTGCCTTGTGTTCAGTTCTAGTCTGAGCCACATAGCGCGTTCAAGGACAGCCCAGACTACATAAAGAGACCCTGTCTTAAAATTTAAAAAAGCCAGTGGGTCCCTACGCTGCCACCCACATGTGTGCCACACATCCACCATCATCACTGTGATGACGACTCTGGCAAATTCTAGGGTTAGCTTCTTACTGCTTTCTGTGCCCTGCTCTGTCACATGCTGTGAGTGCCAGGGCTGGTGCCAGGGCTGGCTGCTGTACATGCTCAAGTATAGCAAAGTCATCTACACTGAGGTGGATGGCCCCGGGTCTGCAGCCCTCACGGTTTGGGTCACTCGATCCAAGTGCAAAACAGGTCTGAACCCAACATGTGTTTATGTCCTGGCCCAGCAGCAACCATAAGTCAAAGGCTGAACACGCATCTGTCCACGAGACTCAGAGACCCCCATCCCCTCCATGTGGTGTGGGTTCCCGGCTCTCACTGGCAGCCTGCAGACTCAGTCAGGGGCCAGGCCCTCAGCATCACCCTGCAGGACAGCAGGTGCTCTGGGGCTGGGCACACAGAACCATGGAACGAGGAGCCCAAGGGCCCTGAGGCAGGGGCCCTGGAACCAGTCAGGCAGGCTTCCATTCAGCTCCTACTCTCCCCAAGCAAGTCACCTGAGGAGCAACTTCACCTCCAGGACACCTCAGCCCCGCATTTGCAAACAGGGCCGAGAGCTGCCATTGCAGGGTGGCTATCAGGATTAGGGAGCCACTGTATGGCACACACTCAACCTTGCACCTCATCCCACACATGCTTAGCAGCTCAGCAGTTCCTGTTCATTACCAAATGGTTACAGAACATGTCTAGGCCAAGTGGGCAGACTGCCCTCGCGGATACCTAACAACTCACTCTCAGCCTCTTCAGCGCCTGTTTTTAGTGCTTAGTATTTAATTCTTAGAGTAATCACTTAATCATTGTCATTATTATGCCCACTTTTCAGATGAGAAAACTGAGGCACAGAGAGGTTAAGAGACCTGCCCAAGGTTACACAGCTGCCAGTACCAGAGCCTGCACCCTTCACCACTGCACTTATAAAAAGCCTGAGTACAAGGACCGATGTGCAGTGAACAACCTGCATTACTTCTCTTGTCTACTCAGCTGTCATTGTGGCCCCGAGGTCCCAGACCCCCTCCAGGATGGTCAGCTTCAGGCTGTGCTCCAAGTTCCGATTAGAGACCTTCCCAGATTCCCAGAGTCCCTTTCTGCTGGCCTGGGACTGCCATGCTGGGTCCCTGGAGGAAAAGTCAGCTCCTCTGGGCACTGGGTGAGTGGCCAGCACTGCCCCTGAGCCCAGGATCATACAACACAATGCTTTATAAGACCACAGGGTGGAAAATCACATCAAAGCAGGCCTTGGGGCATGGGCCAGCACCTGGTTAGGGTTTTCCTCTTTGTCTTTGAATCTTCGCACTCCTGAACTCAGTATCTCCTTACCCCACATCCCCAGCAGGCCTCTATCAATCTTTGTTCCCTAAGAACTAACAGATGTTGGTACCATGGGGTTTCAAAGCAAACTTCTGGTACCTACAGAATACGAGATAACTTCCAGAGTCCAAGAATGCATGGGGCTGGGATACTCTGGGGAAGAAGGGCTGCTTAGAACCCAGGCTGCCCAATACCCCTTAGATCAATCAGCCTGCCCTGGGCCTGCCCCAAAAGATGCTTGGAACACTCTTCGCAGCACACTGTGCAGATGCAGCCTTGCTGAGGCCTTGCTGAGAGCAAGTTCTTGCCTTCCTTCTGTCCCCTCATTTGGAGGGAAGACAAGGCTACCCCATTTCCAGTACCTGGGTAGGGGTCTCACACCTTTTGGCAGCAAACATTTAACTTGTCTGGTCCCTATTTTCCTTTTCTGTAAAATAGGGATTGAGATGGCAAAGAAGGGTCAAGATGTGGACAAAATGCCCAGGAGGACATCTGATATAGCTGGGGAGCAATAATCACTGGCTTCTATTTTCCTTCTATAGCATTCAGCTCTGACACATGCACAGGAACATTCTCGGAGTTCATTCTTGTAGTCACTGAATGCTCAGCAATTGACCCTCTCAGTGTCTGCCCTGGGACTGTCCTCACATATGTGTCATCAGGAGGTACATTCAAGGTCAGTGTCATGAGGGCCACACATTTCCTATTAACCAGTGGTCAGAGTGGGCCTGAAGGCCATCAACAGACGCTGTGCTAGACCTCCATGGTGGAGCACCTCACAGTGTCCAGATGAACGAGGGAGAGCTGTCCGTCCTGCCACACAGAGTACCATGCCACAGGATGAGCAAGACACAGGTGCAGAACTTGATGCTACCTTCCCACCTAGGAAACTGCACACATGGTGTACAGTGAGGCTACCGCGTGTAGCTTCCAGGGAAGGGAAGGACAGAAAAGCAGAGGTCAAGGTAGAGGGATATGGAACATCGGGCTTATCAGAACTGCTGTAGTGTGGGACAGATAAACATAGTTGTCCCTGGGTATCCATGAGGGATTGTTTCCAGAGTGTCCTGTACATACCAAATTCTAAACATGTCCCGTCCCTTAATATACAATGGCATAGTATTTGCATAGAACCTATGCACATCACCTGCAGGATTTAAATCATGTCTAGATTGCTTATAATGCCACATACAATGTAAATGCTGTATAAATAGCTACTACACTGAATTGCTTTGGAATGATAACAACAAAAAAATCTGTATGTGTTCATTAAAACTATTTTGTTGTCACAAATTTTTCCTCCGCAGTTGGTTGATCTGTGGATGAAGAATCCACAGATACGGAGCCAACTGTATATTCACCTGCTACTTGGGCAATTCAATCCCAAATTAACTAACCCTTGCTTTACCAAGGGAGGAACTGAGGATGAGCCAGGAGATGAAGTGGTGGGTCTCAGCTGTAAAGTGACAGAGGAGGTTACAAAAATGCTCAGTCTGTCAGCTGTGGACCTTCTGGGATTCCCATCCCCCAACATATCAGTAGGACACATTCTTTCACTGGGGTGACACCTGGGATATGAAAAAGGGAGAAGCTTGGGTTGCCCACTTTCTGGATTGTCAGTTTTATGGTTCTAGTATCAGGATCCACATGGCTTCCCCTCCTCATTCCAGGCTTTCTCTGGCCTCCAGAGCCTACCCATGAGCACAGCAGGCCAAGAATATTGGGGGACAGCCAACCCCTCCAACCACATGCACCATGCAGGCCATTGATGCAAAGCCATCATCACCACAGGGCCAGGAAAGAGAACAGAGTTTCAGTGACAGGGACTTGGAATGCCATCCCCAGGGACAGGAGGGAAGCATACTCGCTTCTCCATGAAAACATCATCACAGCCAAACACCAACAACTCAAGTGAGTGAAAGTATGGGGAAGAGCCCTGGGCCACTTACCAAGGACACCCAAGTCTGTGTGGCCACAGGTCACCCAGGGGTGGCCTTTGGCTCTGCCTACCCAGCCAGGCCAGAGGGATCTTCTTCCCCTGCTTATCACATGCCCCCATAGAAATTGGTGGTTGGCATCCTCTCTGCAGCCAGGGCTGGGCACCAACTCGGCACCAGTTTCCTTTGTGGTGGACTTGTTCTACTAGATGGAAGTCTGCATAGCCACAGAGGTAGAAGGAGACAGCAGCCATGGGTGGAGACGGGCCAGTGTCACTCTGGAAGAGCTCTCTACACCTAGAAGGCACTGGAAAGTATCTGTTGGAGCCAGGCCTATCTGTCACCTGCCTATCTGATGGCATGGTGTCTTGGTTACTTTTCTCTCTCATTGTTGAGACAAAATACCTGACATCCAAAGAGAAGCAAGGAAAGGTTTATTTAGCTTACAGTTTGGGGAGATTTCAGTCCATACACAGCTGGCTCCAAGGCAGGGTGGTGTGGCTGAAGGGCAGCCATTCATGGTGGCCACAAATGACAAAAGCAAAAGGGCAAAAGAGGGAATAGCATGGCTCTCTCCCTCCCTTATACTGTACGCCAGCTCTACCCCTGGGCGGACACAGCACTCACAGACTGCCAATCCTAGCGTTACCCAATGAACCAATCACAAATGCTAAACTGAGTTCAGCCACCTCTATGACTGCATGAGGATTTGGGAGGCCACTCAGACATAAACCATAACACAAGGTTACAAGTACCACGCAATCATCCTTGGTCTTATGGCAACTTAGGCTGAGCTTTTGTTATTTGCAAGTCAGAGCTCTAACCCTACAGCACCCAGAACCAAGCCATGGGCTCCTAAAACCAGAGTCCCAGACTCCCTGCTACACCTAGAAGGAAGTTTGAGGCTCCCCTTGCATTATGGCCTCCACACGTCACCCTGGCCTGCCCAACTCTAAGTGCAGAGCAGGCTGTGGGGGAGGTTGGCAGCTCCCAGCTGTGCATGCAGAGCTGGCCTTGTGCCAAGGCCTGAGAGGAGCAGCCTTCCAGACTCCAGAGATGTGCGGCAGCGATTAAAATTCCTCGAATTGCTCCCCTGACTATTTTTATCTGCCCGTGATGCAATTAATGGGCGCCTCTCTGCACCTTTCAGTCTCAGCTCTGCACGTCGCAGGACTCCAGCCCAAGCAGCTTTCTGGGCATGAGAGTCTGACAATGGGAAGGTGGTCATTCAGCACAGAGTAGATGGCAGGGATTGGGGGAAGGACACTGGACCCGGGGGAGGGGGTCTGACTCCAAAACCTGAGGTCCTACACCCCACTGGGTACAGACAGACGACCCAGCCTCTGGAATGAGCCACACACAGGCAGCAAGAATCAGTAGTCCTCTTTCCAGGCTTTCACCCCAGCAAGCTGCAGGGCCCCACACATCACTATTAGTGCAGAGCCCCACACATTCCTCCACAGTCAGGTCCCACTGGGCCATGTGAACTCCTAACACTTCTCAACTGGTTTTGATGTACACTCCTACCCTGTCCCCATCTTGCCATAAGCAATAAGGTCAGTGAAGTAAGGAGTATGATCCTGGGTACATTTGTTTTAATTTGTATTAAGCAAATAAAGAATCATTAAAATACAAGATGTCTACCATTTGGACCTCACATTCCAACCCCCAGAGGAACGTGGACCAGGCTTTGGAAACCAAGATATAAAGAGCCTGAAGTTGGAGTCCTATGCCAGCCAAGTGGTCAGACTGGTTCCAGTGTGAGAGATGGGAGAGACCAAGTCAGGCCCCATATGCTTCCCTACTGGCTGCAGGCCCTCCTTGAAGGCTCCTGTTTTGTTTTTGCTTTTGTTTTTGTTTTTGTTTTGGGGGGACTGGGGATTGACTCCAGGGCCTTTGCACTAAGCTATAGCCCAGCCTTAAAAAAAAAAAAACTAAAAAATTATTATCATCATTATTTTAGGCAGTGTCTCATTAAATTCCCCAGGTTGGGCTCTAACTTGTGATCTTCCTGCCTCAGCCTGTGAGAATGCTGAGATTATAGGCATGGATCACCATGCTCAACTATGGCTCACATTTTTGAAATGTGATTTCCAAACATGGAGAAAAAACATGGCTGATGGAGAAAAAAAAAAAGAGGCCAAAATAAACAGGAAATCCTAATTCTTGGCATGACCAAGAACGGTTTCTCGTCTCAAACTCTGGGCATCACAGAGCCTTAGAAGGTGCCCTGTGCAGGGCAGACTGTCCAAAGCATAAAGTTGGGAACTTTACTGTTATTCTGGTCATATCTTCCTTCTCACTAGCATTCAAGGGCACTGCTCCAGTGGGAACCAGGATCTGATGGTTGTTGGGGTGTGGGGACCAGTGAAGCCCTGAGCAAAGAATTCCGGAGTGTTTTGGGAGGGCAACACCACCCAAATGGTCTGCTAGCACTTTCAGGGCATCATTTGTAGCTACCCCCACCTGCGCTGCAGGAAAACTGAGGCTTAGAGAGGAGAACTAATTCATGACAGTGAGTCTGAGCCTTGGCTCTCCTACTTTGTGCTGTGTGACATCTATAGATAATTCCACTGCTCTGTGCCTCAGTTTCCTCACCTAAGCACAGAAGTGACCACTCTGCTGAGAAAGCTGCAGTGAAGAGCAGTGAGTCCTACACACAACACTCAGCTCATAGCATGGCCCGGACTGGCATGACTGCTTCCTGCTTCCTCTGGGCTGGGTCTGTCACTAGGTCTCCGCCCTCTCTCTTCCCTGCTCGCAGCATCTTCAGGGATCAAAACCAAGCCTAGCATTGCCTCAACTACCCCAAAAGGCCTCAAGCAGCCCTGTCTCTGGCTAGCAGCCTGTACCTGGCTGAGTCTCCACCTCCTGACCCAGCCTCACTCACTGACCTGCCCAGCCACCCAGCCTGCAGCTGGCAACAGATAGGTGAGTGGCTGTGGGTTCCCTGACTGCCACACAGTTGGGGTTTCTGCCAGCAGCTGCTGGTTGCCAGGGTCCAACATGTGTCCCCCGCTGAGCAAAGTGGCCAGGAGCCAGGCTGCTTATGACACACAGCCAGTGCATGGTGCCTCTGCAGCCCATAGGGCCACTTCGCTGTGGGAAAGCATGTGCGCTGCAGATCAGGTTGGTAGCCAGCCCAGCCAGGAGCTGTGGGGGCCTGAAGCCCAAGGCAGCTCCGAATTCCACCTTCCCCACCTCAGGAGCCAGGGGGCAGGGCTTCTTGTTTTTCCTAATTTAAATAAACAGATGCTATAACATCTTTTCTATTCATCCCTCCCAGAAGCCCTCATTTTCTGGAGAAAGTAAGAGAACAATAGTCTGGGCTGACCTTGGGACCCTCCTGCTGTCCATGCACACACGTGGGCGTATACAAATGTGTACACAAACACTTGTTCTTCTCCTGGGCTGCCTCTATTCTGTGTACCCTGGAGAGCCCTCTGCCCTTCGCTGGAGTGAAGGCATGTGCCTCCCCCACCTACTCATCCCACCTATTCAAACTGGGTAGCATCAAAGGTGACTCCTGGTAGTCCCAGCTCATTCCAAAATGTGGCTGAAGAGTATACTTGTAAGCCTCAGCTCCACATCTGTCAAATGTGGGCAATGATCCCTGATGCCTGCCACACAGGGGTGCAGAGCATCACACAGAGTGTGGCTGTGACAGAAGCAAAAAGAGTTAAAGGGACTGGCAGGACATCGAGGGCTCCCAGGGTCCACAGTGCTGCCAGATGGAAGAGCTGGTGGGGACAGCTGAGGGCCCCTTCCTGTTGTGTGAACAAATAAAGCAGGCAAAGACTCCACCTGAGAGAACCACAGAACATTTCTTACAGGACATATAACACTTGGGCATGGGGACCAGGAACTG
Organism: Dolichotis patagonum; assembly: GCA_004027295.1. Classification (NCBI taxonomy): domain Eukaryota; kingdom Metazoa; phylum Chordata; class Mammalia; order Rodentia; family Caviidae; genus Dolichotis; species Dolichotis patagonum. The sequence goes on from PVJX010000124.1 coordinate 305,849, forward strand.
TCTCCCCAGCTGTCTGCAGCACGGCAGCGCCCTGCTCCCCAGTGCTCAGGCAGACAGCCACAGCCACCTGATGCTTTTCTTCCAATTCACGTTCCATCTATCTGTATACGTTCTGATCCCCTCTCCCTCCCCTATGCCTCTTCTATCACACGCTCTAGACCTCTCATACCACCAGGTGGATGACAACTGAGGATCAACTGCCTGTGCCCAACACTTTTTTTCTCTGTGACAAAACACCTGAGATAAACAACTGAAAGGAAGAAAGGTTTATTTTGGTTCAAAGGTTTCAGTGCACAGGTACTTATCTCTGTTCTTTGGGCCTGTGACAGAATAGTACCTGATAATAAGAGCACATGGTGGAGGAGACATGTACACCTCGTGGTAGCCAGGAAGCAAGAGAGAGGAGGGGCCAGGGTCCCACTGTCCCCTTCTAAGGCAGGTCCCCCCATAACCTAAGTCCTCCCACTAGGTTCTACCTCCTAAGTCCTACCACTTCTTGATAGCACCACAGCCTGGCGACCAAGCCTTCAGTGCATGGGCCTTTTGGGACAGTCAAGATCCAAACTGCAGCACTGTCCTGACCCTCATCCCAGCCCTACCTCATTATCCAAATTCCTACCAATGTCTCAATCTGTCCCCTAATATATCCCAGCACCTCCTTGACCTCACCTTCTGTCCCCCTTCCACACGCCTTCTTGTTGTTTTTCATGTTTGGCACATGACCACCTCAGGGTCTTGGTACCTGCTATTCCCACTGCCTGGAAAGCTCTTTTCCAAGAGAATCCCCCTCTCCTTCTCTTCATTGAGGTTTTTGTTCACCGTCATCTTGTCACCAGGATGAGGTTATACCAAACCTCTATTTAAAATTATAGCCCCCAGCTTGGGATTTAGCTCAGCAGTACAGCACCTACCTGGCAAGCATGAGGCTGTGAGTTCAATCTGGAGTACCAAGAAAAAAATGATAAAATTTCAGCCCCCTCATGCCTACACTTTGTCCCCCCTTACCTTGTTTTACTCAGGGGCATGTGATGGGGCATGTGACATCCCATGTGTCAAAGGCCCAACAAGGATGTGCTGAACAATCCACGACAGCTTTACGATGACTGACTCATAAAAACTTTCCCTGAATGATCATGAAAGGAAAAAAGCAGTTGCTAAAAAGCACAGAGAACACCATTACATCTGCTAAAATGATCCACCTATATCTCCAGGCACTGAGGTCAGAGACGAGTGTCTGCAGGGACAGATGGGCACCAGAATGCCCCCAGAGGGTATGTGTGGTGCTGGACTCCAACATATCTTTTATAGTTTATGTCCAGATGTCCCCTCCAAAGCCTCATGCAGTCATAGGTGGAGCTTTTTCAGAGGTGGCTAGATCTAGAGTGTGACACTGAAATTGATTTATGGTGCAATGCTAGACTTAAGGGCACCAGGATTAAGGGTGTGAGTGCTACCTTGCCCTAAGTAGCCTAGATAAGACATAAGGGCTAGAAAGAGCTGTGGCCATCCCTTGTTGTCTTTGCTGTTTTCTGCCTGCCATGAACTTAATTTTCTGTCAATCCACCTGCCTTGGAACCAACGTTATATACTAAAAACTCTACAAACTGTGGGCTAAATAAACCTTTCCCCCTTTAACTTTGAGTTTCAGGTATTTCACCAATGGAAAATTCATGAAGATAGACTCTGGTACCAGAAGTGGGGTCATTGCTAGGACTGTACTTGATCATGTGGTTTAGGAATCTTTGAAGCTGACTTGTGAAAACAGTTTGGAAAGCTTTAGAGATGCTGACTGAAAAAGTATAGCTGAAACACCTTGGGTTATTCTTGATGGGAGATTGTGATCTGTGTTCAGAAGACAAGAAGGCTGGTAAATCTTGCCAGTAAAGACCGGGCTTGGGAGGTTTCTGCTGGGTATAGCACTGGCTGTTGGACTCCAGATGATGTGTGTTATACCTTGGCAGAAAGTTTTTTCTGCATTTTGGTTATGTCCAGAGACTTTGCCTAAGACTAAAATTAAAGGTGGTAAGCTAATTAATCTTAGAGAAGAAATTTCAAGGATGTCTAATGTTCAGGTGGTGGCTCGGCTACTGATGGAGGGTGGACTTTTAGCCAGACTTATGTTAAGAGTCAAGAGCAAAGAGCCCAACAGAATGATTCAAAACATTATAAGTTTAGCTAGAAAGGAAGTTTGAGCAAAGTTGCTGCCTGCAAAGACAAAACAGAGGAAAAATTGCTTGCTGAAAATACTAGCAAGAAAAATCCAAGTAGCTGAGAAGAGGACATCAGAAGAAAAGACCTGATGACATCACAAAAACCAGCAGGAATCCATCCTTTGCAGCCTCAAGAAAAGGTAAAAGACTGTTTTGAAAAGAGAGCTCTCGAGCACCATGCTCCAGAATGGAAACAACCTAGGGAAGCTATTCCTTGGGATTGGGTTCAGAGTGCTCAAAAATTCAGGTACTCAACCTCTATAGCCAAAAGAAGGAAGCCAGGCTGCTGCTCCAAATGACAGCAGACCTTGGCAACATCCATATGGTGCCGGTTTTAGGTGCACACAGAATACAAGAGTTGTGGCATCAGGAAGACTTCCACTCAGATTTCAGAATAAGGCCTGGGAGGCCAGGTAGTATGTCCCTAAGAGGGCAGTGTGTGAAACTATGAGTGTGAAGCCAAAGGTACAGTGGAGACCCCAGAAGGTTCAATAAGGCAAGAATGTGGATTGTCTAAGGAAAGCTGCAAAGAGTGAAAAGAGCTGGCCCAGAAGAGAAGCCATGGGAGCTACAACCACTGGCAGTTCTGTAAGTGCAAAGTCACCCAAGCCTTCTGGAGTTCATAACTTGTCACAGATTGCTATGGATGCTGAAAGTGGAACTGTGGGACTTAATGTTTGCTCTGATGGATTTTGATCTTGCTTTGTTCCCATTCCTTGTTGTTACCCTGTATGTAACCTTTGGAATGGAAATGTCTACCTTATGCCATTGAATGTTGGAAGTGTTTAACTTTCTTTTTATTTGTACAGGGGTTACAACTGAGTTTGCCTTAAATCTCAGAGGAGACTTTGGACTTAGACTTTTCAGCAATATTGCAACTGCTAAATAGACTAAATTCCCTTTGCATAAAGGAATGTGCATATGATGTCTTGGGGGTGTAGGGGTGAAACGTTATGATTTGTGTCTAGATGTCCCCTTGAAAGCCTTATGCCCTCAAAAGTGGGGCTTTTTCAGAAGTAGTTAGATCTAGTGTGTGATGCTGGGATCAATTTCATGGTGCAATGCTAGGCTCAAGAGCACAAGGATTAAGGGTTTGAGTGCTACCCTGCCATAAGTAGCCTGGATAAAATATAAGGGACAGAAAGAGCTGTGGCTAACCCTTGTTGCTTTTTCTTTCTTCTGCTTGCTATAAACTGTTTTCTGCTCCGTGATGCCCCTCTGCCAAACCACCCTGCCTTTGAGCCAGGTGATTATGGGCTGAAACTTCTATAAACTGAGTTAAATAAATCTTTCCCCCTTAAACTTTGGGTGTCAGGTATTTTGTCTCAGCAATGAGAAAAGTAACTAAGACACTATCTGCTCATTTTCCACAAATGTGCAAAATTAGCTCCACCATCCAAGAAACAAGCAAGGCCCTTGGAAGAAAGCTCACTAACACACACAGACATCAGCCCCCAGATTAGTTTGGGAAAGGCTCACATACAGTCTGTGAGAAGGGCTGTGCCAGCTGCAGTGTGGTGAGTTCTGCAGCTTTACAGGGAAGTGGGTGGTTGTGAGGGGAGGTGGAGGGGCTTCAATGTGCCTAGATGCCTGCTTTCCCATAGCCACACCATACACACAGACCATACGAGATCCCCACCAGAAACCCGCCTGTGTCTCATGGCTCCTGGCTGACACATACAGGAAGCCAGGGGACTATAAGATCTTGTTTTTGTGGTCATGTAATGTAGACAAGGCTTCAATTTCAGAAATGGCAGGAGGCCAGCTGAGCAAGTCCACCAGGCTGTCACTGGGAGCCAAGGGGGAGGGGGCAGCAACTCTCTCCTCCACTCTGGCTACCACTACACACTAAACTTCACTGTTTCTATTCTCAGGCAACCATAAAGCTTAGGGGAAAAAAGTATTGGGGATTCAGAAGGAGCTTCCTGTCTCTGCATTCTGGTGAGTGATCAAATCAGGGGACCATGTTGTTTTGAGTGGTTCCCTGGGAGATATATGAGGGAAGTCTGGGAAATGCCAGTATGGATGGTCTGAGGCTACTCATGGGCAGGGCGGGGATACCTGTGACAGCAACTCTACCCATCTTCCCTGAACCTCATCCAACAACCCAACCAATGAGCCAACTATCACCCCCTTTTACAGATGGGAGGCTAAGGATATAAGGGAGGGGGGGAACAAGAACATGGTAGATCGGGAGTGACCAAATCTTCCTAAGAAATCTCAGGCCAGGCTGTCAGGGGTAGCTCCAGGCATAGAGATAAAGAGAGTCTTTTCTTACTAGAAGGCCCACATAGCATCCGGATCACAGGCTTATGGGAGTCTGCACTGCATCAAAGGTTCTTACCTATGAGAGCCCCCAACTCCAGAGGATGCTCCTTGCTGTCCACTCCAGAAAAATGCCACAAAGCAGCAGAACAACCTTGCAGATTCCAGAAGGGGAAACTGGGGAAATGGCCTATAATTCCAGCTGAGATTATACTGTGAGAGACTGAAGCAGAAGGACTACAAGTTTGAGCTCAGCTCAGCAACTTAGCAACACTCTGTCTCAAAATTTAAATTAAAAAAGTGGGGGATGTAGCTCAGTGTAAAAAACTTGATTCAATCCCCAGTACCACAAAAATAAACAAATGAATAAATGAATGAATGAATAAAAAATGGATAGTCCCACAAAGCCAGAGAGTGGCACAGCCATGATCAGAATCCAAAAGACCTGAGGAAGGCAGCAAAAGGCCAGCAAAAAGCAGTCCTCAGTGAGCAGAGCCCCCAGTTACTACCTAGTCAAAATCAGGTGCACTGAGTCAACAGGTCCAAAAGCAAGGTTCCATATCCAAGCAATTCAGTCCATGTCCTCTGGGGAATGCTGCATAACAAGGGTCCCTGGGTCCTTCCATACGGGGATTCTCACACTTTTGCAGATCACTGGCATGAAGATCCCAGTGTTCAGATCATATGATATTGTCCCATCTCACTAGGCCATTTGACTGTGGTCCACTCCCCCAGAGAACTACAGGCACACATGTGAGGATCCCCATCTCAGTGTACACAGCCTCCTCCCACCCCAGCACTCACCCATGAGCCTTCCTCAGCTACCTGCCCTAGGGCTTGGTCTCAGGTTCAGAGAACTGCAAGTATCACCATTCTACCCTACTTCCAGACAGGTGACCCTGAGTCCAGAGCAGAAGACCAAAAGCCCAGGCATTAAAGTCTTGACAACCTTGAGGCCTAACTTATACTCCAGAGCTCCCCCACAGGACCAGGATAAAGCCAAGACTCTCTTGAAATGTCATCTTTGCTTAATTCCTTCCCTTTGTTTTTCCTGCTTGCTCCCTCCCTTACTGGTCCATGCTCAGGGGAGTCCTTAATAAAGCATCTGCACTCAGTCTTTACCTCAGGCTCTGCTTCTGTGAGGTAGTTTCCCACAGAACTACCTTTGAAGGCAGAGAAGTTTTGACCCATGTGGTAACCCCACAGGAGTAGACAGGCCAGTGGAGGGCTGGATGCTTAGTTGTGGACAAACCAGATAGGGCACTAGTCTAATCTAAGAAGGTAACAGTCACAGTGTGGTCAGTCTAGCTGAGTGAGGCACCAGGCCCAATGTCAGGGTTCAGGTGACAAGTAGCCAAATGGAAATGGATATTTTCTCCCACTCTACCCCACTTTATCCTCACTTCAGGAACAACCCCACCCCCACCTTACCCTTTAGGGTTCAGTTCAAGTACCTTTCTGAAGGGGATCCTTGCTGCGACTATACTTGGTCATGTGATTTAGATGCTTTTGGAACTAGTTTGCAGAAAGAGTTTGGAAAGCTTTGGCGAGGGTAGCTAGAGAAACCCTAAGAGGCTATGAGCCAAGCTTGACTGGAGATTCTGGTTGGAGCTCAGAAAACCAGAATGCTAACAGAAATGCAGACAGTAAAGACCAGGCTGAGAAGGTTTCAGTTGGAACAAGGACTTCAGTGGCAGTTAGTCTCCAGGCCATATGTATTTATGGCCTGACGGAAAATTTGTCAGTTTGCTCATGTCTTCAGACTTCTCAGGAGACTGACATTAAGGGTGGTAGACTAATCTGGCAAAGATTTCAAGGTGGCTCAACATTCAAGCTATGGCATGGGTATTGTTTGAGGCTTTTACACTGGCTCTACATTGAAAATTCTGAGCAAATGGCACAGCTGAATCATTTTTAAAGTTTTCAGTTTTGTGAGAAAAAAAGTCCCCACAAAGACAAAGCACAGGAGAGTTTGGTTACTAAAAGATTAGCATTAAAAAGAAGCCAAGGATGTTACAAAAGGACAACAGGAAAAATAGTAAATGGCATATAAGGAACCAGTGAGGTTCTACCCTTTGCAGACTCAGAATTGCAGAAGTGGAAGACTGTTTTAAGAAGATGCTCAGCTATCCAGGTACTCAAGAGACCTCCACACCCATGATAAAAGGAAGCCCAGTTACAGCTGCAGCTGCTGGCATACATAGCATGATCCAAATGGTGCTGGTTTTATAAGCATGTAGAATGGAAGAGCTGTAGGGCCAGGGAAGCTTCTGCTCAGATTTCAGAAGGTGGCCTGGGAAGCCAGGCAGTGTGCCCCTGAGAGGGCAATATATGAAGCTGTGAGAGTGAAATAAAAAAATCCAGCAGAAATCTCAAACATTTGGAGAAGTCAGGAATGTGGGACATCTGAGAAACCCATGGGCAATGAGCAAAGTCAGCCCAAGAGAGAAGCCATGAGGGCTACAACCACTAAACACCTTATGGGTAGGGGGCATCTGTCTGTTTTTATATCTCACCACAATTCTAGCACCTGGGTGCTAGACATGGAACTACAAGTTTTAACTTCTTCCCTGCTGGGTTTCAGTCTTGCTTTGGTCTGATTTACTTCTATCTCCTTATTCCTCCCTTTTGGAATGTGAATGTTTATTCCATGTTGTTGTATGTTAGCAATGTTTAATTTTCTTTTTGATTTTATGGGACCTCACAGCAAAGAATTTGCCTTAAATCTCAAAGAAGACTTTGGACTTGGACTGCTCAGCAATACTGAAAATGTTAGAAACTTGGCAACTTTTAGAGATGGATTAAGCACATTTTATATAAAGGGATGTCTGTCTTTCCGAGGCCAGGGGTGAAATGTTAATGACTTATATATAGATGTCCCCCAAGAGCCTCATATGTTCATAGGTGGGGCTTTTTGGTGGTGATTAAATCATGAGGGCTTATAGCTGACTTGCTATTAGGATGCAAAGTCTGCAGAAGAGGCAGGTCATTGGGGGCATGGCACAGAAAGGTCTATCTCCCATGCTAGCTCCTCCTTCATCTCTCTTGTCTGCCATGCCATGCGTAGCTCTCCTCTGTCATGCTATCCTGCCTTGAGGCTGGCTAACCCTAGACTAAAATGTGAGCCAAAATAAAACCTCTCCTCCTTTACATTTCAAGAGCTGAGTATTGTGCCTTGGCAATGAAAAAAAGGACTGAGACACCGCTTATAAGCCAGCTTATGCTTGTTTTATCATGGGCTCCAGGATGAGGCCTGGTCAGTGTATGTCCCTTTAACTTAAGCACAATACTCAGTGCAGTCCCATGCTCAGAGAACACTCAGGTTTGCCTTTCACTCAGAAAGCAGTGAGGGGTTACGTGAAAGCCTGGGCTTTCAAGGCAGGCAGGCTCAGCTCCTATCCTCATTCCAAGGACTTGCACAACTCATTCAAGTCTCTGTGAGCCTTGGTCTCCTCATAAAACACAGATGTACTTGTCTGGAGTTCTGCGTCAGTCAGCTTCTGTTGCTCTAACAAATACCTAAGACACCCAGTTTATAAAGAGAATATGTTTATTTTGGCTCTTGGTTTTAGAGTTTCCCATCCATGATCAGAGAGACCTACTCCTTTCAGGCCTCTGGTGAGCGTGCTGCATGTGGTGTAGTACACTGTTCACCTCGTGACCAAGGAGCAGATCTGAACAAGGAAGGGCTGGGGTCCCTCAGTCTCCTTGGAGGACACGTTCCATGGTGACCTGAGGCTCTCCCATGAGGTTCCACACCTTACAGGTTACCCTTCTCCCAACAGGCCACTTGGGGACCAACTTCCAACACAGGGAGCCTTTACACTCACCCAAACTATGGCAGTGCCCAGAGACTGTTACTGCCCAGGCCAGGGCACTTGCAAGAGCACAACAGTATGCATTAAGCAGGCCAGAACAACAGGAGTGACTGTTGTTGGGAATGCACTCTCTACCATTGGCCTTGCTTATCTCACCCATCTCCAGCCTCCAAGACCTCAGTGACTCCATCCTGTCCATCATCCCCTCTGGTCACTGCTCTCTGCCCAGCACTCCTCACTATTCTTCCAACCATTTCCCAATGGATTCCCCAGCCTCAGCTCTAACACTACTTCTCAGAGATGTTACCCCTGGGATCCCAGACTCAGCATGGTCCCTACTCTGTCCCCTATGGCAGTCCCTGACACTCTGTGGATGGCTAGCCTTTAACCTGGCTGATCTTGGTGATGACAGAATCCATATGCTTTCTCCCGTGGTCCAAGACCATACAGCCTGGAGCAGTGCCCCGTGTACAAGCAGCAGCAGAGAGAATGGCAGCAAAGCCTCCTTCCCCTCCTTCCCGAGCTTGTGTATCAGCTCCATGTGGAGAAAAGCATCTGGGACAAAATGTGAAGCAGGGACCTTGGGGCTGTGAGCCACAGAATACAGAGGACACAGGCAGCAGAGGACCCACCCCTGGTGCGCCTGGGACATGCTGCTAATGTTCTCAGGGCCACAACTCTGGGCACAGCGGCCTCTGGAGGCCCTGCCCTGCCCAGCAGCCCCAGGCACTGGTGGTGGCAAGGCACTGGCCCCTTGACAGCTTTCACTGATCTGAGGCCAGCAGGGAATGGACCTGGGCCGGGCGCCTATTCCGGCATCCAGTTCTGGCTGCCGCTCAAAACACAACCCAGCGTCTCCCTTAGCCTCAGCCAGCTCAGGCCTTGGTGGCAGCCAATTCCTTACCCAGAATGCAAAAGGGCAGGTGCACAGGGCCCTCCACACAGAGACCAAGGCCATACCACAGCCCACCCACAGCCAGGCCATCCCAGTTCTGAGGAGACAGCATTCACCTGAGTGGTGTGACCCCAGCCACAGAGCTCTTCTACCTCCAATGCAGCCTCCTGCCTGACTCCTTAGTCTTGCCAGGCCCACAGCCTGAGGTCAGCTCCCTGGCTCACACACAGGTGGACACAGTCTTCTCTACCTCCACAAAAATCCCACTTCTGCTCTGTAGTCCTCTGCATCTCCCTAGGCTGGCCAACTCAGAGCCCTTTGGAGTCTCAGTCCTCACTGAGAGATGAGGGCTTGAGATGGGAAAGTGCCAGGAAAATGAGTTTCCCTAATTGTACAAAAGGAGGAGGCAAGGCAAGGGGGTGTCTCCAAAGACTTTCCTGCCACAATGGTCCATGTCCCATAGCTCATGATAGAGTAAGGTCAGACAGGCCCTAATCCATCCCACCTCTGTTGTCTTCAGGCCACCCAGAGCAGGGCCACCACTTACTCATGAAGTCACCTGTGAGCCCCCTCAGGACTGTGTCTCAGGGGGCAAAAGGACTTGGGGGAGAAGGAACAAAAGGTGGGGTACTCAACACTCTATCAGATTCTGCATTGGTACAGCACCCAATGCTCCTACTCTAGGCTCCAGTGCCAGGAGCTTCTGGGGTGGCAAACAGTGCAGCCCAGAGGGAGAAGCAGCAGCACACATGGGCAGAGGGTCTCTCATCCAAACACCCAGGGCCAGGTGTGTTTTGGAGTTTGAGTCTTTTTGGATTATGGAATATTTGCATATACATAATGAGATATCCTGGAGATAGGGCCCAGATCGAATCAGGAAATTCATTAATGCTTCCCACACACCATTCCCATGTAGGCTTAAGGTGATTTTACCCAATATTTTTAACAATATTGTAGATGATGTAGTTTCATGGTGCAGAATTTTCCATGTGTAGCATCATGTGAAGGCTCACCACGTTTTGGAATAGGGATGCTCAATTCATCCCTGCATGGAGTGAACGGCAAAGATAGACCTGCATGGAACACCCAGAAAAGATCCCAGCAGCTTCCAACCGACAATTGCACCTCAAAAAATAGTAATTATTGGATCAGTTATAAAATAGGCTGAGTCCTAATAGCTATGAACCCAAATTGGTGCTATAAGGAGCAGACAGCTTTGCGAGTACCGTGGAGCCTCAGGTCTGCCCTGGATGCCCGGGGCTGGAACCCCAGCTCTGTCACTTGCTATGTGGTAGTGGGAAAGTTATTAAACTTCTTGGGACCTCAGTATTCTCCTCTGTGTCATAGACTATGACAATTTCCTCATGGAATTGCTGTGATCAGTGAATGTAATGATATTTGTACAGCACTTCCAACAGTGAGTGAACCAGTATTCACTGGAAGCATTATATAAATGCTTGTTAAAAGGAGTAAAGGGGTCTACAAAGCACATGGTGATATACATGGCAATATAAAAAGATGAGCACAAGAGAAAAGATGACTGGTTCTAAACATCTTTAGCATTTATTGGCTGTCACATTTAAGAGAGGATGAATAGGCACTTCTGCTTCTCCACTGAGCATTCAAGCTTTCGAGGTCACACTGATATATCCTCACACTGCCTATCACAGCACAGGGTGATCAATGTGGGGAGACAAGAGTGCTGGGAAAGGCTAGGCCCCCAGTGTAGAAGGCTACACTGGTAGAAGAGGTCACCTGTAGTACCAAGGGGAAAAGTGTGGCCAACAAAAGGCTCCCAGGGGATCTGAGGACATGAACAGCCACACTCCGGCCACCTGAGACACAGCCCCTGAGGTGGCCCTGCCAACTACAGGACAGACCTAGTGAGGCAGAACCCTGTCTTAAGAGTGCCCCGACCAGGTGCTGCTGAGGGCTTTCAGGGCTGGCACAAAGGGCTCTACTGGGTAGCACTCAGGGAACACTGGGCTGTAGACTCAAGAAGCCAAAGGCAGCCCACCGTGAAGGCAGGGCTTCCAAAGTGCAATTAGGCCTCAAGGGAAGTTTAATGCTAAAACAGAAGTCAAGAAAGCTGGCTGGTGTTGTACCTGAGTGGTGAGTACAGCTAAACTCAGTTCCATATACTCTCTGCTACTGTTTATGTGTGAAAGATTCTAGTTTAAAGAAGAGGGGAGGTTCTCAGATAAAGAAATAGAGACGGTAAATTATGAAAAAATGTTCAACATCACTGATCATTCAAGCAATGCAAAATAAAACAACCCTGAGATTCCATCTCACCCCAGAAAGAATGGCTATTATTAAGAAATCAACTAATATCAAATGCTGGTGGGGCTGTGGGAAAAAGAAACCCTTCACCACTGCTGGTGAGAGTGTGTGGAATGGCGCAACCACTTTGGAAATCAGGTGGAGATTCCTCAAAAAACTAAAAGCTAAAGATTTCATTTGACCCAGCTATTACCCTCCTTGGTATCTTCCCAAAAGAATTAAAAGCATCACATCACAGTGACATAGGTACACCCATGTTTACACAGTACAGTTTGTAACAGCTAAATCTTAGAAACAGCCCAAATTGATGAATGGATAGAGAAGATCCTTGTAGGCTTTTTAAAAAAAATATAATGCAGTACTACTCGGCAATAAAGAAGGATAAATTTGAGAGACTTCTAGGTATACAGATTCACCTTGAGATCATATGCTCAAGTGAAATAAACTGGACACACGTGTTCAAATACCACATCATTTTTCTGGTGTGAGAAACCAAAAGTGTAAATAAGGACTACAATATATAATAGATACTGTGAAAGGAATAAAATGGTCCAATGAGAAGGGAAATAGTGGAGGGGGACAATACAAAAAATAAAAACAAAACTTTTGTAAATAAGGAGAAGAAGAGGGGTTAAATGGAGGAGAGGGAAAGTGGGGAAAAGAAGAAACAAGATGCAACATGTACAGGCACAAATTGCCTATGATGAACATTATCATTATGCACATCTATGATGTACCACAAAATTAATTTTAAATAAATAAATGGGATACTGGGTCTAGCATCCAAGATCCCATGGATTTGATCCTTAGCTCTGTAAAAAACAACATCAACAAAAGGAGCAGCATCCACGAGCAGGGACTGGAGTTTGAAGTCAGCTGGCAGAAGCAGCCAGGTCCAAGGCTCATCAAGAATCTGCACATCACCACCCCAGGCCCGTGATGCCAGGATCTCAGATGACACCAGGCATTCTTAGGCACACTGAGAACATAACCAACAGAAGAGGCCAAAACTATCTGCCACACTGACTAGGGCAAGATGCCATCCAGCACGCTCAGTGTTGGTGAACTCATTCAGCTATCAGTGACCATATGGTAGACAGTGCTACTTTCCTTTTTCCACGGATGGGGAAACTGAGGCAAAGAGCAGTTAAGAAACTTGTCTGCTTAGAAGTGGTAGCCTCAGATTCCAATCCCAGCCCTGCGGTGCAATGCTGTGCTCTGAGCACTGTGCAGAACAACCCAGTAGGCAGTAGAGACAAGGAAATAGCAGGCAAGCACTGTGGCTGCAACTCTGCAGTTCCAGGCCATGTTTAACAGTAGGTACCGTGACAAGCTGACCACGATGGTACCTGGTGTTAAGGCATCTGTTGCGTTGTTCCAAATTCCAGTTCTAAGTTTCCAGTGCTTACGGGAACTTAAATTACAGTTAGTACCCACATCTTTAAGGAACACGAGTCCTTCTCTAAGATATGTAAGGTGAATGAACAAAGCACAAAACAGTACTGGTTTTCCTTCCAGGTACAATGTCCACTGGACACCAGGGGTTTCGGCCCATCACCCACACCTTCTCAGCTCATGCTGTATACCACCAGCAGCCAGTCCCAATTTGAGGAAGGCTGCTTTGCAGAACCCTCTGGGATTCCATGTGCTGGTCTGCAGTGCACTTAGTCACACGACACACACCAGGTGCAAGAGCAGAGAGACATCCAGAGGTAAAGTATCTCTCCCCACAGACCCTTGTGTTCTTGTAGATACATCAAGGTAAATGCAAACTATATAGCAACTTTCCCATATGTGACTGGTTGAGACACAGAATCCAAAGGATAACATCCTAGATAATTGTACCCCCTACATAGTACAACGTATAGCTGCATTAATAAAAGCATTACATCTATATCATGAGAAGTGACGATTCCACTACCCCTGGAATAAGACAGGTTGCAGCTAGAAAAATGAAATTTCATAGCTAAAGCAAGACACCAAAATACTAGCCTTGGTATTCAAAGTACAGATCAGCATATCTGGGCTAGAAGTCTTGACATAATTTTGGAAATGGTCAGAAATACAGTCTCAGGTCCCATGTGATATTTTAAATTAGAATCTGCATTTTTTTACATGATCCCAACATAATTCACATGCACATTCAAGCTTGAGAAGCCCTGGTCTAGGGATGACCAGAAGGTAATTATAAACAGAGCTGACACTAATATAATTAGCTACCAAGCCTTATTTTAATATGTGCAAGTATTAACACATTTGATATCACAAGAAGTCTGAGATAGGAATATGGCTATCTCCATTTTATAAAGACGCAAAGACTCAGAAACGCTAAGAAACTTACTTCAGGGCACACAGCTTCAGGGTGACAGAGTTGGTAGCATGGTGGTGAGAGCATGGGGACACTCAGGGCAGCTGAGGACCCTAGCTAACCTGAGAGGATGAATGGAAAACGCCAGCCTCCTGCCTTCCCACGGGAGAAGGATGGCCCAGCAAGGGAGAGGGCCAATTCTGGGTGCTGTTTGAAGGCAGAGCAGGATCAATGGTGGATGTTGTGGGAGCTGGAACTATCTAAGAAGGAGTAGGCCACTCCAGCAGTGAGCTCCCTGTCATGAGAGGTATTCAAAGCATTCATATTTTATGAAGAAGTCAGTGTGGAGGGGGAGGGTGTTAGACTTTTTTCTCTAATCCCAAGCCCAGGGAGATGTTTTCTATATCCACTGGGAGGGCCCCCTTCCCCTCCAGGGGACTGCAACAGCCCTCAGAAGCCTCTGTGGCCCAACAAGCCTGAATGGACAATGGGCCTATTCTTAACCCTCCAGCCCAAGAGGGCACTTGTCCTGGCTTTCTGATACTGGGAGCAGACAGGAGTTGGAAACAGGCTGAGTTAAATGACCCCACTCTGAGACAGATGGGGAGCCACCCCTCATCCCCAAAATAAGACATGCTGTGGCCCAAATGCTCTCAAAGGGCTCGGGGAGACAGCTCCTCACTCCCTTTGTCTAGCCAGATCCCACTGCCAGCACCTTCAAGGAAGTGCACAGTTCATTGTGTTCACCGAACAACAAGGTGACTACTGAAAACCTTGTCTTCTACATTGTCAAAGAGCAGGGAATTCTTGCAGAGACACAGGCCTGGCAGGAAGGCAGCAGGGCCCAGGGCAGAGTCCAACGCCAGAGCACAGGCCCAGCTCCATGGGCCCAAACCACTCCAGGCCTCAGTTCCTCACCTAACAAAACCCCTCCTGTGAGACACGCCCTGCACAGCACCTAGCCCAACATAATCACTGTGCCTGGTCATGATGGAAAGAGCAGAAATGGATAAAAACATGCTTGTCCCATTAGAGGGCCAGTTCACAATGCAGGTCTGTTAAATAGAGCGAAGGCTCAAAAAAACGATGCATAGGAAGTGCCTGTGACACAGGAAATCTAGCTCAATAGCAGCTGTTACTACCATTGTTCCTACTGCTATCATTTTCACTACTATTTCCAAATTCTAATTAGAAGAAAAAAATTGGCACAGATCCCAGCATCCTCGCCAGGACTGAGGTACGGACTTGGGGTGACACCAAGGACTGAGGGGGCAGCACAGGCATGGGGCCCTGCCTAGGCAAACTCTAGGCAGCTGGACCTTGGAAGCCACAAGTGCTGCACAGCGCCGGCTCCTCAGGCCTCAGAAGTCAGGCCAGCTTTCCATTCCCAGCATTCCAACCCCAAGTCTCCAGTCGGGCCTGCCGCCCAGGGCGCTCCACGCTTCCAGAGCCAGGGATGTGCTTCCAAACCGGCCTCATCTTTGAGTCAGGCCAGAATTCCTTGGCCAGTAGGGATGTCTTCATGAGGCTGAGGGAATCCAGCTGTTGGGGCACCTTCTCCTGCTCCCACCAAGAGTCCTCAGCAGCCAGACCCAGCACCGCCAGCATCTCTCACCCATACCACTGGGTCACTATAGTGACCCTTCTTGGTCTGGGGCCTGAATGATGGCAGACACCACATGGTTAAAATCTAAATATGACTACCAGTTCCCTTGGCTACACTATCATCAAAACACCCATCCCCAGGGACCTTCTCAAAGCATAGGAATGAAATCTCATGAAGGGACACATTTTGAGACCTGTGTACCCAAACCCATGCCTGGGAACCTGGGACTTGGTATTGTGTACACACAACAACCAGAGCCCACAGTCACACAGGTATGGAGGGGTCGTATCCAGGGTATTAGGAGGCCCTGCTGTCCCCACTTAAAGACAGAGGGCTCAACAGGAGCCAGCTTAAGGAAGCAAACTTGCTTATTTATACATGGAGGTCAAAGCAAAGGAACCAACAGCTCCTGTAGCTCCCAATGACCCATGTGCCCATGACCTAGGGCGACTTAGAAGATGACTGATATTTTAACAATCGCTGCCATTTACCAAGAGTTACTCTGTGCCAAGCACTGCGCCACACATAAGACATTTACCATTTGTTAAACCCTTGTGATAGCCATTCTATTACATATCCATTTTTTAAATAACAAAACAGAGATTCAAGACAAATAATGTCCCAAAAAAGTTACACATTTGGAAAGTAAAAAATAGAGCATTCTGCCAACTCCAGGGCCTGTGGCAGGGAAAAGACCTCTCAACCCGACTGCAGCTGACTGGGTGCACTTATACCAGATGTGTTTACACTTCCTAGATTCCACAACCTTTCCTGGCGACATCCCAGGCTGAATCTGAGCTTTGCCCCATAGCTTGCTCTAGTCAATGGGACAGCAGTAAATGTTCTGCAAGACTTCTACTTTCATTCTGAGTCTGTCATTGTGATGAGAAATTCCTGGGCCTGCCTGCTAGGAAAATAAGAACTATACCTGAAATGGAGCAGACCAGCTGTCTAGAATGGTCCATTTTAGACCAGGTGGTCACCAGCCAAGCTGTCAACTATCCTCAGAATGAGAAGCTCAACCCAGACCAGCCCAGATGAAACCACCCCAGATCAGCCTAGATCAGCCGAGATCAGTTCAGCACAACATAGACAGTTCAAGTCAGATCACTACAGCACAGCACAGTCCACATCAACCTAGGACAGCCTAGATTAGCTCAGGCCAACTCTATTAGTTTAGCCCACATCAACAGTGCTACTCCAATCAGTCCAGATGGTTAAGAGATGACAAATGGTTGTTTTATGTCACTAAGTCTCGGGGTGTTTTGTTGTATAGTAACAGCTAACTAATATACCAACTATACTGACCATTCTCTTCTGACACAGGAAAAGAACTTCCTGGGAATTAACAAGTTACTAAACAGGTTAAGCATCCTTTATTTGAAATGCTTGGGATCAGAACTGTTTTGGATTTGGAACTATTCAGATTTTAGAATATATGTATATCAATGAACTGTTTTGGGAGTGGGACCAAAGTCTCAACACAAAACACACTAATTTTGCATACATACCTTATACATATAACCTGAAAGTAATTTTACATAATATTTTTAGTGCACCTGTGTTTTAACTGTGATCTGTCACAGGAGGCCAGGTATGGAATTTTCCAATTGTAGCATCATCTCAGTGCCTAGAAAGGTTCAGATTTTAGAACATTCTGGATTTCAGATTTCTGAATCAAGGATTCTCAACCCATTTAAATCACAGGGTTTGCTTTAAATGAGGAATGGTCAATTTCTTATGTTTATACCAGGGTTTGAATCCTAGAGCTGTGGGATACATCCATAAAGGATATAACCACACTGCAGTCATAGGCCCATTTGTTCTGTCATGCCTCTGCATGGTGTCCCTTAAGTGAGACCATTTATTGCTCCTGTGCTGTTTTCTTACAGACTTATGAGACAATGCTGTACCATTTCCAAGGAACAGGGAATCTTTCTCTATCTTTCTTTCATGACAGCCTAATATTAAGCGCACTTCTCTTTTGCTTATTTACTGTTATATGATTGACCACTCCCAAATTTTAATGCCCCACACCATCATCTTATTATTTCTTACGATGCTTTGGGTTGACTGGGCTCCACCAGGCAGCTTGGCTGGTCACATCTGAATCTTGTGTGTCTACAGGCAGATGAAGGCCAGGGCTGCCACCATCAGGAGTTCAGCATGGCTAGACCACCCAAACTGGTCTAGTTACTGCCTGGTAGCTTGGAGGGATAGCTGGAAGGTTGGGATTCTTGGGTTCACTCTCGCTCTGTTTGGTCTCTGAGCCCCATCCTCTCCATTTTACCTCACCATACGGTTTGTCCAGCAAAGTGGTTGAACTTCTCCCAGCGCAGCTCAAGGTCTCAGGGCAGCACAAAGTTGAAGCTGCCAGGCCTTTGTAGGTTTCCCTTTGGCTGTCTCTTATTGGTTGAAGCACTTCCATCTGCCCAGATTTAAAGTAGGAGAATAAACTCTACCTCTCAACGGGAGAGTGAAAAAGAAGTGCAGCCATTTAATCTACCACCACCAGTGATCTACCCATGGCCCACTCACTCCATGCCTGAGCCAGTACTGAATTAGAGCAGCAACATATTTCCTCTGAATCCTCTGATCCTTACTGGTCAGCAAGCCAGATGGGTCTGCAGCAGATGCACTTGTAAGCACATGGTGCAATCTCCCCAGAATCATGGACAGTTCACAAGAAGCACACCAAGATGAACACAGCAGCCTTCGAATCCCCACATCCCTGCTGAGGTCCCTTCCTAGGATGAATGCGTGCAAGGACGAGTGAATGCCAACATTCCCCTCCCCTCCCAGCACACAGGCAGGGATGTCTGGAAGATGTGAGGGGACCACATGCTTTGCAAAGACCTCAGTTTGGAAAACACCACCTGCAAGGTCTAAACTCCTTCGAGTCCTAGGGGTGGGGCCAGTTCTTTCCCAGGACAGAAGTGACTTGCCTTGGCTAGGGCTCTAGGCACAGGCCTGAGGGACTGCTCTTGGGAGAACAGCTCTGAGAGAGCCCTTAATTGCTTCACTAAAAATCACATTCAAAGCGTAATTAGCAGCCAGCTCCCAATCATAATCTGAGGCCCATCAGCTCTAATGGGCTAATTAGTTGAGACATCCTTGGATAGGCAAACATGCTGGGGCCATCTCAGAACCAGTCCAGGGAGCTCTGTAGATGAAGGCTGGCATGTGGTCCAGGACAGCCTTCTATGGCTGGGCAAAGAGACAAATGCGTTACTGGGCAAGAAATACCCCTTCCAGGGTGCAGAGCCTAGAGAGAGCAACAGGCAATCTTCCCAGCGCCCTCCAAGAACCAATCCCTGCAACATTCCAGGCCTGGACACAAAGTCCCTTGCTGCCTCCAGTCAGCTGCATGCTCCCTGCCTTTGAACTTTTGCAAATTAAGGCCAGTAGTGATAAAGAGGGTGCATAACTGCCCCCCCATCTCCACACACAATTCTGTCCTCCCTAGGTCCTTCTCCACCTGCCCCAGGGGCTCACGGCAGCGGAGAGCTGCTGCAAAATTGTGCAACATCATCCTGGACCAGAAAAATGAACCACCAGCTCTGTGGTTGTGCCCCAGTGTCCACAACCATCAACCCACCAAAGATAGCAGATGCTTGCTGCCTAACCAAGTTGCTTCTGAGCAAATGACAGGGTCCCACATGGCAAGGCAGCCTGGAATCTCAGTGAAAAGTTGGCATAAGACAAAGCTTTATGAGGGGAAAATCCTGCATCTTTGGGAGGCCTTCAATGCATGTGGCATGATAGCAGGCGCACATAGGCCATGCAATACACACACTGAGTGAGTGTAAAAGACTCATTCCAAGAGTGAGAGCACTGTCTCCTATGGGTTTCCTGGCCACAGAGGCTTGGAAGACTGCTCGCTAAGTGGAAGAACACTGAATTACACTAAAACCCACATCTGAGATTCATAACGCGCATCAGCATTGGCAGTTTATTAGCATCAAAGGCTCTGAGAAGTTCTGCAGTAAAAAAACACTTTAATTGGCTGTTGTATTTTTATTTTTACACAAAATCTCTCTCCACCCCCAAATCTGTTGGGATAATACACTGGGCAATACTGTGTCAGGGAAGCAGTCCATCAACACAGGGCAGATGTCACAAGCTCCAATCCTAGAGAAGCGAAGTGACTTAAATCAGTGAGATGGGCACGGTTTAATATTTGCACAGCAGGCAGAGAAGCACAACTTTGTCTCCATGAAAATCATGCTTTCGTTTTCCTTTTCATAAAGGGCCACCTTTCTGTATCTCTCCCCTACCTCAACTTTGACAATATTTTTTAAATGAGAGAAACAGAAAGACTAAAAAAAGAAATATTCCTGTAAGAAAATGTATGCAAGAGGAATGAAGAAAGGCAAGACAGAGACAGACAAATGAGAAATATAGTTGGTGGACATCACAGGGACCCTGCGGACCACAGGCACCGTCCATGGGCACAGCCACACTCAGCTCCAGGTAAGTTAAGGCCAGGGAGACCAGCTTTTCTGCTTTTTGAACAGAAGTCTGAAACCTGGACTTCTAAGCGAAACCTCACTTCGTTTTCTTTTTGGCAGTACTGGTCAGTCTACCACTGAGCCATACCTCCGGCCTTTTTTATGTTTTTTATGTTGTCTTGCTAAATTGCCCAGGCTGGCCCTGAACTTGCGATCCTCTTACCTCAGCTTCCCAAGAAGCTGGATTATAGGTATGCATTACTATGCCCAGCTAAAATCCCATATCTTAAAACCTGCCTTGAATTTTTCAAAAACTGAGCAGGTCAAATAAAACCTCCTTGGGGGCATGATTCAACCCAGCAGACTTCGATTTCCAGCAAAGAGGACAGAGTAATTACTCACCAAAACTATTCCCCAAGTGTCTCTGGTCTGGGACCCCTGGGAGAACTGGACAGTAGGGCTGGAGCTTGGGTGCTGTCTCTTGCATTCCCTCAGTGTGTGTCTTTCCGCTCCTGTATGTATCTGCTGTGGTGCCAAGTGTGCGGGGGGTGGGGCACCATCCTAGCACTGGGTCCTCCTCTGCCTGGCTTGGCTCTGCCACACTTGGAAAGGGGTGAGCTACGAGACTGGCACACAGTGGGGGGTCCAAACTGCCAGTCCATCAAGGGACCATCCTGCTCTCATGACTACACTCCCTAAGTTCCTTTCAGAGACATCATTCATTCTCAAATGGAAACAAACAAAACCTAGAAAACTCACCTAGAGAGCTCAATGGAAGAGGCTGCAGCCACTGAGGATGCAAAGGTGCAGCAGGTGTCAGAGGGCAGAAGCACCCACACCTCTGTGACATGCTCCGGGGCTTTGTATGAATGTTTGTTTGTTTGTCTGTTTGCAGTGCCAGGGATGGAACCCAGGGCCTCCTGCATGCTAGGCAAGTACTCCACCTCAGTGTCACATCTCAGCTCTGTTGTTTTTTTTAAGATGAGGCTCACGAATACAAAGTGACTTCTCCAGGGGGTCGTGGTGATACTTTCATTCCTTGACACAAATGCGGTCTCTGATGAGATGAGACATCACCACAGTGGGGACCGGGAGATGCCTGGGTGGTTCCACTGCCCAGGAGGCTCCCAGGCTTCAGGAGGACTCTTGGGCATGCTCAGAACTGTGGGGAGCAAAACCTGATGGACAGACACAGCCATGAGATGTGCACACGTGCCAGCATCGGACTAGAAGCTGGTGTGAGTCTCTCAGCAAAGCACTAAGCCTGCCAGCAACAGTGCCTTTCTGTGAGGTAAGAAAGGTAGAGGTGCCAGGCGTGGCAGCACACACTTGAATCCCAGTCACTAGGGAGGCTGAGGCAGGAGCATCTTGAGTTTGAGGCCAGCCTGGATAATTTAATGAGACACTGTGTCAAAAGAAAATAAAAGATCTGGTGATACAGCTCATTGGAGGAGTGTTTGTCTATTGTGTAAGGCCTGATTCAACCCCCAATACACACACACACACACACACACACACACATACACACGTGCGTGCGTGCGTGCACGCGCGCATGCGTTTGAAAGGTGAAACTAGATACAGCCTGCTGAGGTACTAGAAGCCAGGCAAAAAGGAAACTCAAGTACGCAAGGCAACAGTAAAGGGAACAAGCATTCAAGCTGGAGCTACGACAGAGGTAGTATCTGTCCCTTAAGACATCTTTCCCTCTTCTACACTGTAGGATGTCACTGGGACATTTTCCAGTACCCCTTGCTTCAGGTGTGGCCCTGTGCTTACTTCTCAACAATGGAATGTGAGCAGCAATGGCACAAGTTCCTGGTGGCTGCAGATGTTAAAAGATGGGAAGAGTTTTCCACTCCCCCAATGAATAAGCCACAGCTAGAAGGTGCCTGGGCCACTAAATCATGAGGCAAGAGTTGCCTTCCAGCAAAGATACCTTTTTGGACTACCCATGAGTGATAAATAAAATACTAGGTATTGGATCTGTGCATTGTGCAACAACTGAGCTTAGGAAGAAAGAGAAATTCTGTGGGTCAAGAAAACAAAACCTCACCTGAGTGAGCTGCTCAAGCCAAAAGCAATGTGGAAAAAACTCACCTTACTAAGTCAAACTCACCTCCTACATGCAGCCCATCCAAATTCTCTCACCTGTTAGAGCCATGGTTGCATAGCTCTGCCTGCCTGGATCATGAGTGATAAATATTGCATTATCTCACTTAGATATAGAGTCTAAAATAGTCAAATTCAAGAGCAGAGAGAATGGTAGTTGCCAGACGCTAGGAGAGGAGAAAATGGGGGGGGCCAATCATCACAAGGCATAAAATTTCAGTTTGCAAATTAAACATGTTCTGAAGACCTACACAGCTTAGTGCTTATAGCTATGACAGTGTATAAGGGTGGTTGAAAAATATAGTGAATGTATAAATTTTAAAAATTTATTACAGTAGAAGACATACTGCAATTAACTCCCCTCAAAACATTCCCCTTCACTTTGAATGTGTCTTTACTGTAATAAAATTTATTTAAACACAACATATTTTTTGATCACACTTTGTATACTTAAAATTTTCTAAGAGGGTAGGCCTATGTTAAATGTTCTTATACATTCACATATTCATTATATAATAAACTTTGGAAGATAACGGATCTGCCTATGACTTTGATGGTGGTGATGGTTTTACAGGTCTACACCTATTCCACACGAGCTGCACACATTAAATAAGTATGGCTCTTTGCATGTCAATCAAACTCAATAAAGCAATTTAACAGATTAACAACGATGACCTATGAGATCATTTTGGGAAAGAAATGCTATTTACCAAACATATTCTGCCTGCCCGCCCAACACCTCTCCAGGAAGGTACTCCTGCTACCTCGGCCAACAGGGAAGGGTATGAGACCAAGAGATGTACAGACCTGTCCAGTTGCAACTGCAGTAAGAGGAGAAGTGAATGGTTTACACACAAGCTTCTGCTCCTTCCACCAACCCCTGTCTGAGTCAAGGGTGGGCTTGCCTTCCCATGACATAGATATGGTAATTTGGCTGGCACTGGGATCTGCCCCAAGGATTGAAGAAGCACACTTCTAAGTGTGTCCAGGACATTTCTAAGAGGATCATCGAAGCATGGCCTTGGGGTCTACGTGGGTCCCTTTCTCTTTCCACTCTGGCACATTTCCCTTGCTCTGCCTCTGGCATCTATTTTGCCCCACCATCCCCTTCTCCCATGACATCTCTGCCTTAAAACTATCCAATAATGGACTGAAACTGTGAGCAACATTAAACCTCTCCTTGATGTTGTAGGTGTTGGGTACTGTATGTCAGCAATAAGAAAATAGACTGCTATGAAAGGGTAGCACCCAAAGGAGAGGGTTCAAGCTTTTCATCAGTGCAGCCTCTTGGTGCCCAGTGGGACCAACAGGGCCTTTATCACTCTCTGCTGGGGTCACATGTCAACATGCAGCCACCCTCCAGCCAACGCTGGAGTCTCTTGAATACACTCAAGCTCACATCCCATACCTTGCTCTCTAAGCCAGCTCTTTGCACAAAGGACCACAGGAGACATCACAACTGGCAGGACTGTGCTCACTCCTGAGCAGTCACCACTCAAAATGGTACCATGACTGGTAGCCACACCAAAACACAGCCCCGGCGGTTTCAGATCTTCCGTTTTCTCAAACCTGGATTTTTATGTGCAATATCCCCATTTTAAAACTCTAACAACTATTTAAATTCTTTTTTGCTGTGAGAACTATAAAATGCAGGTCTGTTACTAGCCACAGCCTCCATCAGACACTGCTGAGAACAGATGGGAAAATGAGAAAGGACACAACCCATACTCAGCATTCAGGTCCCTGAGCTCCCCAAAGGCTAAACTCTGACCATATGACTCTAGGAAAGGGCCTTGGGAAATGAGAAATGCATAGCACAAAGACTGACATGGATAAGGAATCTGAGTTATTTCTGGGGAATACTGTCCCAACACCACCCATCCAACACCCTCTCCCAGCACTCCAGGCTGACAAATCTATTCCCAGGAGGTAAGAACACATTCCTTTTGTAGGTACCCACTTCTTCTTTCCTTTCTTCTCTCTCAAAATACAATCATCCTCCTTCTGATGTTCCTACAGCCAGACCTGGGCCTGGGTTTGATCTACACAGAAGACACTTGAGGACACCCCCACACACACACACCAAATCAGGTGGCCTTGGGTACCAAAGACTTAGCACCAACCACCCCCTTTCAGAAGCCCACTCTTCCTACCTTCCAGGTCCCTGCTAAAGGATTCACTCTGAGCAGCTTTTCTTTCCTCTCCTTCAGGCAAGAATCTGGGTTACTAGGGGGAGGGCAGGGAAGAATCTAATAAATCTTAGAATATACTTCTTGGCTAAAGGAGAAACACACACACGCACCCCCACTTACTGGTGTCATGAAACAACTCTGCAGCTCTCTCTGAAGAACGCCGGGTTCAGAAGTTACTATTGTATTCAAGCTGTATTAAATCAAGCTGTGAGAAGCACCAGGGTTATGCTTTTAAAGAACGCCCTGAGCCAATTCTGATGTTTAAAGGGAAAAGGAAAAAGTTTCCAAGGCTTCCAGAAATTCCGAGGAGAGGAAGTTTCAAACTTGAGTGTTCACAGTCCACGGCCCCCACATGGAAACAGCTTGGTTTCATGTATTTGGTTTTACTGTTCAAACTTTAGGGTCTTTTAACTTCTTATTTTTACAGGGCTCAGAAGAAAAAGGAGACAGAGCCATTTACTCACCAAGTGCCAAAGAAAACCCCAGCGCCTCCCTCAGCGGGCCTCAGCCCTAGACGGCAGTGAGGCAGGGAGGTGGGCAGGGACCCCCTGGCTCCTGGCACACCCCAAGTGCAGCTCCTCTGCCCGCTAGAGGCCAGGCCCTCAAGGCCAGCTGCTAATTAACTCCAACAAGATCAATTCAGGCCAGAGTGAGCGGGAGTGAGACCAGGCGGGACTGTCACCGGGCTGGGGCTGGGCTCCAGCCACCAACAGCAGGAGGAGCAACATGGAGACTTTCCAAAAACAAGATGAGGCCCAGCCAAGCCCCGAGGAATCCTAAATTTAGTCCCTGGGGGAAGGTGGCTATGTCTGCACCACCAGGGCATCAGTGAGGCCCAGCATCCCTTGGAAAGGTCAACCAAACCAAATAAGCCCTCCCAGGACACCTCAGCCCAAGCCGTGACTTCGTGACAATCACCCTGGGCTGGGAGGGTGACTCACACACAGCAGCTTCTAGTCCCAGCTTGCAGGATCCAAGTGCTATATACCAGGTTGAGCGAGGCAAGGGAAGTATACCCATCTAACAGCGACCCAGTGAAACTGAGTCCCACAAGAAGCAGCATAGGGGCAAAATGCACACAAGTGGTCCCCAGTTCAGCTTTGACACCAAGTTCCATCGCTGGGTACCCACGTGACCTAGAAGGTGTGTTACCACTCAAAGCCTCAGTTTTATCTCCCATAAAATGAGAGTCAGGATGTCTACTTCAAAATGACTTGAAAAGACACCAGTAATATTTTAAGATTTGTTATATGTATTCACACATTTTACGTACACACGTACATATGCACACGCATGGAGGCCCTACCTGGATACATACAGTCCCCTCCTAGTGGTAGCAACACCCTGTTACTCTTCAGACTGGCCACCTTCCCTCTCAGCCCCTGCAGCTGAAGCAGGCCTGACCTGTTTCCTTCAGAAGTGTCAGATACTTTTGACCCAGAGTCACCGGGGATGAACCAGGGTAGTTACTTATTCAATGTCCTCAGTTGTCCTGATGTACATAAGACCCTCTAGAAAGAGTTGCTGGAAACCCAGAGGCTGGACTCAAAAAGGATGCTGACATACCCCACCCACCCTAACCTGTCCCACCCCTTTTGCCTGTCTGTGCCTCTGTTTCCTCCTCTGTGAAATGGGAGTAGGAACTGCATGTAGCACAGATTGCCGTGGGGTGCAGGAGAAGCCTAGGAAGTGCTGCACTCAGTACCAGGCTCCCAAGAAGCAGGCCATGCGGAGGACAACTGGTTCTGTTCTGTATGACACGCATGGCCTGTGGAGCCAGCCTAGGGATGGGCTCCTCTTCCAGAGTTCACAGAGTGAGTCACCATGGTGTCTGTTGCCTCGGTGCTCCCAGTGGGAGACATGCTACAAGACGGCTGTGACACTTTTGCAAGGACTTTATACTGAGGGTGGCAGAGGAGACTGGAGCAGTTCAGTCTCCACCCCAACCACAGCAGCACTGTGACAGGATCAGGAGGTCCCCACAGTGTGGCCTGCTGAAGGTGGCTTTCAATGCACTCGTGCAGGTTGTCCTGGCTGCGCCACTGAGCGCCCATCAAGGTCTGGCTGAGCGGAGCATCTCGCCTTCAAAGGGAGGATGAGGACACTGGAGGGGAAGGATGGCTGCCCAGTGACTGCACCGTAAGACCACAGCTGGACCAAAGGTCCTTCTGAAGGCTTTGTAAATAGTCAGTGACTTGGGCCTAGCTGTAGGACTGCAGACACAGCCTTCCAGTATCACCTCTGATTCCCTAACACTCTGGGGGTCTGCACCAGGAGGATTGCAAGTTCAAACCCAGCCTGGGTGACTTAGAGAGGATAAGTCTCAAAATAAAAAATAAATAGAGCTGGAGATATAACAGTGTAAAGGCCTTGTATTTTATCCCTAGTATCACAAACAAAGAAGCAAACAAACCCGCTCAATTCCCTGTTCTAAGGTCACCAGGTTAGAGACACTGAGGATGGGGTTCTGCCTTCTTTAGAAAGAGGTGATCAGGAAGGATCAGCAGTGTGGCCAGAATGAGGACAGTCGACTGCTCACAGTCTCTGAACCAGACTGGGTGTATCTGGTGGCTTTGGGCTTGGTGGAGTCCTGGTTCCACACAGTCTCAAGCCCTCCCCTCCAATAAATAAATAAACATAAATAAATAAATAAGTATAAATTTAAAAATTAAAAAAAAGACCTCCCCTTCATGTTGCTCACACACCCACACAAAAGCTGGGTGCGGATCCCCATCATCTACCTGGGAGGCATGTGTGTACTGGCCCTCCAGACCCAGTGGAGGGCCATGGACCCTGGCCACCACTTCTCCCCAGTGGAAGAGCCAGAAGATGACACCTTTGGCTAATTCTGTGACATTAAGAATCTCAAATTCATGCACTGGTCACCATCATTTCCATACTAGTCTCTTCCATATCCGTTCACCCCTCACTTTTGGCACCATTTTTAGCTCATCTCATCCAAATCTTTGCTGGGGGCAAGAAGGACCTAGAATACTTCTGAATGGTGAGTCATTTCTAAAGGACCCACCCAGTAACACCACCACTGTCTTTTAATCCTCATACTCACTCTATCTAGATGTGGGTTCTTTTGTTACTGTTCCATTTAACTGAAAAGAACACTGAGACCTGAGAGAACCTAGATCCTGCCCAAGACCCACCAATCTGTCTTGGCCAACCCAGGAGAGAACAAAGAAGGTGTCAGCAAAGCAATGGGAGTGCTTTCAGGAACAAAGAGGGTGGCCTCAGCAAAGGCTGCAGGGTGGGGGAGTGGGCAGGGAGGTGGCCTGAGAAGAAAGGAGGAAGCAGGTTTCCCCGGATAAGGTGGACAGTGGGCATATCTGCAGGAAGTGCGGAAGGAATGGGCGGATACTCGGTGGATGGAACAGCAGAGATTCCTCAGCCAGGACTAGGAAAAGAGACAGGAATTCTGGGCAGAAAAAAGCATTAGTGCAATGCCTATGCACGGACACTGTAGGAGCAAAATCCAGATTCAATCACACAGACATGGAAAAGCACCCACTGCCCACTCCATGGGCCATGATGCCATCAGAATTTAACTTCCCAAAATATTTACCAGAAGGTTCCGGGCACCAGACTCCATTCTGTAAACTTGGATGCCACTCGAGAGCCAAAATGATAGATCTTCCAGAGAACAAGATAAACTCTCCCTCACATTCTAAATAACGAAAGGGAGGTGGGGAGGAGAAGGAAATAAATCAACCCTCCCAACCGCCCAACTTAAAAGGGATTATGGTCAGCCACAAGAAGGGAGCACCGAGGCCGCATCCTTATCAGGCACGAGGCTGCTCCAGACACAAACAAAACTTTTGGCAGACATCCCTCTTCCGCATCGGGGGAGGGGAGCAAGGAGTCCTGATCTGCAAAGGTCAAACCCATCCTCCCAAGCACAATGAAGTGGACACACACACATCCCCACCACCATTTCCATGAAGAGCAGTTCCTTCCATGCACTGAAGCACTAACTGCAGCTCAAGGCATGAGGCCCACAAATTGCTAAGATGGCCCAGATTGCAAACGTCCCACTGCACAGACCCTCTGTACTCAAAGCCCACAGAGTGAGCTGCTTCAGCAGTGGAGCTGAAGGGAGGACCTCTGCCTGCCCCTCAGCAACACCATGGGCATCACCAGCTGGAGTAATCAAGAAAGGGCTTGACCTGGGTGATACAATGTGAGTAGTGCTGGTGTCCTCAATTTACAATAGAAGAGTCACATGGAAGGAAATGGCAGAGCTAGCACTGACCCAGACTTCCTGGCTCTCCATCCTGGGGCCTTCCCTCTGGTAGGCTCCTAGTTTCTAGCCCCCCTGCCACACCTCCCCAGGTGGGAGCCTGGCTCTGAGTCCTCCCTTCCCTGCTCTCTACCCTCAGGTTTCCTGCTGCCTGTAAAACCAGTTCCAAGCACCAGGCAGAGCTAAGAGAATGTGGGTGCATGTTTGGAGGTTTCAGGGCCACCCTGAGCCATCTTATGGTACCCACTCCCAACTCCAGAAATGCAGCCCAGCTTCTCAAACAGCCCATCCAAGAGGCAGGCTTCTAGCATAATATTTTCCTCCGACGGAACGTGAGAATAAAGGGCCCTTTGCTTGTCTCCTGAAATAACTGGCTCTCACCATAAAGCAATCTTCTGCCCAGGAAAAATATTTCTGTATAACTTGGTAACTCTATCTGTGGTTCCTTTTCTGAAAGTCAAAATCTTGGAGGGTGAAATACAGCAGGGGCAGACGTTATGACAAGCTCATGAAGTCATGTCTACCCGAGACGGTCCCTCCTTAGCGCAGTGATTAATTTGCTGTTAACCACAGGGACTTTGTGTCTTAATACACTCAAAGCAAAGCTCCAGCTCACATTCCCACCAGAACAATATCCACCGCCCGGACCCTGGGGTCCAGCCAGGCAGACAGCAGAGCCACAGCTGGGCTCACAGGTCAGTAGGACTCAGCTGAGATCAGGGAACTCCTGCAAGTGGCCCCAGTGCACAGGTGAGCCATGCCCTACGGTCTGTCCTCGTCCATGGAGGAGGTCCGACTTATAAAATCCATGAGGGACAGATGTGAGTATTAAAATATTCACAACTACACCAAACTAACTTCAGGACACCTGGAGAGACCACTGAAACCTGCTTAGGACTTCATTTTCCCATCTGTAAACAGGGAAGATTTAACCCAGGGTCACACCTGAGCCAACAGATACATCTCTGAATCTCTCCACCCATCAAACAGCAACTGAGCCTCTTACTGGGGCCCTAAAGAGACACAGCGAGTTTAATGGGAATCTCCCAGGACACACAGCACCTCTGGCAGCCTTACAGGGCTGGGAGCACATTCACTGAGCACTACCACATGCTAAGCCTTAAGTGGCTGTGTACAATATTTTGTTTCATCCAAAGTCACCCCAAAGTGGGTATTCTGCTCCCTGTTTTACAGATCAGGAAACTTAAGAGTCCAACCTAATACAGTTCAGTAGAAACCCAGGTCTGAAGCCCATGTCCAAAGCCCTGTAACCCGTGAACTGAGAGAAGACACGGAGCAGGGCTGGGGGAAGGGACAACCTGAAACTGCAGTTAAGGGTGTAAGGGCATTGATCTGAGGAGGGAGACACCATCCGAGTCAGCAGATTCCCAAGGGTCTTGTTACCAACACGTGATGGTTAAGAATTATCAGCCTACAATCATCATGGAAAGGCTGGAAGCTAGAAAGGAAGGTTGTGAGCCAGGTGGACCACATGGAGAAGGGGGTAAACACACCCAGACTCTTTCCAGATGCAGCAGCAAGGAGCACTTCTCCCCAAAACAACAAAAGAGTAGCCTGGGATTTTGTAGGAAACTTCTCTTTCAGCTATAGATAGAGGTCTGGACTGCTGAGTGCCAAACTACCAGTACCTAGACAGAATCCACCTAAGAATGAAGCTCACCCAAAAGAAACCAGAGTAGAATTCACAAGTCACTGTGCTGAAACAGTCTGAGCTCTAAATTTAGGTGCACCTGAAGTCAGCTCCCTGGTTACATGGGCCAGTAACACCTTGGAATGAAACAGCTGAGAAAGATTTGAAACCCAAAGGGTTCTCACAACTCCAGACAAACAAAGGTTGCACCAACTCACCCACAAGTTCCCTGAAGCTGCCTTCAAAGCTTCCAACCAGGAGGAGTAACTTGGCTTTGGCAGAAAAGCAGCAGAGCAACACCTGGAGATCACATCAGGGTATGCACCCAACGTATCAAGGCAGTAGAGGAAAAGCATAACTACAGAAACACACACCACTGATCTAAAGCCAACTACAGGCAAAAGGCCATAAATGATACAAATGCCCAACAAAACAGGAGATCAGTGCAATAAATTATGGCCCATCCTTATAAGGAAAGGCTGGATAGCCATGAAGAACAATAAGATCATCTGTACTGACGTGGAATATTTCCAAGACACACTGTTAACTTAAAAAGCAAGGTGTGGAACCAGATGTACAACATGCAGCTTACGATAAAACAAATGTTTAAGTCTCTGTCACTTTCTAGTAATTGTCCATCTGAAGTGGATTACTCAGTTACCATACGAATACCAATCCTCCTCAGTCTTGTCAGCCAAGAGGACTTCTACTGACCCTCCCGGGAGCCAGCATGCACAAACACAAAGGCTGGAGGGAGCTAAACTAGCAGACACCTCTAAAAGTGGAGGAGAATAAGGCTACCTGTGCACTGCACAGCCTTTAGGACCAATTTGGATTGCTATTTATTCATTTATCATGTGCATGACTTAACTCACACCAAAAAAAGTGAGGCCCTTTCTGCAGAGCAGGAGAAGCAAGCAGAAGCTCTTTTCAAAGGTGCAGAGCAGAAGTTCTAGGTAAAGAGCTCTGTCCCTCTGTAGCTCCGTGCCCTCTGCCCAAGCTGCTAGGTGTTCTGGCTTCACCCTCTTGGCAAATGTTCTCTAAGCACCAAATGGTATAAATGGTCCTGAGGCGGCAAAGGTGGGCCACAAAGAGCTTGCCCCATGGACTTTGTGTTCCAGCCTCAGTTTCCCCACAGTTTGCAGCAACTCTGGCCAACTTGCT
Organism: Dolichotis patagonum; assembly: GCA_004027295.1. NCBI lineage: Eukaryota > Metazoa > Chordata > Mammalia > Rodentia > Caviidae > Dolichotis > Dolichotis patagonum. Next base: position 337,050 of record PVJX010000124.1, read on the forward strand.
GCAAACATTATCTAACTGACAAATCATTGTGAGGAAGCCCTGGCAAACCATGAAGCCTCAGATAAACACTGGCAGGATGAGCCTGGCTGTGTCCTGGGTTGCCACCTCCAGCCCTGGCACACGGTGTGCCTTCCAGAGCCCAGCTGAGAGCCACAGGCACAAGTTCTCACCCAGGAACAACGCCAGCAGTTGCCAAGCAAAATCTCCAGGGTTAAGAAGCCTCAATTTAAGACATCAGGGGCCAGTGCTCCAATCTACCCATCTAGAAGGAAGGCCATGATCATTCCCTACCATGACTGTGGTGGCAACAGCCAGCCAGCATTGCCTCCCTCCAACTTGAACAGAGCCATGCACCCAAGGTGTGGCCTCAGACAGGTCCCAAGCAGTGCTTCCTTGGGGACAAGGTGAAGACCATTCTTTCTACCACCATGTGCTGTGAATACGCCTCCAACACCACCCAGGGGAGAGTCCCACCTGAGCCACAGTGGCCCCTACTCTTCTAAGAGTCTAGAGTTGGTCTAATCAATGTAGTAACCGCTAGCTTCAGGTGGCTACTGAAATTCACTTGTCAATTTATCCAAATAAAATCTATTTTCAAATTCAGTTTATTAGTGGCAACACTCATCTTCTCGGTACACAGTGCCCAGAGAGGCTGACAGCTCCTAGACTTCCCAGTGTGGACCAAGAACTGTCTACCTCCAGGAAGGTTCACTGTACCACACAATCTATTGATCCTTTTAACATCATTCTTCCTTCCAGTTCTAAAAGGAGGAACCAGGCAGCCCTTTGAAGTGGACAGGCCAGGTATCAATCAGTGTCAGTGAGGTTCTAATGTATGCAGAGGTTTAAGAAGCAATCACCATGGATGGGCAAACAAAAAGAGGGAGAACTATCGACCATGAACTTGTTGCCAGGCGGGAATAAGGCTGGCTTCTCTGCAGGGCCACCCATTGGGTCCTTAGGGTTCTATAAATGGGGGATGCGATGTCCTCCTCTACCCTCCCCACTCCTGTATGGTCCTGTCACCTCACCTTCAAGCCCAGTCTGCACAGCTATCCCTCAGTACAGGGAGCTTCTGACTCAAAAGACAGGGAGCGAGGAAACCAAAGATTCTGGGGCAAACAACTCCCAGGAGGCTCAGGAGCTACTGGTCCCCAGGCCACACTCCAGCATCTGTCTCCTCTCTCCACCCATTCCAGATATGCTTATTCTACCACCACTAACCTGTCCTAGCTCCTCACCCTTCATTCTTGTTTTAAATGCGCTGGATTTTGGAAAAAGCCCAAAAACTAGCACATGCTCATTTTTCTAAAGTCAAGTATGTGGAAACACATAATATGAAAAGTGAAAGTCTTCACTCTGATCTTTGACAGGACATCCTTCCAGTCCTTTCTCTGTGCATCTGCAAGTATACAGTGACACAAGCCTGAACAGACTTTTGTATACCTTTGTCCCTCTAGATATAAGGGAAACTGGTTCTAGGAACCCTGCAGATGCCAGGCTCAGCAGATGCTCAAAGTCCCTGATATAATACGGAACAGTGTTTGCATACAACCTACACACACACTGTTGTACACTTTAAATCATCTCTGGATGATGTGTAATACCTAACAGGATACAAATACTATGTAAATAGTTGTTACATTGTGTTGGTGAGGAAATGACAAGAAAAAGGAGCACACATTCAACTTTTCTTTTTTAGTATTTTCAGTTAGAGCTGATTGACTCTGCAGATGTGAAACTCACAGACACAGAACTGACTTTACTCACGGAACAGGCATCCAGAGAACCAACTATGCGTGGAGCAGGCTCACAGTCTCCTCACAGTTATGTCCTTCCTTTGTTTATTTGGCAGCTTTTCCTGGTTCTCTTTCTGCCAGCACATGAGACTCCAACTCATCTTGCTTTTACCAGGAGCAGGAACCCATGAAATGACCACACCACTACTTATGAACCTGTCTGCTCGTGATGGGCATTTGAGTTGCCACCAATCTGTCTTCCAATAACACAGCCATGAATGTTCTTAAAATCATGTGTTTCTGCTGACATGCAAATATTTCTCAGTCCTTGCCTGACCCACTGTCATCTTGCCTCTGCTGTCACCTCAACAAGATCGCTCCTGTCAAATCAAACCATGACCACACTCCAGTGTGGACCAATGGGCACCTTTCCTTTCAGTCTTTTTTTTTTTTTTTTTATCTCTGCTTCTCAGCAGCAACTCTCTAAACCACATTCTCTGTTGATTGCTCCAAATGAATCCCACACCCCAGTATTTACACCCTGTGTAACTCCTTCACCTAAATGAGGACTGGACTTGTGACTTGCTCTTAAGAGAATACAGTGGCCTAAACCTTCAGAAGGCCTGGAAGTTGCTTTTTTGCACTCTCAAGGATGCAACCACCATGAGATTCTGACCATCTGAGATAATCAAGACACAAGGGAGCCCAAGTTAGGCGTAAGTGAAGCCACCTGTCCCAGACACATCATCCAGTATGGCTACTGCAGACAGACCACTTCAGCTAGGCCAACAGAGCCACAGAGGAGTCATCCTGCCACACTCTGCCCAAACTGCATTACCTTGGAAAATCACAAACTGACTCAGTCATTACATTTTGGACTTTTCATTCATCGAACAGAAATAAAGCCCTAGGAAAATCTTCCTTGGTGGGGAAAAAAATTAATAAGCCAAATGGCTCTAAAGCCAAGAAAGAAAATAAAGGCACAGAGAAGTTAGGGAATTTGCCCAAGGTCACACAACTAATGAGAAGTAGAGGTAGGGCTTGAAATTGGACATTTCATCTCATAGCCTGTACTCACAGTGGGTAACTGCTTCCCACTGTGGCTAGGCCTGGGTACCTCAGCACCCCGTGAGGGCTCCCCATTCTGCTCACCCTCTGGGAGCTCTGGATGTCTTCCCACTTAACTATCTACTAGTGAACAAACACCATGATCTGAAGTAAGAATTATATTTTATAGTGACCTTCTGTCTATATGGTGTTGGTATAAATATGTGTGTGTGTTTCTAGTAATACAAAAAGTAACACAAAACAATATTCATTCTCACTCTATGTGAGATTATTATCACACTTTTATTCTTTTCTTTCTCATTTTTCCTGGTCACTAAATTGAGTTAGTGAGCTGTAGTCACCTACAAGTCAAGTGTCCTTGGGCAAGGAGGTAGGCTTCTTTAATGTGTCAGTTTACCCATAGATAAAACGTGCCTAACAGCAACACCTACTTCATCAGTGTGCTGTGAAGCCTGAGTGTGTGGCATGGGCAGGCACTCAGCAAAGAGCACCTCCTTCTGAGCCCCATGGGCTGTGCGCACAGTAGTTAAAGACACACCAGCCTGCAGTCACAAAACAGCAGGACAGGAGGCCCATGCCAAGAACTGACTGAATCAGTGTACTCCTCTGACTTCCCAGGACAGGGGAGTGCGAAGAGAAAGCCCCCAGCACTCTCTGAGGAGGCACTCTTTTCTTGGCTTGTAGGAGTTTTCTTAAATCATTCTTTTGCTTTTTCAGTCTATCTAGACCCCTAGAAGGGTAAAACAACAAAGACAAGGTCAAAAACTACCCTATTACATAGGAAGACAGGCACAGAGTAGGCATGGTGGCCCTCAGCAATGCCCCAAAACTACTTAGTGGGGGTGCTGCAAGCAGAGGCCTCTGCAGGGGCCCCAGTCCTTGCAGGCTTCTGAACTAGAAAAATATCCTCAGCAGGAGTCCATCTGGGAGGCTGTAGCCTAGCCCAGCTGTCACCTGAGGGGACACAGGCCTATCTTGCTAACAAGGGTCCTTTATGCAACTGCCTCACCCTCACTGGGCCCCCAGTTCCATACTCAAGGCTCAGGTAACCCAAGTGCAGCCAGCCAATCAGCTCCAGGATGACACTCTTTCTGGGCACTGAAGTCTTCCCCCTACTTTGCCCACCTGGCCAGAAAGAAGAGAAACTGGAGTCACAAAAGGTTTGCAGCAGTAGACATAGGTTTCTCCATGGGTTACAACACAGAGCAGCTCCACCCACCCCAAAAGGCACTGCCCCTCCCTCTGCCAGATCTCAGATTCCCGCCTTGACATCTCAGAGGCAGAGTCTGGTCCTGAATCAGACACCAGAGATGGAGCAGGGACTCTGTGTACCAGTCATGCATGCCCCTGGCCTTTGCACTTCCCACAGCCTGGGTCGGGAAGGCTCTCACCAAACCCTTTATTGGCTGGCCATCTCCTACTTATTCTTTGGATCTGAATAACTTCAACATCACTCCCCAGTCCAAAGTAGAATCTCCTCCAATCTCCACTACCCTTGTTGTTTTCCTGCATTATACTTGGCACAGTGGTCACACACTCAGCACACATTGGGCAATCACTAGAAAACAACATCAGAAAGCTGCAAGGAGAGGGACAAGATCTGCTTTATTTTCCAATTTGCAGAAATGAGCTTAGTTTACCCTTAGCGCAACTCCCCAGGGTAGGGACTATCACTATATCCATTCCACAGATGGGAAGACTGAGGATCCAAGAAGAACTATTACTTGGCCCAAGGTGAAGAGCACCTGAGGCTTGGACTCCGACAGTTGGACTCTGCCAGCTCCATCACACTTCTGGTACCGTTTCTAGGTACCTGCTAGCCCAAAGCTTGTCTTTACCATATTTACCCCACCTGCCCTCCCACACAGTTCTCCAGCCCAACTGAAATTCTCTGTCACAGCTCCATAGCACTGAGCCTCAGCTAGTGCTGTACCCTCTGTCCTGGGTCAGCCTGGATCCAGCACACCTGGCTGGAAGGTGAGCCCATCTCCTCATCTATACGATGGAAAGCAGTCCAGGAGGCAGTGCATGGATTCAATGAGAGAACACAGGTACAGCATCACACACAATGCCAGACTGTGTTGTACTCCCCCGTGTCTCTCACTGTCACTCACACACGGATACCCGTCACTACCACCACCACCAAAACACTAAGGTCTCAATCAGCAATTGCAAGCCCCTAGGGTACTATGGTCCTAATTGGCTGACAATTTTTTAAATTACGAAGGCTTTGCATAAAAATCCAGATGCCTATCAGCAACAGTCAGCTGGGGCTGGGTGGCCCTGAGCCCTTGAAGCAGGGTACATATTCCCAAGGCACTCCAGGTCCCATGCCTGTCAGCATCTTGCTGTGTCTTGCTGTATGCATGACATGATCTCTCTGGTTTCATGATCTCCACTGATTTCAGTCTTACCAATGCTCAAAGCTCCACACATGTGCCATCTCCTTCCAAAATCCCCTCCTCCCACAATCTCCACAGCCCTGTGCCTGCCTTGTGGTTGAACACCTCCAATAGCTACCTTGCACTGAGCACTTACTATGTGCCAGGGAGTTACAATTGTTTCCCAATGGGACGCCTCACAACCACCATAGGCGGAAGGTAACATTATTATCCTCACTATCTAGATGTAGAAACTGAGGCCCAGAGATGATTCGTCTATTGCCATCTGTGCCTTCATCGTTTCCTTCCCCTTCTCTGAGCCACTCTGTGCCCCAGGAAGCCAACCTCAGAACACCAAATCCCAGGGGCTTCCTGCCTGTCAACTTCTGCAGTCAGCCAAGAAGGGGTCCAGGAAAGAACCTAGAGGGTGGGGAAGAGAGAGGTGAGGTGTTTTTCCTCACCCATCACCACTGCAGCACCACAGCTCCAACTCTGGTTAATCCTCAATACATAAGGGCTCTGTCTGGCCACCCCAGCCCTGTGCCTCTGCTGTAGCTCCCGCAAGGATTCCTTCCTCCCAGCCCTTCTTCCCTGGGATAGGTAACTGCTTGCCACTGTGGCTGGGCCTGGATACCTCAACACCACGTGAGGGCTCCCTATCCTGTTCACACTCTGGGAGCTTCAGAGTTTTCTCATTTAACCATCTACTAGTTTGTTGTAACAAGTGAGTTGTACGGTGCTTCCATTTCCAGCTGGACCCCTGGCAGACACAGAGGTCTGTCAGTGTCTGAGGTCCCACAGTTAGAAGATGGAGCAGCTAGGACTGGAACCCAGGATGCTGGCCTCCGCAGGCCCTGCTCGTTAACCTCATATCCACTTCTATTTCTCCTGGTCCCCTGCCCGCCTAAAGCCTCCTCAAGGGTCCTTGGATGACACTCAGAGAAACAAGCATTCTGCCCTAGCCAGTGCAGACTTCCGGAGTCTCACTGGGCCTAGAGAATATAGTCTGTCGCTGATGCCTCTTTATCCTCCAAAGCATTTTTACAACCCAGAGCCCATCTCCATCTTCCCTCTCCCTTATGAAAAGTCACACAGGGCCTTTCACACAGACCCACCACTTATCTCCCCTCTGGAAGAAGCCCAAGGCCCAAAACATAACTAGGAAGGCTGCCAGGCCCATGCCTAGACCTCAGTCAGGATCTCAAATGAACTTCCCTCACTGCTACAGGCCTTTTCCTCCCACTGCTGATCCATGTACCAAACATGGACATGGCCATAACATACCCCCCCTTCCTCCAACCTCCGACTTACCTCTGGGTTTCAGCTTACATCGCATTTCCCCCAAGACCACCTTTGACCCTTCCCCTACCCCTTCACCATTTGGTGCTCTCTGATCTAGACCGTGTGTCCCTCAACCTTCTCACTAACATTGTCTTCATTGCTCAGTGTCTATCTTCCCAAACCACGAGCCAATCTAATAAACAAACATACACACAGAGATCCAAAGCAAAACATTTACATATCAAATACAGCCACATTTTAAAAGAGCACAGTGATGCCTCGGTATCCACAGGGGACTGGTTTCAGGACCCCCTGTGGATACCAAAATTCACAAATGACAAGTCCCTTCTATAACAAGTTTCAGCATTTGCATATAACCTACAAGCATCCCCCTATAGCCTTTCAATTATCTCTACATTACTTATCATTCATAAAACAATTAAGCGTTACGTAACTAGTTGTTGAACTATATAATCTAGGGCGCAATGACAAGAAAAAGTCTGTGCATGCTCAGTACAGACTTTTTTAAAATATTTTCAATTTTTGCTTGGTTGAACTGTTAGATATGCATTATGGATGACCAGCCTTATAATCTATCATTGCAAAAAGATATTTACTTTAGGAATGCAAAGAAATTGAAAACTAGGTAATCTAGCAATGAAAACCATGCATACAAATTATATATCATAACAGCACAGAATGATTGAGTCCATCAACAGCCCTATAGCATTTGATAAAATTCACTAATTATTCCTATTTTATAATTCTTAGCAAGCCAGTCATGGAAGCAAGTTTTTCTTAACCACACAAACAACGCACGTGATACTTAATCATTTTTTTTGAGACAGGGCCTCACTATGCACTTCAGGCTGGACTTGAACTCACTTTGTAACCCAGGCTGGCCTTGAACTCACAATGATCCTACTGCCTCTGCCTCCTGAGTGCTGGGATGACAGGTATGCACCACCAAGCCTGGCCTTAATCACTATTAAACAGAGTATATAGGAGACTCGAACCAATGCAATAAGAGAAGAAAAGCAGACGAGAGGCAATGACAAGAGTTTAGTCCCACTCACACTAAATTCCATGATGTAAGAACGATGTCCTATTCCTCACAGTTTCCATAATACCGTAAGCACAGTGCTTGGCATAATGAAGGTAGTTAAACATTTGTAGTGTGAAGAACCATACAAATGATGTCCAGTGGCTCAAAAATCACCCAGTACATTTTTGTAGGAGCATATCACTACTTAAATTGTACAATTTATTTTTAAAAAATATTTATCTCTTCCTACGAGATTGTAAGTCCCATGAAAACAAAGCTCGTGCTCTCTGCTCAGAATAAACATATCCCTGGCATCAGTGAGCACTCAACATGTGTTGCAGCTGCCTGAAGGTCTGCATAAATGCACTCCATGGACAGGGGCTGAAGCAGAATCATTCCAACCTGCCTCTCAGCTGCAGAATCCTCTGTGCAGATGTAGGAGGGTCCCTTCAGCTGACGTCACCCTACTAGGCCCTCAAAAGGCATCAGTCACATGCAAAGCCCCGCACACCCACCACAGTCCACGTAGCTCTGCGAGCAAGGAATGCAAAGCCCAAACTGACTTCTTAAAGTCCTCAAAATACACACCCAGGACCCGCCTAGGCAGGTGGGCAGAGCTTATGCATGCCGCCGCTGAGGCCGAGGGTGACTTCAGCAGAGGGACTCGAGGCTTTCCTCCCCAAGCCCCGTGACTGGTGCCCACAGGGATAAACAGCTCCTCCGCTTCCCGGGAAGCTATCAAAGAATTACTTATGTCTCTGGAGTGTGTATTTAGAAAAGGCCCCCACCCCACCTGGGCTTGGCAGGGATGGCGACATCCTTGGGCCACCCTTCGGGGAGTGCGCGGGCCTTTGGTCCAGCCCCTGAAGGAAACCGGCCATTCTTCATGCAGAGTCTGAAGCCATAAAGAAGCAGGCAGCAGCCCAGAATAAACGGAGCGCGGTGACATCAAAGCCCTCCTTCCAGATTCAACAACTGAGGCCTTCAGCTCTCTCTGGCATTTCTTCCAGGATATTCTGGGCTTCTGCCTCAGTTTTCCCTCAGATAGAATGGCAGAGACTTTGTAAGAGTGAATTTTTTCCTTCCTTGGCAGGAGGGATAGAGAAGGAAAAAGAATGTCTGGGAGAAACCAGAGTTGAAAAGGACTGATGAGACAGACAGACAGACAGACAGACACAGAGATCAGGGAGGTAGTAGCAGAAGTGCCTGTCTTGGAATCCAAGAAGTGATCTAAAAATTCCATGTATCTAAACCAAAGTGACTGTGAATCCATGACAGTTGAATGAGGCTGCAGGAACCCTGGGCTAAGAGGATTCTGGGCTCCCTGGCTCACCTGTGTCACTACACTGTCCCCCAGACTGAAGGGTCACTTCGTATGTCCCTTTTTCTGGGTGTGGTAAGCCCAGGCAAGGAAACCCCTTCCCTCAGTCACACGTGCTCTGCAGGTCCAGGGTAGGATGCGTTGGTTCCCTCTGGGCTCAGTTGTTACTACCTCTTGCCCCTGGCTGTTGAGGTGCCTTCCTCTGTCAGCAGCCAGTCTCAACCCTCCATCCCCCATGCTCGCCACAGCTGAGCTTCTGGCCCTACAGCTGACTTCTTCTGACACAACTACAGGGACTACTAGGCCATTCAAGCAGCTGGAATGATGTCCCCAGTCAATACTGTTAACCAGCTCCATGGAGTATGCTGGCGGCTGGATCTGCTTCCAACCCACACACCTGTGCAGAGGGCAGGTAACTCAGAGCTGTCCACAGGCAGAGCTTTCCAGGAAGAGAAGCACAAGGAATGATTTCCACCCAGCCCAATCCCACACAGAAGCCTCCCAACAAACCCACCCATCCCTCTTCCAAGATCAGCGGTGAGCATGGTCCTCACTCCTCCCACGCTGCCTGCCCAGAGCATCATTTCTAAGCAAATGTCTCTGCACTCGCTGCTTCTTGGTGCCTTGATGCCCTTCATTCCTTATGCTGCCTACCCTCTACTATATCCCCAGTGCCTGGCAGTTAGGGAACTATTATTGAGAATGAGTTGTCATTCATTATTAATTAGTAATTCCCTAGTTAATCAATTAAGCTGAATGCCAAAAAGAAAAAAAAAGGCCTATTCTACTCTTCCACTCAGGATAGAGGCATCTCAGATGGAACTGGGAAGCAGGAATAAAGAGGAGAAGCCAATTAGGGAAAAAAGGCAGAGACAGTGACTTAATCTAATTTCTGTTATTCCTTGCTTACTTCATACATTCAATATATGGTAAGTGCCTACTATGTGTCTTGGGGATACCACAGGTGGCTCATTCTTTTCCACCTCACCTTCTCTTCCTACTTTTGACCCTCCCATACACACATGAAGGGAAGAACATCCCTACATGCTAAGTCCTCACAGGGCACACAGTGGATGCCTCCTGGAGTTGATTTTCCTTGGGTTTCTGACAAAACATGTATGCACGAGGGTATTCCTGACTTCTGGGGACCAACACACATATGTGGCCTGGCTCAGGGGCTCCAGCCTAGAAGAGAAAAAGACAAAGGAGTCCTTGAATCCTCTACTGGCACCTACACTGCAAAGATACATCACAGCACCATCACCAGCCTGAGGGACCCAGACCTGTAAGAAGCCAGCAGCCCACTGGCACTTGAACCAGCTCGGCCTTCCAAGCCTCTCCTCTCCATTCCCCAGGGTAAAGGAAAGCAAAGTTGGGTTTCAAAGCTGCCCTTGGGTGCTCGTGGCAGAGAAGACCTCTGCCCAACTCCTCCACACTATGTCTTCCACCGGCCACGGAGCAAATCATCTTTTAATTCTGAAACACCAAGTACTTAATTTATGTTCTACCTCAAATGTCAAGTCCACCTCCCGGCACATAGCTTTGAAACCACGTAAGGAGGCCTAACACTTTCCATATGGTGAAGACATGGGGCCTTTTAATTGTGCCAAGTGGTATCATTCAAGGGTAATTCCCCTGGAATTCAGCATTCGGGCAGCAGCTGGGCCAGCCTCCAATCTCATCACCCAGTCCCGCACATCCCCATGGGTTCTCATCAAGCCTGCACCTTCCTAATCTTCCCTAAATATCAAAATGTGCTAGGTGCCCCCTAATCAAATTACCAAACCGCCTGGCAGCCGCCTTTGATCTAGAGACAGGCTGGGCTGGCCTGCAGTTCATAGTGTATTTCTACAGGCAGCTCTGCTGTAAAAGAACAAAAGGGTCAAAGGGTGTGGGGCGGGGGCAGTGCTTTAAACCTGGTTGTGCATATCCACACATGCAGATATACACACACTGTATGAGCATGTGCAGAGGCACAGAAGTTCTGCATTACCATATTGGCCTGTCCGGCACCTGAGTTCATCCTGTCAGTCTATCATCTGTTAAACCAGCGTGATGGCACACTCCTATAATCTCAGCACTTGGGAGGCTGAGGCAGGTGGACCGCTGTAAGTTCAAAACCAACCTGGGCTACAAAGTGAGCCCAAGGCCATCCTGAAATGCATAGCATGACCCTGTCTCAAAAAAAAGAAATCATCTGTTAAAATTTTGTATTCACCCATTGTATTTTCCAAACCCAATATTTCCAATTGGCTTTCTCTTCCAAAAAAGTGTCTGTTGCTGGTGTATGTTTCCAACATACTCCATTATATCTTTGAGGTGATTATGCTTATTTCACTTTTTCTGTGTACCACATGCTTCTCTGGCTTGTGCATGTCTCAGTCTATTGTTCTTCTTTCAGAATTCTTACACACTCCCCATTTCCCGTTAATTTTCTCCTGTGAGCTCACGTGTCCTCGGACTTCATTACGCAGTCATGGAAGGGGCAAAAGTGCAGGCCTTAGCCTGGGTGCCTCCAAGTAAGGGGGACAGGTAGAGATAGACAGCTATGGTTTCATAACCCCTTTTTACGCACCTCCATCTCCATTCAGGATCTTTTTGAAAAGTTATCTGTTATAACTCTGTTAGGAATGTGACTAATAACACATCCATTTTTCAGAAGAGCTAATTAAGGTACACAAAGCCAAAGTGGCTTGCACAGGGTGACAAGCCACTACAACCAAGCCTGATTTCAAAGATTTCTATAGTTAGGAGGGCAGGATTACATCAGTGGCAGTATGGTTACCCTCTCACACCCCAGGACCTTGCATTCAATGAGAACCCATCCTGAACATTCATAGAGCTCCTCAGACCCACAGGGGAAGGGGACAGAACAGCGGCCCCTCCCACTTTTGCTTGCATCACCACAGCTCATCTCCACATGCCCACCAGCTAGCTGGTGCCTCCCCCCAGGAGTGAAGGCACACCCGCCCAAACCACATTCTGGTACAGAGCTTCACCACACACGACTTCCGCTCTCCTAGAAAGTGCTCCAGGAAGGAAGAGAATCTCAGTCCACACCAGCTGGCAGGCAACTCCAGAGGGTTATGGGGAGATTAAGATAATGTAAGCAAAGTGCTTGACATACACAGGCACTTAATAAATAGTAGCTGTCACTGTAATAGTAATAATGTTAGTTGGATAAGCCATTAATGTGTCCCCAACCACTTGGTGACAGGCCAGGTGGAGTAGACACAGAGGCCATCTCGGAAACAGGCTAGAGCTGGCTGGAGGACACTGCTGGCCCTGGAAGCCAACAGACTTTGGAGCCCACACCCTCCTACATGCTGATGATATCACAGCAGAACCTGCCAACCACCCCTCCGGTGTCGGCAACACTCAGGAAACGAAACAGGGCTGAAGAGAGTCCTCCATTGTCCCTAGGTGTCCCCACATTTGGACACCCAGTCTCACATTTACAGTGCTGACCACTTGTACTCAGTATTTTTCTCTGAATCAACTTTACATTATTTGTTTTAACTTGGCTTCATCCTAAGCAACCACATCTATGAAATCATAGGTTTGACTGCTTATCTTTTTCTGATTAAAAAAATAGGTAGCTATTAAGATTAAAAATATTCCTCCAGGCACCACCTAAAAATGCCTCCCAGGCTCCCTACAGGGCTGCCCCACACCTTGGGCTCACCATGACCATCTCCCAGGGTAGCCTCGCCTTCCCTACCTCTGCAGGCTCTGGAGCTGAGCCATCTGGACCAAGGCAGGTGAGAAGCCAGGCATTCAGGCCCAGCCATTAAGAATAACTCCCAAGGAGGCAGAGATCCCCGCCTCCTTAATGTCTTTGATGGCTGGGCCCACCCTCCAGTCACCCGACACATGTCATGCCGATGGCTCTATGCCTCACATCTTCAAAAGTACTTTGAACAAATATTAATGACCCCTCAGTGCTTCTCTGAGAGAGGGGGTGAGGGAGGAGGGGGACAAGCACCATCCCATGCTGTCCTCAGCTGAAGGAAGAAACCAGGCAACAAAATTCCATGACTTCACCAAAGCCACAGACTTAAGCTGGGGCCCCCTCCCCACCCTCCCTCATTTCCCCCAATGGCAACTTTTACTGGCTTGCATTCCTCTTGCTGGGAACACTACTATTTAATTAAAAACGACAGACTTTTGTTTTCCTCTCCTTCTTTCCTCCCTCCACCCCGTCCTCTCAGACTGGATGCCAAGGAGACCCACCAAAAACATGCGGGTAACATTTGTTATGGCTTTGAAGATAAAAGTCAATTGAAGTAAGCCCTTGCTGTATTTCAAGTTTCCCCTCTAGCATGGAGCAAAAGCTGCCTGGCAGTTTAGGAAAGAGAAAATAAAAAAAAAAGGAGGGACTGCAAATAAATGTCATTCTGCAGGAATACTTTGTAAAAATAAACAGGCTAAAAAACCCAAAACTTGATTAATGGAAATCCACTCAGTTGGCCTCTTTCTTGAGCTACAAATGCATTTGTTCATATGGCTAAACTGGATCATTTTCACTGGCCTTTAAATAAATAAGTAGATGAAAAACTAGAGATGGTGGGGGAAGAAAGAGAAGTTTGTAGTTCTGTTGTTAATGGGCTGGACTGCAATGATCCCCACCCACCAAGGTTTGACCTTCAGTGGCGGCTAGCAGCTCCAATTCCAACCCAAGCAAGAGAAAACTGGAGAAGAGAAAGCCCCCAGCCAGGACATGGAGGAGGAGGAGGAGGGGAGAAAGAAGAGGAGAAGGAAGAGAATGAGGAGGAGGAAGAGGAAGAGGAAGAGGAAGAGGCAGGGAAGGAAGAGGACGAAGGGGAGAGGGGCACTTCTTCAGGATACAGAAGATACTGCACCAGTGGACAAGCCCACCCCTGAGCACAGGCCCTAGCTGCCAGGACCCACCACCCAAACCCACACACATCTAAGTCTCCACCGTGCTCTCCTCAACCATGGCAAGACCAGAGAACTAACTGGACCTGAGACTCAGTCTCTTCCCCTCTAAGTTAAAAAAAAAAAAATTAAATGTCACATCAAAAAGTTGATTCATCCTTTGATCCTCAACTTGCGAGAGTTCCACGCAGACCATCTGAAAGCCCTGTGCAGAGCTGTGGAGCTCATCGGACATCTGTGAACACCAGTCCCAGGCCAGGAGCTGGGGCTGCACTCTCTCATTCCCTTGTCACACTCACTGCTCCTCCAGGAACAACTCCAACCTTAGGAAGCTGCTGGCTAAAGGCACAGGCTCACACCTGGGCTATGGTAGACCTAGGCCTTTTCTCTCCTGGGAACCATGCTAAAAACACTGCTGGGTCTCTGTGGCTCCTCACTCTCTACTGATGGCAGATGGCACTGATGAAAGTCCCAGACACTCACACACTGGGATGGGGGGGTGGTCGCAAGATCCACCAAGACACCCCTATGGCCTCCCCTGTCTCCCTAGAACCAGTAACTCCAATTCCTCCCTGCCCTTGAGGAGGGGGCGTTGACTGCTGGCCACAGAAACTAGGTGGAAGTCAGAGCAGGCCCCCAAATCCCATCAATCCTTCCCCATCAACTGGACCTGTGGCACCTCCTCACCTAGGACATTCTCCCCAAGCAGCCCTCTGCCCCCAACTGGATAGGAGACAGGTGTCTGCCTGACCTCCCAGGTTCCCCAAAGCAGAAGGGTACAGGGTCATGCTGGAGGGGACAGGGCAGCTGAGAAGGACTTTTGGACCTAGGTGCTGTGTTAAGAGGGTGCTAAAAGTTGAGATGTGGAGACCTATCTCTGAGGCGGAAAGGGGTGAGCGGTGGGACAGGATGGGGACCGTACCCGGGTGCCTCGACCAACGGTGCCTGCCAACCGCAGCTGCCGGGGTCCCGAGAGGCCGCTGGGGCAGCGCTGCCTCCCGATCCACTCTTCGATGCCTTTCCGAGCCCAGGCAGCGCTCACCGCGAAGCTGTCACCTGGGGCAGGATGACAAGAGGCCCCTGAGTATATGGCCTCCTGCCAGTCTGCATGAGGAAAGTTACCCCAAGGGAGGAAAGGAGTGGGCGCGGCAGAGAACCCAGCAAAGGTACTCAGAGGTCCACGGGGTTCAAGAGCTGGGGTAACTCCAAGAGAGCGGGTCCTCGGGAGAGAGGAGTCACTGAAACCTCAAGCGGACGGATCAAAAGAGGGGAGGAGGGTCCGGGGACCAGAAGAGGAAACACGGGAGGCTCCAACTGCGGAAAAGAGGGCTGAGGTCAGGAGAAGGGGCGCCATGGGCTCGGGAACCCATATCCCGGGAGAAGGGGCTAGGACCAGATAAAGGGGTGCAAGACCTTGGGGTAAGGGACTTGGGGGTGTGAAGAGTGGACGCAGAGGCGGGGACTCCGGAGGGGGAGGGGGTTAGGGTCAGACGGGGGAGCGCAGGACCCGGGGAGGGGTAGGAGGCACGCAGGGAGGGCGAGAACCGCTCCGGCAGCGGGCTAGGGGGTCTGGTCGCGGGATTTGGGTTTGGGGTGGTGCTGGTGGCTAATCCCTGGGGGCTGGGCCCTGCGACTGCCGCCAGGGTGCCTCCCCATCCTTCCCCAATGGCCCCGCGCGCCCCTACCTTCCGGGCTCTCCCTGCGCTTGCACACGGCGGCTGCAGGCACATCGCGCGCGGCGGCGGCGGCGGGAGCCGGAAAGAAAGGAGAGGGAGAGAGTTAGCGACGCGGTGCGAGGACGCGGGGCCAGGGTCGCGGCGCGCGCAGCGGGGGCACTGACCCGGCTTGGAGTGAAGTTTCCCCATGCTGGGGGCGCGGCGGGCGCGGACGCCCCTAAGCCATGCGCCCGGCCCGCGGGCCCTGCGCCTCGCCTCGCTCTCCTCCTCCAGGAGCAGCCCGGGAACCGAGAAACCCCGAGGTGGCGCCGGGACGCGCTCCTGCCGCCGTCGCCGCGGCCCGACTGACGCCCGGGCGCGCCGAGCCCCCTGCCCGCCGCCGCGGCCCCGCGCCTCCCCGCGCGCCCATTGGCCGGGCGCGGCGCATCAAAGGCGAGGCGGGCCGCAGCGGGGGCGGGGGCGGGGCCTGCTCGGGGGCGGGGCCCTAGTCTGGGCGGGGCTGAATCCGGGGCGGGGCCTGCGGCGGGGGGCGGGATTTGGCGCTGTGCGGGAGGGGCCCGCAAGGCTCCCAGCAGCGATCCGCCTCTCCCGCCCGGGTTTGGGAACCGGGTGCCGAGGCTCGGGCCAGCAGAACAACCGCTCTCTTCCTTAATAGTGCGGTGCCTCCCCTCCTCTGTATTTCCGCTAAGCGGGCAGAAAAGGATTCAGCTTCTCCAATTTACAGGTGGGGAAACTGAGGTAAGGCGAGGCGCCCACAGCGGCTCTAGTGCAAACGTCTACTGCGCTCCTGCAGTGGCGCCTCTTAGCAGTCTTCCCACGACCTGCCTCCTGCAGAAAGTGTTCGTTTACTTCCCGCCCTTGTCCCTCCTCCGACCCGCTAGTGTTTTATTAGTCCTGGAGAACCCCCCCACACACACCGCATCTCGGGCCATTGTGGGTCCAGCCCGCTCCTGCAGGCGACAAGTGTCCTGAAGCCCCGAGTTGTCAGCGGATCGCTCAGATCTCCTCGTCCAGGGGCCGGTGGGTGCCCGCCTGGGGTCGGGGCAAGCTGCCAAGCTGCGCGGCCCGGAAGGGGGTAACCGCTGGGTCTTTGATCTTTCTTGGTTTCCGCTCCCCGCTGCAGTTCTCCAGACCCAAGTGCTTGTTTGTTTTGTCTGGGGAGGTCTCTGCGGAGAGGAGGGCGACATCAAGGGGTTCCACCCCACCTTTGTGGTTCTCGGAGAGAATGCGTGCTCTGCTGGGGACACCTTGGGCCTGCGTTAAGCTCCCCCTGGTATCAGGCAGTCTGGGCGTGGGAAAAAAAAACAAAAAGCAAAACAAAACAAAAAACACCCGAGCTCAGTGAACAGAACAGCTCTGCCCTCTGGGCTGAATGTTCTGCGTGAGCCTTAGTTTCATGTTCTGTAAAATGGAGACACCATTCTGCCTTTTTTTTTTTTTTTTGCCTGTCCCTAGAGCTCCATTGTCCAATAGAAAAATCATGTGTCCACATATAATTTTAGATTTTCTAATAGCCACATTTTTAAAGTAAAAAGAAATAGGTGAAATTAATACTAACATTTTGTTTGACCCAATATGTCAAAACAGTAATCTTTAAACATATAAAATGTCATATTTTGTTTTGCACTCTTTGAAAGCCAAGCGCATGTTTTACACTCAAAATGCATCTCAGCCGAGACCAGGCACATTGTAAGAGATCTTTATCATGTAGCAAGTGGCTACTATAATGGCAGCACAGCGCTGAGCATCCACATGCCTCATCCTGTAATCCCAGAACTTGGGAATGCTAAGGCAAGAGGATCACAGGTTCAAACCCAGCCTGGAGCAGTTAGCAAGATTTAATACCAAAAAAGAAAAAAATGAAAAGACACAGAGGACAGTGTGGCCCCACAGAACCATAAGTGCCTCTATCCTGTAGTGTCCTCCATTCACAGTCCAAGTTTGCCACCCCCATCCCTGCTCCACCATTTCAACCCCAACGCCCCCACCTCAATCCTGTTTGGAGGAAAGGAAGGCTATTCTTACAAGTAGGTACTTCAATGAAGGCCACATCAGCAGGTCTTCATCCAGCGCTTACTCTATGCCTGTCATTGTTCTGTTTGTACAGCCTTCATGACACCCTCTGATGCAGACTCAAAGAAAAAACTACTAGGCAGGGAGAGGTGAGGTCACTTGCCCAAGGTCACACAGCTAGTCAGTAAGCCAGTTAGGACCTGAACCCAAGTCTGCTGGTTGTATTGTTCATGCTCATCTTCCTTATAGCAGGCTGCCCCAACACGTTGCAAACCTAATATCCCACCAGTACAGAGAAAACCCATCCAGAAATACACACTAAGTGCCGCGTAGTAAGCATTGTCTTAGGCATTTAAAATACTTACCAGAGAGCAAAATGGACAATTGCCACTCTCATAATCACCCTTGTTTTCCACTAAATAGAAGATAGGCATGAACAATCACTATAATGAATGGGTTAATATAATGTGGCAACTTTGCTCTGCAGGAGACATTTGGCAATGTCTGGGGGGCAGTCTCACACTAGAATGCAGGAGACAGCCTCCCTGTCCTCAATAAGGTCATCTAGCCCCAAATGCCAGAATACGTGGGCTGGAAGACATTGAAAGAACAGAGCAGAACAATGGGGCAGACAGCACCTGGTAGGGTCTTGAGTCCTTGAATCTGGACCCTCTCAAATGGAAATGGAATGCGCTCGGAGTTGCTACCTTTCTCACTCCTACCCCCAACCATGCCCGAGTACACCAAATCAAAGCACTACTCCAAGCGTTCTTTCTCACAGTGCTTAGCAAGTTGGTTTACTTCCTTAAACCGGTCATGGCTTTCTCCTTTCATGAGAAAACAGTATCCCTCTCTCCCCCTTAGGAATTTCTTTTTACAGTTCAAAAAGAGATAAAAGCAAGAACTAAAACTCTGCAAGTTACCAGCTCAAGTCTTAAGGGAAGTAAATCCCAAATGTCCAAACAGCGTGGTCCCCTCCACCTTGGACATGGTGCTTCCCAGCCTGCCAGGCGCCTGAGATCTTGCTGCTCTTAGGATATGACACCCCCACACGTGGCCCCTGGGTGGGAATCCACAGCGGTGGGCTGTGTAGGAGGCATTAGGCTGTCCAGACTCTGAGGAGGGACTCTCTGGAAACCACCAGTGTGCGTAGTCCAGCTGGGGCAGCTATTCCACCTCAAGGACTGCCAGCCCCACGACTCACTGTCTTTTTATGTGTTTTAATAATTTATCTGGCCCATTTCTTGGGCTGTATACTTACTGTGACACATCTTTTTCTTTGAAGATTTCCCATCCTTTGGGGGAGGAGAATGAGAGAGGAAGGCAAGGGAGAGATAAGAGAGAGAGATTATAACAAACGCGTTGCATGGGGCTAGAGATTTAGCAAGGCTGGTTTAGGTGAAATCTGTCAAACATAGAGCTGGGAAAAATTTTTTTTGAACCACATCACCCTGGTTGGCTGTCCCCACCCCAAGCCAAGCCATCTGATCTGACTCCCTTTAAACACTACTTTCTAGAGGAAGCCTTCTTTGGCTCTTTTCTGCTGTCAGTAGCGAGTCATCCCTGGCTCTCCTGCACACACTTGGCACTCTTTGTTTTTAAATGAGGAGACAGTCTTCCTCCTGGAGACCCCCTCCTTGAGGCTGGGGTCTTTCCTGCCTCACGTCTCCAGATTCAGTGCCCAACACAGCACAGCACATCACAAAGGTCTGTGCAGAAGGAGAGTAACTCCCTGGACAGTGTTGTGCTCACTAAGGTGGTAGATCCCAGGAAGGCTGAGGCAGAAGGATGGTAAATTCAAGCCCAGCTTGCCTATGTAATGAGACCCTGTCTCAAAAAAAAATTTTTTTTTTAGTGACTTGGGGTACAGCTCTTTGTGTAAGCCCTGGGATCATTTCCCAGTACAGGGAGAGAAAAAGAAAGCACAAAGGAAAACCTAATTCCTGAGTCTCCAGTGCTTCCTCATAGGTCTCTGGAGTTGCTTCATTTCACAGGCATTGCTAAGGAGTCTGGAACCCAGTTTGGGTGAGGAGAAGAGGGTTAAACATCTCTGCAGGAGAAAGTAGCAGGGATTTTGGAGAGGACAACCAGGGAGGAGAAGAGAAAGGTCTCAAGGCAGACTGAGGGAGCACGAAGGAAGTGCAAGTGACATGAATTAGGGTGGTAGAATTCAGGTAGTACTTCTGATGCGGGACGAGCAGCCAAGTAATGTTGCGGGGGGGGGGGATGTTTCAGTTGGCAGCTGTCACCTGCTCAGCCCTGCGCTGTCACCTCCTTCCACAGCTCCACACCCTCTTCAAAATCCTCATCACATTTCTGAGTCCATGGCACCATTCAGAATGAAGGGAACAGAAAGGTGGCCCAGAGCAGGTCATCCATGGGGCCCCAGGTCATGGGCGGCCTTCAGGGTAGAGCTGGGAGGTGAGAGGAAGGACGGGAGCCAGAAGCAGCCAAAGCACCACTGGCCCCAACCTTGGACTCTGGAGTTGACACAAGGTGACGAGCTTCCCTCAGAGCAAGGGATGGGTCCCCATGCCACTCCATCTGGGTATTGAAGGAAAGACGCCCCACAGGACATCTGCTTGAGCCTCCTCCAAATGTTGGTTGAGTTGAATTCATTCTTTTTTTTTTTCTTGTAATATTGGGGATTGCAGCAGGAGCCTTTTCACTGAGCTGCATCCCTAGCCTTTTTATTTTTTATTTTTGAGACTGTCTCACCATGTCGGTTTTTTGTAACACCAACTTCTCCCTAGTGGAGGGTGTCATCATACACTCAGAATATGGCTTCCCCGGTTCAGCTAAGAAGCCTATTCATGATCCCCATCTTTGCCTATTTCCAGGCTTCCTGTACGAAAGAGAGAGAGAAGAGAGAGAAGGCTTCCTAAGCCTTCACTTTTCAGTTACCTGCAGCCTGACCCTCACACCCAGGATGCCCATCCATGGCATCAATGGAAGGGTTGGGTTGATGGGCATTACTTAAAATGGGTTTCATTGAACATGTTTTTTGAGATGCTATTATGGAAAGAAAGAACTTGTGAGAAATTCTGGGCAACCTTGACTTAGCTAAAGGGAGACGAGTTCTTTTTCTGCAGAACTTGTTAGAGCCTTCAGTGAACACATGGCTTTGCTCTTCTCTAAGAGGAGACCATAAGCAGGATTTCTTAAACTCAGCAGATCAGGAGCCTTTTGCAGAAGTTCATGGAACATGGTTTGCAACCTGCTAGAGCTAATGACTTCCAAGGTCCTTTCCAAGCTCTGGTCCAGGTCTAGACTAAGAGTGTGGTACGAAAGGACTCTGAGGGAACAGGGTTGGTATATAAAGCCTCCCTGATGGAGAATAGCCACATGTGCCCATTTCACACACTTGAGGAAACCTTCGTCCATTGCCAGGCCTTTGAGCAGTTGGACAGCTTTGCACTAGGCTCCGAGTTGGTACTTGGGGCTTCTGAAGGCCACAGCATGAGGAGCAAAGGAAAGCATTCAAGGCAGCAAAGCTCTTGGTCCATTTGCCTGTGTCACACATCTTCCCTCCAACCTAGTTTCCTTCTCCTCCTCTCTTTCCCTCCCATTAAATAGCTTCAATGTTGTCATCTCCCAACCCCTTATTCCTGGGCCACAGCTGATTGGATGCCTCACTCCTGAGCCTGGCCAATCAGAATCTCTGCAGAATTAGCATAGCCCCAGGAGCTGGGGCTGCTGCTTGGGTCCATGTGAACTAATGAGCAGAAGCAGGGGCAGAGATGGTAAACTATGTTGGAGACACAGGCTCACCCCTGATCATGCCTTGATGTCCTGAAACTGGGTCCCTGAAAGACTCTGGGTCCTCCTTTCTTGGGCAGATGTCAAATAGTCCAGATTCTCTTCCTCCTTGGACTCTCCCAGGACGTTGTCAGAATGCAGTCTGAGCAGGACCTCATGATCTGCATTTCTAACACACCCTGAGGGGAGCAGACCACACACACCTTGAGGCTGGAGAAAGGTGAGGCTTCTCAGCAGCTTCTGGGGCCAGGAAACTTGCCCCTCGTGGAGTGAGTAATGTCACTGTGCAGTTGAGGGTGAGGAAGTCAGGATGGAGGAACCAAGAATTAAAGGTGTTTCTTTTTTATTAATCGATTTATTCAATGAAGATTTCCTGAAGGCCTGATATATACCCGGCACGCATGTCCACAAAACAGATGAAATTTCTGTCCTAATGAAGGAAGACAGAAAATGAATAAATAAACCAGTGAAATATAGTGTGTGGTGGTGCTTGCCTGTAATCTCAGCACTTGGGAGGCTGAGGCACAAGGACTGCCGTGAGTTTGAGGCCAGCCTGGGTGACGTGATGAGTTCAAGGCCAACTTGAACTACATAGCAAGACCCTGTCTCAACCCTACCCCCAAAATAAACAACAAAAATACAGCACAGTGTATTTATGGGGTGGGGGTATGGATCAAGTGGGAAAGAGGAAGAAGAAAAAATACCAAGACAGGAGGTTACAATTTTAGATAGGCCAGGGAGGGCAACGTTGAGGCAAAACATGAAAACCAGGAAGGGAACCAAAGGATGTCAGGGGAAAGCAGTACTGGCAGAGGGAATGGTAGTGAAAAGACCCTGTGGTGGGGGCATGCAGAGGCCATGGACTCTGAAGCAGAGAGAACAAAGAGCTGGGATTTGGGGGAGAAAATTTGGTTGAAGGTGACACCCAGACCATGGGGCCCTTATGAGACTCAGCAAATGTGTGAGCTTTACTGGAGTAAGACAGGAGCCACTGGTGGGGAGTGGGGCCTAGAGAAAGAGGGCCACTGTGTTAAGAATGGAGTTGAGTTGAGGGGTAACGGAGGGAGGCCAGGCTTGGGGTGATGGGGACTTAGACCAGTGTGAGAGCCGTGGAGCAAGTGGAAGAAGTTGGATGCCGAATGCATTTTGAATTTAAAGGTGACAACATTAGCTAAAATATAGGACAAGAAAGGAGCTAAGGTTGGAGACTAAGCAACTGGAAGGCTGGAGCTGGAACTGAGTAGAGGAAGCCTACTGGGAAGCCGGTCTGCAGGGAGGAAAGATCAAGCCCTGGTTGGACCACGTTGCAAATGGGCGGGCAGCTGGCTCTGCTGCACTCACGTGTGAGCTGCCGGCTGCCAGCAGGTGTCATGAGCAGAGAGATGGAATTTAAAGCCCCATGTCAGAGGAGATCCTGGGGTGGGGTGAGTGTAGACAGAGAGCACAGAGGGTCCAGGATAGAGCCCTGCGGCTGCCAAGTTTAGAGATCAACATCACCTACTGGGTCATTGGTTCTGTCTGTCTCCTCCACATCTCAGCACCGCAGCGGTCTCTCAACCTCCATTTGGTCCTCAAGGTCCCCTCCTAGAGAAGCCCCTTCCTACACCTGCTCACCAGCCCTCCTCCGCTCGAGCCCAGGCAGGCAGGTTCCTTCCTGGCTTTGCCTCAGAACTCTCAAAGCACTTCTTTGTTCCCTCTGGCCCTGGATATAAGGAGACAATGCGTGTGACCTGCTTGGGGCATCCAGCCAGGACAGTGGCCTACGATGCCAGGTCTCTGATGCAGTGGTTACAGCCAGTACTGGCCCTCCACTGTGGGCGCCCAACCCTCTGTGTCTGCCTTTCCCCACACCATGCATGACACACAGTAGGGGTTTTAAAAATGTTTACTGTAAGTCTCAACTACTAGAGGGGCAGACCCATCTCACCAGAGGTAACCTGATCCCCACAGCATCTTCTAACCTTCCCCATCACCACCACCCTCAACACTGAAATCATTTTGTTTCTTCTGACTCCGTGCCCAAGACAAGGTCACTGTCACCCTTCTACTGTAATCCTGCACCACACTCACCCCTGCTAGCAAGGGCCAGAGGGCACACGCGGCGGCTGCTCCTACACCCTGCCACTGTCATCTTTCTCTTTTGTGACCTCAAGTTCTCCACAGAAGCGAGAATTCCCCATCTGCGTCTCCAGACAGGGAGCTGGGGTCCATCCTCCACCTGGCGCCTCTTTTAACATCATCTTCTGCGGACTTCTCCGGGTGACAAGTATCATTGTACTGCGCCCCCTTCCCAGCCCCTCCTGCTCTGCTTGGATTCTAACTCTCTTGCAGGCTTCCGTCTGCACAAAGGGACCATTGAGCAGTGGCCGTGGGATGCCGCCTTTGATCTGGGCTTCTAATAACGTGTGTATGTTTGCGTCCCAAACCGAGGCAGCAGCCTCCATGGCTGGGTGGAGGTAGGGAGAGGGAGAGAGTCTATACATGGCACATAGGATTGGGGTAGGGAGGCTTGGTAGAGAGTCTGGCACCACTGGAAGGCAGCCTCGTGGGTTTTCCCTGGTTATGGATACCCTCTGTACGACTCGGAACCTTTGCTCACTCACGGTTTGCCAGACTGAGATTTGAGAGGTCAGCTGGTCAGCTCAGGAACTCCATGGAGCCAGGGGTCTCTGGTTAACCCCAGGAAAGGAGCTTGGGCCAGGCGGATTAGGTGGCAGGCTGAATGGCACATGTCCAGTATTAATGGACAGTGGCTGCTCATCACCACCCTAGGGTCCTCAGTTATTAGATCTTATTTTTCAAGAGTAGCTGGAAATCCAAGTTTCTAAGTGGACTCTCCAAATTTAAATTTTTTGGCAACTAATTGGAGACTATTAAGTCACAGAGCTAGCCACAGGTAGCATACATTTCTGTGGGGAGCCAGCCTGTGCTCACCAGTTTCTACTGCTGCCTGGGTAAACTCCCCCCGGAGGAGGGGACTCCAGACTGCTCCAAAGGAGATAGCAGATCAAGCCCTGCTGCCCACTGTGCCCTAAAGGTCTGCTGTCCACAGATGGGTGCCAGATCCCTCCCTGTGCCAGGACAGAATGGGCAGGGAGGAGGCGGGCACTGATCCAGCAGGACTGCTGCCTGCCCTCAAGTCCAGACAGGGAGGTAAAGTTTGAGGAACTGGGCTCAGTGGGAGGGGCTGTTGTGCTTTGATCTCTCATAGGATCCCAAGGAGAAGGGATGGTAATCACCAGCTCCACTTTATAGATGAGGAAGTGGCCACAAGGAGAACAGAGCTTCTCTAGAATGTAGCAGAGACTAGATTTGAATCCTGCTGCTTGCCCAGTGAGCCCTTGCTTGCGACCACCACTGTATGCTGTCGCATGGGCTACAAGATGAATTACCCAGGTGTATGCCTCATAACTCTTGTACAGTACCTAATCTGTACAAGCATGCATGCCAGCTCTGTGGTTGCAACAAATTAAAAAATAATTGCAACAAATTAAGCACTCGGTGAGGTATAGGAAACCCTGGGGCTTATCCCAAAAATGTGGAGGCTAGTGCTTCCCCCAAGAGTCCTATTCCCAACTCAAGTCTTGCTCCTGATGAAGAAACATGCTTTATCCTGTACCCAGACTCTCTGCCTTCAGTGGTTACCTTGAGAGAAACAAAGAACCTGAAGAACAGTAGCACTGCCTGGCTCTTCCATGTGACTGACATTTCTCATCTGGAAAGGAAATCATGCCACCATCCTCACAGAGTTACTGCTAGGACATGAACCAAATGATGGGATTGGAATCTGAGGCTCAGTGGTTCTGACTTTTTCACCCTCCAGCAGGGCAACCCCAGCCAGCAGCTACGCACCCTCACTCCCTTTATCTGCAGAATGATTTTCAGGGTCCACACAAATTGGTCACTATTAATGCTGTAATCCTCTCTGTGACCTCTTACAAATCCAACCATGGTCGAGCAGACCTTGTCCCCCTGCTTCATACAACCTTCCATGGTTCCCATGTTCTTTTGGAAGCAGGTCAAATCCTTCAGGCATGACTGGCAGCCCAGCGTAGCAGGCCTTTGCAAAGCAGAAGCAAAGGGGCAAGGACTTCGAAGGAGACTGGCCATGCCTCCTGCTGCCCTCTTTCCCCTGTTGCTGTTCCTTGAGTGGGGGAGAGAGGAGGGAGGGCTGGGCCAAGGCCTCTCTGTCAACCATCCTGGGTCTCCCTGGAGGGGTTCTGGGCAGAGGTGACCTGGTCACACCTATTATTCTGGGTTGGCAGGCCTCAGAAAAATGGAGACACAGGAGACAGGCTGAGAATTGGCCTGGGACCCTGTCCCTGCTACATCCCCTGCTTCTTCTTCATCCCTGTATCTTCTTTGTTAGAGGATGCTGTCTAGATTCCCTGAAATCCCTCGGGGCCCAAATGTTGCTGGGGACGTGTGGAGGACAGGCAGCCTTTGGAAAGGCCCTCAGCCTCATTAATGCCTGAGAGGTGAAAACTGAACAGCAGTGAGAGCCCTTGAGAGAACTTTGGACCAGGGAAAGTCATCATGTCTTTTGAAACCAGTGCTTCCTGTATTCTGTTCAACATCTGATGCTCAGGCAATGTTCTCGGTATCTCTAGCTCCCAATGAAAATAGTTCGGATTTCAACATTTTTAAACTGCCAACAAAACTGCCAGGTTTTCTGTTCTTAAAAAAATTGCCAGAAGTGCTGGCATAAGGGAAGCCAAAGCTGTGCCACCTGCTCTTCCGCCTCATCTCAAACCCCTGGCCTTCCTGAACTTGCCCCTCTGGGCAGTGCTTTGCTGTACCCTGAGCTAGGGCTTCTCTCTGCCCCAGTTTAGAAGTCACTTCCTCCCCCGGCCAACTGGAGCCCTGGGAAGGTCTCACTGCCACCTTAAGTAGTTTAGCAGAAGTAGAAATTTCTTCCTCCTCCTTTTCTTCTTGTGGCCCCCTGCAGAATTCTGGAGCCAGCAATGTTTCAGATGAGGTTTGTTCCCCAAAGGTTCATGTTCCTCTTGGTCCCCACTGTGGTGATGGTGAGAGGTGGTGAAATCTTTAAGAGACAGGGACTAGTACATGGTAATGAGTCACAGGGGCTTCACCAGAGGGAGTACTTGAGATGAATGTCATGCCTGCAAGACCCCAGGATTCCAGTCTCAGGAGAGTGAATTGTTATTAAAAAGCAAGTCTAGCCCCTGAGCACCCACTTACTTCCTGTCTTGCCACGTAACTACTCTCTCCCACAGTGATGCCATCTGCCATCTTGTGACATAACCAAGGAGGCTCCACCAGACTTCAAATGGCCCATCCAATCCTGCACTTTAAGCTGCCAAAACTGTGAGCTGAATAAACCTCTTTTCTGTACGAGGTACACAGCCTCAGGCATTTTGCTACAACAACAGAAAACCAAGTAAGATAACAGGAAAGAAGGGGGTGAGGCTGAGTTTTGCAGGATGCACAGGGATACTTCCCGCTTTTATGTACCTATCCTCTCAGAGGACCAACTCCATGTCTGGACCCCCCATGTTTGCACTGAGCATCACATTGAACTTGCAATGGATGCTACACACTAAGTCTTGGGTGACTTAACAAGGTTGTCATGAGGCTGCCAGATATTTAGTGCAGTCACCGACCAGGAGAAGATCAGGTGACTGGGGAAGTTTGCCTCATGCAGACAAATAATACAGATATAGATAAATCATGAGCTAACGTATACAAGTACTTAGTGAATAGCAGACATGCAGTAGAAGTAGCTGTTATTATTTTGGTTATTGTTAAGCACCAAAAAGTAATGTTTTCTTTAGCATTTTTTGGTTATAAGATCCAATGATCCAAATGAACAGAAACTTACCCAAACAAAAAGGAATTATGGACTTAGATGACCCAGGCACTGGGAGCATAGAGTATGGACAGATTCAGACTTAAAACAGCTCTATGTTGAGAGTGAAAAAGAGAACTATTCTTCCCCAACTCACATGAAAAAAATCCTAGAGAAGGATTCTGATTGGTCTAGCTTAGATCATCTGCATATTACTGGACCAATCAGTATAGGAATTTGATTGTTCCAACTTGAGAAATGCCCAATCTTGTGACCAGCTGGAGTTGATTGGCAGCTCCACCTCAGCCACAGTACTGGATGGGAAGGAACAAGCACAACAAAGGAAGGATTAGAAAGAGAAGCATTGTCCCACCTGAGGAAAGTAGGGTCCTTCTCATAAGGGTCCTTCCAATGCGCAGAACTCTATCAGAGTCTGTCAGAGAAATGTTAGCCCCAGTAAGTGGATGGGGAAAGTAATTCTCAAGTCTATGGCACAGCATGCCAAAGGTCACACGATTTATAAGTGGTGGCTCTGGGTTCAACATCTGTCTCCACAGTTTCCCCTGCATCTGATCTCATGAGCCTGACATGCAGAAGGAACAGAAGGACTGACCAGGTGCAGGTGCTAACACTCCCCACAGCTGAGCCAGTCTTGCCACAGCCAGTATCAAACCTGGTCTTGGGAGATACCTTCAAATAGGGAACCTGACTTATTTGTCCAGGCATAGGAGGAGGGGCTGAACGATCCGAAAAGCACATTAGTAACCATCCTCAGCCCTAACACACTGGTGACACTGAGACCACAAGTCCTAGATTGGAAATAAAGCCAGCTTGGTGAGGGAGCTGTAAGAAAAAAAATTAGTGAAGCAAGGAAAGAAAAATATTTATCATACAGTAAGCTATGATTGCCCTCCAAAGTCAATATTCAATGATACTCAGGAAAACGGATTTTGTATTCATGCCCCTTGAGTTGAGCTGTGAGACATCCATTACCCTGGGTCACAAGAACAGAAGAAAACTGTGAAGGGAGAGTTGCCATCAAGACTCACCATTTGGGACAACTGACACCTCTGGGAGGAGCCTAGTGCCCTGGAAGGAGTAATTCAGTGTCATAATATCTGTAAGAACTTGACTTTTCAAGTCATGAAAGGCCGGTATCTGCCCATCTCCCTCACTCATTCACACTCCATCCCACTCTAGCTTCTGCAACCTTTTATAGGGATAGCAAGGAATTTCCTTTTCTACTTGCTCTGTCATCAAAGTTTACCCATCCTGTTTCCTCATCCGTGAGTGCTTGCGGAGAAGTGTGGCTAATCTGACTAACTGATGCATATGGGGGTGACCTCAAGTGTCCTGGGCTAAGGTACCTATCAGCTTTCCCTCCAGGAGATACAATGAATACCTCCTGAAGAGGCTGTTTCCATATGAGAATCTAAATCCAAGTCCCAGTCTGTACCCATGCTCCATTAATACCAATACTAACACGAGAAGCCATCCTGACAGACTCTTACAGCAAGACTTTCTGAGTATCTCCAATATTTCCTTGTACGACCAATAAGGTGGAAGTCTCCACCCATAGTTTCTAAGTCTTTCTTTAATGTATATCACCTCATTCTGCACTACACTGCCCAGGGGTAATTGATTAAAATAGTTAAAGTAAATGATTCATCAGTCCCCCTTAGACGTGCATAGTCTCCGCTGGCCCAGGGACCAGAGACCAGTAGGTATGGGAGAGGAGAGGCTACGCCTGGACCCAGCCTAGCCTATGGGAAGACAAGCAGCTTTTGTTTTCTTCATCTTGGAATGCTTATTTCTGGAGCATTTCCCCTCAGAACTCAGCTCCCATGCTGGAAATTTAAGCCACATGGAGAAGACACATACGTATAAGTCACCCACTCTAGCTGAGCTCATAACAGTCATCCAACAACATGCCAGCCATGGGAGTGTGCCATCTTGGATGGTAAGCACTAGTGAGTCCCTAAAGAATGCAGCCTTAATAGACATCCCATGGAGCAGAACTGTCCCAGTGAGGCCAGTCCACCCCCAAAGTCACAAGAGTTCATAAAACAGGCATTGTTTTAAGCCACTGAGTTTTTTGGTGGTTTGTTACACAGGAATAGGTACCAGAGCACCAGGTTCAAGGTTTTATCTTGGGTAACAGTTTGCTAAATAACTGACTTCCCAGATTCCATAGCCACCTACTTCCAAAGTTATTTTCCAAGCCCAGTACTGATCATGTCATTCTTCTTCTCAAAGCTCCACTGGCCTCTTGTCTATAGCATAGTCTTTCACCTATGAGAGAGTCATTTAGTGACACCTGGGCAACTTTTATAGAGAACAGACATTTTGTTTAGAGGCGTGGAATCAAGGTATCAGACTGTGAAAAAACACCTGAGTGTGGTGGATTAAATTATTTGTCTATAATTCTTCTTTTTCTATCTCTATCAGGATTCAATGTGAGTAGAAAGGTTTTCCCACAACCCAGTGTTGGACTTGGACATGTGGCTCATTTTGCTCTACTGAATATAAGTAATAGTGATACCGTGGTAATTCTAAGTCAAGACCTTAAGAGGCACTGCATATTTCTACTCCTCCCTCTTGCATTCCTGCTGTTTTCCACAAAAGACTTTACTACAGATAGATACCACCCCTTCAGTCCAGGTCACAAAATGAGAGGCATACAGAACAGATCTAAATCCAATTCCCAGTCTGTACCCATGCTCTACTAATACCAATCAGAGTAATCCCTTGCAAACTTGTAGTAAAAAAAAAAAAAAGAAAGAAAGAAAGAAATATTTTTTGTCATATGCCTTGGGAAGGATCACTTGTTACACAGCACTATCACAGTAAAAGCTAACTAATTCATCAGGTGATTTGGAAGCACATCCTTGATGAACCACTAGATCACAAGAAAGCATCCCAAACACAGTCTGGTGGTGGACTTCCTTAGACCACATGCATTAAGCCTCTTCTGAATCATTCAAGGTTCTGAATGTTAACACAGAACCCAACCTGGATAAACTCTAACAGTAAATGGATGCAAAGTGGCAATAAAATAAGACTGAGGAAATGGACAGAAAGCAGGAAAAGTCAGGCAGATGGGGCCAGAGGAGGCCACAGGTATGGTGGCTAGAGACAACCATGTAGATTTTCATACAGAGACTGGATTCTGAAGCCACTGGATGCAGGGTGGGGACACCTTCTACTCTCCCTGCAGCTCTGGGCAGGGAAGCACCCATGGCCCCACCATGCCTTCACCACTGTGGGGAACAAGAATAAGAACAAGAACAAAAACATCTTCTATCTGAAGGGGCAGAGTCATATGCCAGGCCACACAAACAGCTCACATAGCTTTCACAGTCCCTAAAAATAGGATGGGAGTCCATGCTTAGGAAGCTCTCAAACTGTTTGTGGCACACAGAAAGTGCCATGTGAATGTTTCTCAATTAAACATTATAATATAGAACTTCCAGGCCAGAAGGTAAATAAAGCCCTATGACTGCTCTTTCTCAGTTTGGTAAATGCAGATTTTTCAAGGCCAGCTCCAAACCTACCCCTTCTGTGAGGCCTTCCCTGCTCTCTAGGTAGGAAGCAACATGTTGTCTTCAGTGGTCCAGATGCATTTGGTCTTCCTGTCTTTTTCTGATGTACAGTGGGCACCAGAATTTGCCATGGACATGAGGTTTTCTGGGTGCCACACAGGTGCTCAGGAAGTCCAGAAAGACATCTGAACCCACAGATCTGTAGCCAACTATGAACCCCAGGCTGGCTCACCACCTTCCGAATTCAGCCTGTGGGAATAACTCATTTCTATTGCTGCAAGTGGGGCCCAGTATGTATGGCCTGACTCAGCCCCAGGCCTCCTGGTGGCAGCCATGGTGCAAAGGACCTTCAGGTGGCAATTCCTGACACCCCAGCCTGGGATTTAAATGCTCCCTTCTTTTGAGCTGAGCACATGGAGCCTCACAAAGCAGTTGGTACATAGGTGGGCCCTGAGGAGAGCACCCTGGACCCTGAGTGGGTAAGCACTGACTCAGAGGTTCCTGAGTGTCCCCTCCACACCTGCTCCAGCCTTTGCCCCTTTTTAAAGTCATTTGCTGATTGAATTCAGTGTGGGAATAATCAACAGCCACTGGTTCAGATTTGCTGTGTATTGTTAAGTGAGTCTTCCCCGACAGTGAGCTTTGCTCTTCCCTTTTAAAGAATGAGAGAGGATCTCTGTGAGGTCCTTTCCCTTAGCTATTTGCAGAAAACATAAGGACACTTGGCTAGATCATATGCGCCGACTGACAAGAGAAGGGGCAGCTACTCTGGAGTATGGGGTTTACACGCTTCTCTAGGCTTTAGCCTGAGCATCTCTGGGCTGAGATTCCACACTTTATTTAGTCCTACTTTTCCTCTCTGGATCCTACACCACTCCCTCTAGAGCAGGAACTGCTGCCTGTCTCCAAGTATCCATTCTCCCTTGTTCTTTTTAGCAGTCCAATGGCTGTGGAATTAGATACGGCACTCTCCAGCCTCCCCAGCAGCTAAGACACGCTCTGCGTGAGTAGGACAAGACCAGCTTGACATGCGCTCGCCCTTCACATTTTCCTGCCATTTTTTGTAGTTTCGAACACAGACAGAGTATGAAAAGCCAGCTCAACCCAGGAAAGGACAGAGTTGGGAGCCACCTCAGTCCCTGACCCACTTCATGGAGTCAAATCAACATCCGGGCCACTCCCTCACTTGGAGATTGACACAAGAAAAAGAACCTTCTCCTTTGTTCTCATTGCTGTGTTTGGACAACTGTTCCTATAGTAGCTCACCCTGCCCCCTAAGCAGTACCCTAGTTCCCAGACACTGCCCACCAGGGCTATGGAGCCAATTTTGACCAAGACAGGAAAGAAAGTGGATAAACAGAGGAAGGGGAAAGGTGCACTTCCGGAACATCGCTCTGTTCCAAGCATCTCCCTCCAATATCTGGAAAGCTTGATTTCTATCCCTGGAGACAAAGATCATCCATTATTCCCCTTGAAATGACAGGCAAATTTCGTTCATTTTGAGAAATATCTACCAGTACTTAAGTCTGAATAACATAATTTCTCTGTTAGTCTTTTCTCTCCAAATAAAACAGTTTTCAGCAAGGACAGTTTACAATGCAGTTGTACAAATTCTTCTCTTTTGACAACTATCAGACCTCAGAATGAAGGAAAAATGCATGTACTCACACTTGGTCACATCAAATATTAAAATGGATTTCCTCAGAGGTCAAGAGGTAGACAAATTAGTAGGTTTTTCTGCTTCGAGGGCATCCTAAACAGTACTGTCTCATTTTCTGATTTTCATGATGCTACTAGAGAATCCCAGCCTGACACAAGCTGTGACACTAGCAGATGTTCCTGTCATTGTTCTTGCACCATCGGTGCAAATGTCAGCCCAGTGAAAAGGGCAAGTAAAATCTGAGCATTATTATGAAAATAATGTCGACCTCATGGCCGCTGAGGGGGTCCTGGGGATGGTCAGACATTCTCAGACCACACTTTGATAAGCTCTGCCTTTCACTGGCCTGCCTTTGTCATAAGCATACACACACGCGAGCACACACACACACACACAGAACCTCTCTTATCTGACTTTATAAAGAGCGTTTGAATATCTGAAAGGGAAGGACGTCAGCTCAGAAGAAAGGGAAGTCTATTAAAACGAGGGCATTCAGTTTTATGAACAACTCATTGCATTGTCCTTATTCTTCTGGTTTTGCCAAGGCTGGGGGCAGAGGCTGGCATGGAAGGCTGGTGTTTGGAAACTGCCTCCAGCCCAACACACCCCTCTTGTGCAGATGAGAGAAACTTTGCCGGAGAGGGTGAGTACTAGCAGAGCACAGCTGGATATTGCTTTGCTGAGGCGGGCTCTAGATAGAGCATCAACTGTGAAGAGGACTTTGACATCAACCCTCCCCTCCAGAAGAGCTGGAGTAGAACTGCCCAGCTGGAAACCCCCAGGGAGGTCTGCATGGAAGCAGGTTGAGGGTTAAGCTGGTGTAGACCACAGTCCCCTGAAGGAGAGCCTGGAGAATGAGTTTCATTCATTACTCAGCCAAAGTGGTGGGACCTGCCTGGTGTAGATGCCCCTGCCTGAGTCATGGAGAAACCACAGGGTTTACGATACACTTATGTGCACACTGCCACATAGGACGACACACCCACAATTCACATTCGCCTCCCAGCATGCTCACAGCCCTATGCACGTTGCCTTACCACATCCACTGCCACTGTAATGCAAAGAAGACCGGAATCTGAGCACATGGGCAGGCCCCCTTTCAGGACTCAGCCTCCCAGCTCTATGAGGGAGGAGAGGATTGGGCGGGAGACTCTGTCTCCAATTCTCTGCCAGATTTGGCTCAGTAGACACAAATTGCCACCGGTCTACAATGAAAGGGGAGCATTTTGAAGACCATTAGGCAGCCAAGGATGATGTTTCCCATCTGCCTCCAAGTGGGAAGACCTGGCAGGGCCTCAGCCTGAGATGCAGGGGCCTGGGCTGCTCAGTTGAGAGTGAAGGACAAATTTGGAGGTGATGGGCCTGAGGAGTGGAGCAGGGAGTAACTCAGGAGTGTGGGATTTGCCATTTGTGAGGTGCTAAGTTCTCCTCAGAAGGATGGTGGAGGTGGAGGATGAAGGATGGTGGAGAAGGATAAAGCATGGTGGAAGATTTTCTCCCTAGAAAATCAGCAGTGACCCCTAGGTAGAGTACGTGCCTGCTTTACCCGCATACCCCTTCCCAGCCATACATACACTAGTGAGCATGGACGCTGGACAGAGCCTGCTTCTGGAGGAGGCTGTGATGGTGAATCCTGAGTGTCAACTTGTCTGGCCATAGGGTGACCAGATATTTGGCAAATACTACTCTGGGTTGTCTATGAGGGAGTTTCTGCATGCCACTAACATTTGACTTGGTAAGCTGAGTCAAGTGGATGGCCCTTCCCCAGTGTGGGTGGGTCTCACTCAACCAGTGAAGCTTTGAATGGAACACTTTAAAGACAGAGGGAGACAGAAGTGTCTTTGCCAGACACTTGAGCTAGAACAAGAGTCTTTTCTACCTTTGGGTTTGGATCAAATCATCCATTTTTCTTGAGTCTTAAGCTTGCCTCTTTTCAGATTGAGCCCACACATCCCCTCCCAATTCTCAGTCTTCTGGTGGAGTTACTTATGGACTCTCTAGGACCCCTAGGTTTCTGACTGCTGATCTCTGAACGTCTTAGCTCCACAGTCGTGTGACATAATTCTTGTTTATATGCATCAACCTCCTGTTTGTTCTTCTCTGGAGAATTCTTACCAATATACAAGGCCATATGACAATATCTTTAAGCCATACTCTGGCAGGAGCCACTGTCACAGGAGGAAAGGGATATGGGACTCAGATTTCTCTCTGTCCTCACGTTCTCTGTTGTCTTGCAGGACCTAGGGTATACTGAGCAAGTGCTCTGCCCTGAGCTGCATCTGATCTGTTTCTTCTTCTCTCCGTGTCTCTGCCTCATTGTCTGTGCCAATGAGCAGAGTGGGAAGCAGATGCTGGTGTGGAGTTAGGTGCATAAATGGTTGAGCTTAACTCCTGTGAGAGGCAACTTGGCAGGAGAGCCTCTGTGTATTAGTCAGCTTTCTGTCACTATGATAAATTACCTGAAAACAACACTTAAAAGGAGGAAAAATTAATTCTGGCTCACAGTTTCAGCTTTCAGTGCATGGTTGGCTAGCTCCATTGCTTCTAAACCTGGGGTAAGGCAGAAACATCACAGCAGAATGGCATGGTGGAGGAAGGTTATTCACCTCTTGACCACTGGGAAGAGAGAGAGAGAGAGAAAGAGAGAGAGAGAGAGGGAGAGAGACTTTGCACCAGTGGGCTTTCTCCTACTTTTGTTCCATTTGCTACCTCCCATTGGATGGTGCCACCCACATTCAGAGTGGGTCTCCCCTCAATTTGTGGTCATACACACTAATCACCTCTGGAATCACCCACAAATACACCCAGAAAGACCACCTCCTAGGAGAACCCCATACTGACAAAATACCACTTCTGGGCCTGATCCACATTGTTATCACTGGCCAAGAGTGTTCGGGATGAGTGCAGCCTGGGCTTGACATGGGAGCAGGTGATAAAGATGCTGCAGCCCAGCTTGGCTGCAATTGCAGCTGACTGGTAAGGTCGTTCCTGAAGGGAGACTCGAGGGTGCACTTTCATAGTGACTGTGCTGGGAGTGTACACATACACATCTTCATTTTTTTCTTTTCTTTTTTTTTTTTTCCGGTCTGACATACAGAGTCAAGTCAAATCCACATAGGACATCTTGTCTACCATACTGGCAATATCAGTGCTAATAGGAGACACTCATTATGTGCTTACAGAATGTCCAGCCTACATTATTAGATGGAATCATGCCGTTGACCCTGCGCAGGCAGGACTGACCACTGTAATTATTATTATTATTGTTGTTGTTGTTGTTGTTGTTGTTGTTGTCACAGTGCTGGGGATTGAACACAGTCTTCCAGATATGCACTGATCTTTTCTAGATAAGGGAACTGAGGTTCAGAGAGGCCCTCTGAGTTGTCCATGTTCTCACAGCTTGTTGGTGCTGGGCCTGGAATTTCAACCTGGGTCCGTCCACTCTGGATTCTGAGCATTAGAATCACCACTCCAAGAAATGAGCAATGGCTTGTAACTTGTAGCTGCTTCTAGTCTAGGTGCTGTGGAGACAGTAAGAAGCCCCGGGTGTATGAGCACCAGCTGAAATGCATCAACCAAAGAATCTTCATCCCCACTCAGGCCAGATATGGCAGGGCCTCTCATCAGATCCTGTGGGTTTACACTGGAAATGTCGTTGTGACAGCAGGCAAGATCAGCAGCAGGACAGAGTTTAAAAGTTTGTGATTAGTGAGAAGAAAAAGGCACATACATGTTCGCCTCTAAAGTTGTCTCCACAGCGGCCCCCTGGATTTGCTTGTCCTTGATCAGATGAGAAATGATTTGGCCTCCTGGGCTTTGAGATCTCTGTTTGTAGAACTAAATTAGAGTCTGAACTCCAGAGCCACCCTGCCCCTGGCCTCTTACCTCCTCCAGGCATGCAGAGGATTCAAGAGCATCTTTGGGAATCTCTGTCCCTTCTTAAACAAGTTATCTCTGAAGTTTCCCAGAAGAAAGAAAAGAGGCTAATGTCCCACTCCATCTACTCAGTAGGATTTAAACACATATCAAATGAGTTGAAGCCAATGATTAGAAAAATAAATATAAAAGACTGTCCTGATCTATGTTAGAGGTGAAGCCAATATGTCCTCAGGTAGTTTCCCTAGAAACTCAGGGAGAAGAAGAGAAGGGGAAGAGAAGGGAAGGGTTCTGGCTGCCTCTGGAGCTGAGGCCCAGCTGCTGGTGGCTCTTGGGAGAGGTATGCAGGATGACTTGGATCCATTGCTCCAGTAAGTTCCTACTGAGGGATCCTGATCCACTTGGGATGGGTGAATATGGCTTTCTCAGATGAATGGAATCACCAATTTTTAGGGATGCAAAACCATATCAGACCAAGTATCAGGAAATGTGGGATGGTACCAATGACCAGATGAGCAGTGGTTCCATCATGGACACTGGGAGCCCATCTGCTGGAGCTCCAGCATTCACAACTCAGCTGACTGAATGTCCCCAGGCCAGTTCAAGCTTCTGCAGGTCCACTCTGCCTCAGCTTCTCCATCTGTAAGATACAGATGATGATAGCAGTGATCACCTAACCAGGACATGTAAGGGCCGCACAGTTTGATATGCACAGGCCCACAAGAGTGTCTGCTAAATCAGTACTTTAGTACTAAATACCTGCTCAATGCTATATCCTGAAGTGGTGACATGAGCACTTCACCCCCCGGGAGGCCTCGTGTTTTCAGCTCAGGTATCTTGTTTGGGGGCTACCATTCAATCTCCCCAAGCCTCAGTTTCCTGATTTGAGAACCAAAATGGCTACCTTGCAGCCTTATCATAAAAAAGAATGGAGCCATGGAAAGAACCATTCTCTAGGCTGTAAGCAGCATTCCTGGGTTGTGCAGTGCACAGTCTGAGCAATCATTCCCAGCAGTCTTGAGGAACAGAAAGCAATTGACTTATCAGACATAACATTTAAAAGCCTCCTTCTGTGTAAATGCACCAATCAAATCATCCACTTTGATTCAAAATATATACCTTTGCACCTTCCCAAGTGCAGCGGATGTAAAAGCTGAGGAAGAATGGTGCTCTCTCCAATCCACAAGTGTCCTTGCCCTCAAAGAACTAAAGTTTGGAGCAGGCAGTAGCCCCAGCCCTGCTGCAATGCAGGACCAGACTCTGGAGTGGTCTCCAAGGAAGAAGCATTTCTCAGCAGGCTGGAGAATGAAACCAGGAACAGCAGGAGCATCTTCTTGAAAGAGGGGTCCAGGGGACACCTTGATATACAGGCATCATGTAAAGGAGAGGATCTTTTGGAGCCCTGGCTGCATCTGCAAAGGGGGAGAGGTTACACTATCAAAGGTTTATTATATTTGACTCCATGATTTTTTGGGTTTTTTTTTGGCAGTTCTAGGAATGGAATACCCTAAACTACATCCCCAGTCCTACCTTTTTTATCTTTGAGACAGAGTTTCACTAAGTCACTAAGTAAAGTCAGGCTGTCTCTCCTAGTGGTTCCTCAGTGTCACCCATGGCTGCCCTGTAACCCCAGCATAGGATAGGGGTGAAGACTGGGTGAGTCTTTGGGGCCCAAGCCCATCATCCCCGAATTGGTTAATCCACCAGAAATGGGGCAACTCAGAGAGAATCGGAGTCACACTATTTTTCTATTGCCCTTCATTACAACCACTTAGATCTTTTATTTTATTACAAACATTCTTTAGCCCAGTCACAGGCTGATCTCCTAATTGAAGCTGTGGCCTCCACCCCCACCCAGATCAAAGCTGCCCTGTTTGTTTGTGGAGGATGGAGGATGAACCGTCTTGCCGGCCTTTGAACATGAAGGCCCCTTTGTTTTCCAGCTGAAGTCATCCCTGGCACTGGGCAAAAAGAGGTCTGAGGGGGATCCCCAGGGGGTGGGAATTCTGGAGCCTGGTCCAAGGCTTGGACCAGAGCATGAGTAGGGAGCAGCTTTCCAAGCAAGGTTGCTAACTTCTCTGTCTCCCTCCAGAGAGGGGCCTCAAACTGGCAGCATCAGGGTTTATCGTATTAGATCCCATGTGTTTTATTTATTTGGCAGTCCTAGAGATGGAATACCATAAACTACATCTCCAGTCCTACCTTTTTTATCTTTGAGACAGGGCCTAACACTTGGCTCAAACTTGTGATCCTCCTGTTTCTGCCTCCCAGACTGCTAGAATCACAAGCCACCATGAACAGCAATGACTTTTTAAAATTTAAATACTAATTCAAATATTAAGAGATTTCAGAACGTCAAAAAATAGATACTTAACTATCGCTTAAAGAAATAGAGTTTCTGGTCTAATTTCTCCTTTAAAATCAGAATGTTTGTGGAGAGGATGAGAAAGCCATTTTCCTGGATATCTCACCTAGTCCCCGAGCATTTGAGTTTTCCACCCTGTGCAGGATTTTTTTTTAAACCATTGCCATAAACCATGATTTCCCTGGAAGTTCCCAGTTTTGTTTGTGGCAGCACTGGGAGGTGGAACCAGAGCCTTCACATTGAGCTAATCCCCAGCCCTGTCTCTCTTTTTTTAAATTTTGAGTCAAGGTCTCACTGAGTTGCCTAGGCTGGACTCAAACTTTGCTTTTTTTTGCCTCAGCCCCCCAGAGTGCTGGGATTACAGGTGAGTTTTCATACTCCTGGGCCCACCACTAGAGCCTCTCTTCCACCACTGTAGGTAGGTCGGGGGAGAGAATGACTGTGCCCTTTCTATGGATGGGGAAATTGAGTCCCTGTGGCATTCAAATAGCTGACCTGAGGTCACATGGAGGTTAATGATAGACTCAAGGGGCAAGAAGTACAAGACGAAAGCATGAACGCCTATTTGTTCTCTCTTGTCCTAATAGAATGTCTTAACAGAGCTATTTTGGCAAAGGAAAGTACAATTCTGCCTCTCATGCTCTGGAGATGCTTCCTGTAAGCCCTGAGGACTGTTCTGTGTAAGCTGCTGAGTAGACATGATCCACTTTGCACAGCAATCCTGTGGTGTGAGTTATGTTTTCTACACTCTGCTTTGGAGAAAACGAAGTCTCTGAAGGCTCAAGGATGTTCTTGAGGCTATATAGTGTGGCAAAGGCTTAGCCCCAGGTCTGCCTGATTCAGAAGCCCAGTGAAGTAGTTCCATCCTGGGTTCAACATGAGCTCATTGGATTTTAGACAAAGTACTTCTCAGAACCTCAGGTGTCCCACACAAGAGGGAACCACGTACCAGAGGACACATCTGCCTCTCAGGACAGACCTCCTGCCCCTGCCCCACCCTTATTCATCTTGCCTTCCTTTGAACTGACCAATCGGACCCTGGCTGATGGACACCTGACTCAAGCCAAGCCATATCTTCCTTCTTTGGGTGCTAGGATTAAGGCTCAGTCATATAAACCATGCTGGAATGGCCAAAAGTAGACCACAGACAAATGTAGATGACAAACAATCTATAATAAAAAGGAAGATGAAGCCCTTGCACTGAGAAAACCAGATGGCTCCAGAGTGCTTGGACAGAAGCCTCTCCTCCCTGTGCCAGACCTTCCTGAGGCCCGGCTCCACCTCAGGCCCTTGCCCTTTGACCTTACCCTGTATTTTGCCATGAGGTACCATTTCCTGTGTGAGGTAATTTCAGAAACTACATGCACTTACAGCTGTATAATCCCCCATCTGAACAGAACAAGTTAGATCTAGATTCTAATCCTGCTTTGGCCTTGGCTGTGTATTCTTACTGAAGTCATTGAATGTCAGTTTCTCCTATTTCTGAAATAAGAAAAGTAAATTCTCTTTGAAGAGATTCAAGATAAATGATATACCCGGGGACCTTTGCACACAGTACCCAACACATAGGTGCTTAACACCTGGCAGATGTTTTCATCATTGTCACTGTTACTTGAAAGCTTTGGTGATAGGTAGAGCTTTCAGTAATTGTAACCAATTCTTTTATACCCCACTTTGCAGAAAAACCAATTTTCATCATCCACTAACTTCTTTCCACCATTAGTTTATACATGTTCAAGAAAGATCGGATTATTTTAGTGTTGGTTAAACTGCACTTGTGAAGTGAAATCATGTAAAGCAGGTATGAATTTTGTTACAGGAATTTAGGTGTATTTTTAGAAATGTCCTTTGTATTTTTCTAAAATAAATGCAGGATGGTGACTGATGTTAGCAACATGGAATTAGTTTCAGCATACACAGAAACATTGATTTGAACATTATCCATGCACCAAAGTACTTTCACATGAGCTAAAGAATCCAGATGAGAGATTATAGCACATAAATAGAGCACAGAACAAAGAAAGCTTGATGTGGTAGCACATGCCTATAATCTCTGCACTCTGGGAGACTGAGGCATGAAGACTGAAAGCTTGAGCCCAGTCTAGGAGACTAAGCTAGACTCTATCTCAAAATTTAAAAAAAGAAAAAAGGAAAAAAGACTGAGGATTGGGCTCAGTGGTAGAGTGCCTCTGGGTTCCATCCCCAGCACCGAAGAGGAGGAGAAGGAAGAAGAAAAAGATAAGATAGAAAAAAAAAAGAAAGAGAAAAGGGCAAATAACAGGAAGATGAGGAGGGAGAGGGAAGAGGCATGAGGAGGGGAACAAGGAGAAGGAGGAGGAGGAAGAGAAGGAGAAAAAGTACTAACAACACATTGAAAAGGAGGACAGTATCACATTACCCATGTCTCACCTTCCCCAAACCCGAGCAGTATCATACAGACAGGGATAACCCAACTGAGAGGGAAAAAAGTGAAACAAGAACCTGATGTCACCAAAGATCCCCCCAAATCATGCCCACCCCAGTGAATCACAGTGGCAGGCCAGTCCCCGCAATCATAGGTCAGTTTTCAAGGTCCCAGGCTCTAAGTGAAAAACACCCAGCCTCTAGGCCTACTATAGTACCAGGCCAGCACCAAGCTGGCCACATATGCCTAGGCTATAAGTTGGTCCCTCTAGACCCACACTCTATGCTCCCTTCTAGTGACAGGCCCACTCCTGTGGCCCAAACTCTATTCTGGCCCGTGGCAGTCAAGCCCCTACAGTTTTAGGCTCCAGGAACACCCCCAGCACTAGATTATAAACAAATCCAGGTGTTAGGCCAGCTCCACAGACACAAGCACCACCAAGCCAACTCTTACAACCAGACTCCAGCCCTTCCTCAGCACTAGGCCTATCCCTATGGATTCAGGCTCCAGACCCACCCCTAATGCCAAGCCTGCCTTTGTGACCCAGGGTCAAGACTAGCTCCAGTGCCACACCACCTCCTGTGGCCTCAGGCTCCTGTGGATCCAGGATCCAGACATGCATTAGTAAATTTCAGTACCGGGATCACCTTTATGGACCTAGATTTCAGGCCCAACTTTATGATCCAAGTGCTAGGATCCATCCCATTGAACTCTGCCACCAGGTTGGCTCCTGTAGACTTGGGACAAGGCCCATCTTTGCAGACCTAGGCACCAGAGCAATTCCAGTATCAAGTTGACCCCATATGGTCTCTAGCCTAAGGCCTACTCCAATGCCAGTCTAGCCCCATAGCACAAGCCTCAGGTATACTGCCACAAACCTATTCACTAGCCTCTTCCATGGAACCCTGGCACCAGACCAGCCCCAATAGACCCAGCCCCTAGGCCTGCCTTGACCCAGGAACCAAGTCAGACAGCCTGAAGATTCCAGGAGCACACATATCTATGGGTCCCTCCCATGCTTATGGATGTCCAGAATGTCCAGACAAACTGGTCAGTGAAGGGTTTTCTCTGCTATAAACCAATCCTTAAAGACTGAAAAAAAAGTAACTGTTTCTTCAAATGCGAAAATACCAATGCAAAGCTATGAGGATCACAAATAGGAAAACGTTACATCACCAAAGAACACAAATAGCACACCAGTAACAAACTCTAATGGAATAGAGACTTGCAAACTTTCTATTGAATTCAAAATAATTGTCTTAAGGAAGCTCAGTGAGCCATGAGCTACAGGAGAATACAGAAAGACAATCAAATGATATAAGGAAAACATTGCATTTTAAAAATCTAGGCATTCAACAAAGAGAAGGTGACGGTAATAAAGAACCAGGAAAGTTCTGGAGCTGAACACACGACTGAAGTGAAAAATTCTATAGAAGGCTATAAGAGCAGACTCAACCAAACGAAAGAATTGATGATCTCAAAGATATGTCACTTGAAATTACCCAGTCAGAGAAATAGAAGGAAAAGAGACTTTTTTAAAAAAAGAAAGTATGTAGGAAAGTATGTATGGGACTTCCTTGAGCTTGTATCATAGGATCCCTAGAAGGAAGAAAGGGGAAAAGGGAGCATATTTTTCAATATACAGAAAATTCCCCCAAATCAACACAGGGACCATGAACAAGCAGATTTAAGACCAAAGGACCCTAAATATATTAAATATAAGGAGATCTTCACCAAGGCATAATAATTAAATTCTTAAAAGTTAGATAATAAGAAAATCTTGAAAGTAACAAGAGAAAAGTGATACATTATATGCAAGGAAACCTCTATTTGACTATTGGCCAATTTCTCAGCAGAAAACTGTTAGGTCGGGAAAGCATGGGATGATATATTAAATTGTTGAAAGGGAAAAAAACCCAACCAAGAATATGATAAAAGTAAAGCTATTCTTTAGAGCTAAGAAATGAAAAATCTTTCTAGACATACAAAAGCTATGGAAACTCATTATCATTAGATTTACCTTGCAAAAGAAAGTCACAAGCAGTTCTTCAAGTATAAATTAAAGGCTGCTAAATAACCACATGAAAACACAAATGTAAAACTCACTGTAAAGGTAAGAATGCAATAAAAATCGAAGTAACATTGTAATTGCGATGTGTGAATCACTTTTAACTTTAGTATAAAAGTAAAAAGAAAAATGCATTTGTAGTTACAATCATTTGTTAATAGGTACAGTATGTATAAAATGTATATATATATATATATATATATATATATATACATTAAAAACAAAAAATGTGATTGCAGGAGAAGATAAAATATCATTTTGAATTCAGTTGAAACCATTATCAACTTGAGGACGTTATAACTGTAAGATACTTTATGTAAGCCTCATAATAACTATAAAGAAAAAAACTACAGTAAATACCTGAAAGAAAGCAGAAAGAGTAAAGCATACCACCACAAAAAAACTCGAATTATAGATGAAGAAAGCAGGAGAGGAAGAAAAGAGCAAAGAAACTACAAAATAGAAAGAAAGCAATTAACAAAAAGACAGTATTAAGTCTTACCTATCAACACTTATTTTAAGTGTAAATAGATTAAAATCTTCAGTCAAAAAGCTTGCAGTGGCTGAATGCATTAGAAAATAAGATCCATCTATATGCTGCCTATAAGAGATTTACCTTAGCTTTCAGGACTCATATAGGTTGAAAGTGAAGGAATGAAAAAAGATATTCCTTGAAAATGACAACAGAAAGAGCAGGGTAGCCATTCTTGTACCAGACAAAATAGTCTTTAAATCAAAAGCCATCACAAGTGACCAAGCAGATCATGTTTAATGATAAATGGATCGATCCAGAAAAAAGAATACAAAAGTCATAAAAATTGTA
The DNA here is from genome assembly GCA_004027295.1 of Dolichotis patagonum. NCBI lineage: Eukaryota > Metazoa > Chordata > Mammalia > Rodentia > Caviidae > Dolichotis > Dolichotis patagonum. Next base: position 380,779 of record PVJX010000124.1, read on the forward strand.
TAACCAACTTTAAAGTACCTAAATAAATAAAGCAACTATTAATCACACTAAACAGAGAAATAAATATAGCAATAGTAGGGAATCTTAACAGTGGATAGATCATTCAGAAATAAAATCAATAAGAAAATCATAGACTCAAATAACAATTCAGACCAAGAGGACTTGAAAACTATATGTGGAATATTTCATGCAATAGTTGTAGAATCCACATTCTTTCAATCATGCACAGAACATTCTCCAATATAGATCAGATTAGCCCACAAAACAAGTCTTCACAAATTTTAAAATACAAAAATCATGTCAAGTATCTTTTCAAACCACAATGCTATGAAACTAGAAATCAGTAACAGAAGAAAATTCGGAAAATTCACAAATTAGAAATTAATGCAGTCCTACTCAATGGGTCAAAGAAAAAATCAAAAACTATATTGAGATAATTAAAAATGGAAAGACTCCATACTTAAATTTATGGGATTCAGTAGAAGACATTATAAGAGGAAGATTATAGTGATAAATATCTACATGAGGAAAAAAGAAAGATATCAAAAAAAACAACCTAACTTTATACCTCAAGAAACTAGAAAAAAAAATACTAAGCCCAAAGTCAGCAAAAGAAGGAAAGAAGAAATCAGAGTAGAAATAAATGAAATAGAACATAAAAGGAATAGAAAAGATTAATGAAAAATTTAAATCTCATATGCTTTAGAAATCTCACTTCTAGGTATATTGCATATTTAAAGAAAAATGATATCATTATCATAACCCACATTTTTTGTTTTTAATGTCACTATATATGTTTTATACATGCTGTACTTATTAACAAATGGTTATAACTACAACTTTCATTGCAACATTATCACCATAGCCAAAATATAGAATCAACCTAAACGTACATCAACAAAGGAATGGATATTGTAGGAGTGTGTGCACACATGTATGTGTGTATGTGCGAGTGTGTGAGAGAGACAAATGAAATATTATTCAGCCTTAAAGAAGAAGACAATAAACAAGAAGAAACACAGGCAGAGTAGATCAGGATCCATCAAGATGCTCTGTATAGGAAATACAATTAACCTGTAAGAGGGTTTATGGACCGAAAGTCAAATATGAGAAAACCATGCTCTATGTGACAGGGAACCAGAGAGAAATAGGGGCAGCTTGTCCAGCAGCTGCAGATAGGTTGGAAAGACGTGACACTTTTGTGCAGTGGAGAACTACTCAGCTATAAGAAAGGAAAACCTTGAGGCTTTTTAGATAAAGGAATATAACTTAAGATGGAGCTCAGAGGTAAAAAGTTTCAGAACCACTTAGGTAAATAGCAGGTTGCCCCCCTAATCTAAAAACTAAAGGAGTTAGTGGGATACAAAATGTACAATGCACCCTGTGAAAGTATAAGGGAAGGAATTGTCTAAAAAAGAAAGGCAGAGGACATTGTTAATAGTGTATCAGGATTTAAAATCCACATTATTCTCCCCACTCTGTTTAGATATATTATATTCTGTTCCAGTTTGTCTACTTGTACTAGATTTGAGGGCACAGACAGCTATTCCAAAAATAGCAGGACAGGAGATTGAACAAGATGGCGGACTGGTAGGTAGCAGGAGAGAGACCCTCTCTGAGAGAGACAGCTCAAATGCCAGAATAAAACACCCTGGAGAGACCCAAACAGATAGAGATGGACTCTCACAACCCAGAGAAAAACTAAACCACAAAAAACCACTCAAATATGAGTTCCTGGGACTACCATCAGAGAAGCTAAGGTCACCCTCCTTAGAGAGCACAGCGCCCTCCTCGAGACGCCTGAATTCCTGCCCTACCTGAACAAGCGATCCACACCATAGCGACTGGCTTGAGCCGCCAGAGCACAGAGCTGAACAGCCCTGCATCCAGCTCGCCCGGACCGGCCCTGCAATCGACCCACCCGGAGGCACCGTGAATTCCCACCGCAGCCGCGCTGAAGTCAGAGGTCGGGGAGTCCTGCAGTTCTCGGGATGGGCATCGGCACGTGGTGAGTGGTGGGAATGGGACCCTCCCACGGGAAAGGGGTAACCGACTGGATGACATGTTGGATTTGGGCAGGACAGCCCTAACTCCATAAGGAAGTGGCTTCAGCTGGTTGCTCCCCTCGCCAAGCGGATTGGTAGAATCCGCTTGGATTAGGCCATGCCCCTGGTGGGGAGACAGTGAGTCGCTATAATAATACTTCCCTGAGATCAGTGCACGCTGACACAGTGAAGGCCTTCAAAGGTTGACTGGCCCAGAAGGGAGGAGCTAGCGCACACTGCCCATGGGTGAACTCTAATCTCTGATAACCTATTGAAGAGGGCTAAAGCTCCTAGCCTGCGCCCTCTAGAGGAGCCTTAACCAACAACAAAAGGGTCTGGGCATTACACTGTACACTTGTATGGAAGGAACCAAAAACATGATGAAAAGGAGAAATAAGAAACAACTCCCAGCCCCCAACCCTGAGAACATTGATCCAGGAGAGGTAAATACAAAAGAGATTGAGGGCAGCAATAATGCAACATCAAACACAGAGTTAGCGGACATAAAGAGATATCTTCAGGACCTTGTAAGCAGGACCAAAACTGAAATATTAATTCAAATTAAACAAGAGATAAGTAGATTAATAAAAGAAGGGCTGGGCACCTCTCAAGAAGACACAGACAGAAGAATGGAGGAACAAAAATGGAGAGAAAAATTTAATGAAGAATTCAGGAAAAACCTAGAATTCATGAAACAGATTCAAAGAGATTATCAGGAAACTAAAG